>OX638372.1:8941909-9369409 GCA_951812925.1 Calliopum simillimum
ACATCGCCTCGAAATTATCAGATCATATTGTAAACACGGAAAAAAAAGTCTTATATTTTTTGTAGCGAAAATCGTTCAAAAATTACTGAACTTTTGTTAATCTTCGTTTATTTTACATATTTAAAGTATTAAAAACTGAATAAAAATTTTACAAAAAATTACAAAGTTGCTTAGAAGAAAATTTATTTGTATTAGCATAGTAAAAATTATCAAACAGGAATGCAATTTATTTTTCTTTTTTTTTAACAATTTATATTTAAAAAAAGAGACAAAATTGAGAAAAAAAGAACTATAAAAATAAAAAAACAATTATAATTAAAAAAAAAAAAATGATTTTTTTTTTTTTTGTTTTTAGCATTGAGCGAGATTTGAACCGGAAGAACTTGTCGAGTAATAAATACACAAAGTTTAATAGATGCGCTCGTTAGCCATCAGCACAACAGCCGAAACTTTGTTTAACCCTTTCGACCCGAAAAAAAACTGTGGGGTACACAATATTTGTTATAGGTTAATCTTCGAAACTTAATTTGTAAAATATTTGACCGTCCCTAAATTCAAATTTTCACCGCCAGGCGCTTCCGTTCTATATTCCCAACAGATGTTTTTGATTTGAATTTTTGGAGTATAATATTGTTGGAGTGGTTATAAGAAAAAATAGTGGTTACTAAAAATTGCATTAATTCATTCAATTTAAGTGACGTTAATAACCGAGTTACGTGTTTATTCAAAATTTTTTGGGATATATTGTCCCAACCGGTTCGAAAGTGTTAAAAATGTCTTCTACCAAAATACCAAACAAAAAACTTGTTGGACACATACAAACTATTGATTCGGAATTTTTACCCAGCTATCTTAAGATATTTTATATGAATCACTTATTATAAAAATCGATATGCAGCTGCCTAATGCTTCCTGACCTGATTCACAAAAACAACTAAATCTGTCATTTGCATACATTTTTCTGCCCGTTTTCGGTTATTTTTATATAGTTTTCTTTCCGTGTATATAGCAGAGATCGGTCTCCAGGTACTTACAACAAAAGAAGCAAGCATTTTGAAAAGTACTCTCAATAATAGTTTAAAGGCTTTGTTTCCTAACAATAACTTAACGACTCCAACAACCTTAACTGGAATTATACAAACATATTTCTGGCCCTTATAATTTTGATAAAATATTTTTTTTTTTTAATAGAATCAATTTATTAAGCAGAATGTCTAAATAAATTCATGTCGTTTTTTTGGTATACAGTCTAAAATAATACTATGTATACTATATTTTTATTGTCGTATATGTTGTACATTCACTTATGTGTCTGTTTGTGTGGGTGGAGTTTTCCAATGGCCAAAAGTGATATAAGTATATACAAACATGCCATGTGTCTACACGAGAGCAATGCACACAAGAATGAGTAATTTCGGAATATAGGAAACACCAAATGTTGTCCAATCAGAAGCAGCGTTCATGTGAACATACAAGGGACCGAAGGACGATAGGTAGGAGTAGAAGAGTATAACAACAAAATGTCATATGGGAGCATAAAATGATATGAAAAAAAAAATAAAAATAAAAATAAGGAACATAAATATATAGAGAAAAGAAGAAAAAAATAAAAAGAAAAACCTAGAGTAAAAGATACCTACCTTCAGTCAGAAGAGTCAAAACGCTTAATAACGATAACAACAACAGCAATAGGGATAGTAGGGAGCAATCGCATAGATGAATGTTATGGAATGGCATAGGAAAACAAGGATATACGTAAGTATGTATCGTCGCATACATACGCATTCGAAAATGTAGGGATTCAAGAAGACAAATGGTGACAAACAGTTCATACCCACATGAGAGTATGTATGCTCACGTGAGAAAAATAAACTTTTATTAACAAATACATATGTATATGTACTTTTTATGTATATGAAGATTTTGCATACATCAATGATTTTCTAATCAAGCTTTCGTTGTTTTTCAATTAAGTCGTCGCACAGTTGTACAAATGGAATTTGCCAACGGAGTAATATGCTTAATAGAACCATTAAACCGTACTTTAGCAACGGCTTGAAGCTTTTTCCAAGTGAGTTATAGTACTATCCCACAGAACGACCGATAAGATAACTTATTTTTTATTGCACTACGCCTCGACATGACGAAATTTTGTTTTTATTGTATCTTAAACGAAAGATGTAGTTTCGCCCTTTTTTTTTGAGAGATAACTTCTGCGGCTATCAGAGCAAAGTTCAAAAATCCTTCGGCGTCACCATATAGCACCATAGTGGCAGAACAATACACTAAATCAATATTTTGCGGTTTGTGGACAAGACGATTTTTGATAGACTACATATTTGCAAAATCTCCTACATATGCGTTAAATAGCATCAGAGATATGACAAAATTTATGTTATTTGTAGAACTTGTAATTCTCCACAAAAGAGAATCTAATAGTTTTTATCGTTCGACTCACCGTTTTCATCAAAAAGCCTTCTAAATGAAAAGTAATTGAAACCAAACGGATTACGGAACAGGCCTGATCGTTACATTTTTCAAATCTTAAATATTTTTCAACTTATTAAAAAGTCTTAGCATCTTCAACATTTTTCCCTTTATTTTAAATTTTCGATGAGTTAAGCACGACGTTTTTGACATTATCATAATTCTCTACTTTTTCTCGAAATTTCCGCACTTTTTCAATGTATTCTGAGTTTTTTGTCTTTTTTGATACTAAATTATCAACTTTTTGAAATTTTTCGGCAGTATCAAAATTCTATTAATGTTTCGTCTTTCTCTTTTCAATATTTCCGACTTTTTCAATCTTCCGTCGACCTTTCGTTGCTATTTATTTATCATTGGTTCAATATTTCGATTGTTTTCTTGAATATTTTCCATTTATTAATCTTTTTCTGATCTTTCACCTCTACAATTCTTCGATTTGATCAAAATTTAAAATATTTTTAAATTTTTTTTCAACATTTGCCAACTTTTTCAACAACTTTTATCACTTCTTTTAATATCTGGTTCAGCTAGAGATTGTGGATTCGGTCAATATTTGTCATTTCTCCTACTAACTTAAAACGAATATTACAAATAGCAATACGAATATCAATTCAATATCAGTTTTGAATATATCATACAAAATGTTGCATTTGCAATTTGTATTTACCGTAACCAAAACGACAAGTAGTATGTCCTACTCCTTTTTGTTTGCCTTGATTTGGTAGCGCAGGTCCTGTCACAGAGGTTAAAACGAACTACGAACACAACCTCACGTAAAGGTTGGCATTGGATTTATGCATTGCGGTGAACCGAAACAATTAGTGATAGTTGGTTGCTGTACAAAACTTTTGACAGCCCGTTGAGTATTGGCCCAAGGTAAAACTAAACAAAACCAAGGAAAATAATTTTGAAAAATAAAAATAAAAGGTGCCAACAGCAAAAATCTCAGCTACTGCTTAAAATATTTGTTACATGCGGTAAATACGTGATGACGGTTATTTGTTGCATCAGTTCTGCAGTATTTTTAATTAAAAAAAGGACGAAAATAATATAGTTTTCTTGTCTTTGAAATTTAAAATAATGAATACAGAGTATTTTTCAATATTTCACATTCTTTCTTCTTTAATATTCAACATTAAAGATACCACAAATTTTACATAAAACTTTAATGAAATGATTTAACCCTCCATCAAAAACTTATAGCCATATTATTAAGTCAATTCACTGAGGGTTCGTTGAACTTTGTTGGCAATTCGCACCAATGGAGTCTACAAATTTGAAACAAACTTTGATAAATTTTCTAAGTACATTTTGTTCTAAAGTTTTCAGATAGGCAGAAAAGTAAGTTAACAAACTTGAAAATTATTTCAAAGTTAAGTTTAAAACAAAAACCCCCAAAAAAAAGTGTTACGCAAAATGAGCGTGAGCCAAAAAGTTGCATGAAACAAAAAAGTGAAAGGCTTTTGCGAAAACGTGTGATGTCTTCTTAAGTTAAGTTTACGGAACAAATACATACTAATAATAAATCATGACCTACCAGAAAACTTTAATGAAGCATGTCTGAAAAGTTTTATTTAAAATTATAATCAATTTTAAGTAAAAGTGCAGTTTTGTGTTTTCCAAATATGGGCTGATAATACTTTAATAAATTGATTTACAGACGATGGTACTAATTTTACTTGGCATTCCTAGATCAGTAACATTTCAAAAAAAAAAAACAAAATTGGTAAAACATACCCAAGTAAAAAAATTTCATTTACATAGCTTGTTAAAGTGCCTTTCGTGTGATGCCAATATTTTAAAATCCATCCAGAGGTTCCCAACTTTTGCTAGTTTTATATATATATAGCTGTTTTACCCGGCGTTGCTCGGAATTTTCCAAGTTTTTCACTGCGGATTATTTGCAAAAAAAAAAAAATAAAAACAACAAATTGCTTTATATCACTTATTTCATTAAAATGAATAATAAAAATGCCTTTTTTAAGAAAGAAATTTAATAATCAAACTATTTTTCTAAATAAAGTGCCACCAACAGATACTTCAATATATTTATTTTATTTATTTTCATAAAATTGTCACATTTAAAATATTGGTAAAAGTCCAAAAGTATCGAAAAATATCGAAATACATCCGAGAAATCAGTAAAAGTTTAAGTGTATCAAAAATCAGCTAAAATATCGACAAAAGTATTGAAAGATATACGAAGTCTTGGTAAAAGTCCAAAAGTATGGATATATATCAAAGGAATTGGTAAAATTATCGAGAAACATCTAAAATAACGGTTAAAGTATTGGAAACATCCAAAATATCGGTAAAAGACTGAATGTATCGAAAAATACTGAAATATATTTAAAATATATTTAAAATATACAAAAGTAAAATTCCAAATGGATCGAGAAACATCTAATATATCGGTAAAGTCCAAAAGTATCGAAAAATATTGGAATGCATCTCAGAAATCAGTAAAAGCTCAAGTCTATCGAAAAACATCTAAAATATCGGTAAAAGTTTTGAAAAACATACAATATATTGGTCCAAAAGTGTCGAAATACATCGAAGAAATCAGTAAAAGTCCAAATGTATCGAAAAAATATTGGAGTGCATCGGTAAAAGTCCAATAGTAGCGAAAAAAACGCATTTAATACATGCATAGCTTATAGTCCAAAAGTATCAAAAACATCTAATCAGTAAGTATAAAACAACTTAATTATCGGGAAAAGTTCAAAAGTAGATATCGAAAAATATTGAAATGCATCGGTAAAAGTCCAAGAGTAGCGAAAAAAATATAATAGATCGGTAACATACCAAATATATTGAAAAATATCTAAAATATCGGTAAAAGTCTAAAAGTATTGAAATACATCGAAGAAATCGGGAAAAGTCTAAAAACTCCAAACTTGGTGTGAAAAGCACTAAATTGGCATCACTGACAAAATCATTCTCATAACATCAAATTCTACCATTTTTTTTTTCAAGAAACTTTTTTTCAACAACTTCATACTAAAAAAAAAAATTATGTTTACTTCTTAAAAATCAAAAAATTAAGTATGCCAGTTTGTTCCTTAGCATAAATCGAATGTTTTTGAAAAAAATTATTAAAATCGGTACGATATATATTGGGCCAAAGCGTTACAAAGAGTTTTCATATAAGCAGTTTTATATAAATAAGTAGTATAAATACAGATATGTGCGGATCTTCTTCTCTCCGAAAGAAGATATGGGCAGTAATTTTTGTTGTTATTATTAATTTCCAGAGCCTTATTTGCCCAAAAAAAAACCGACAAGTGTTCAGAAAATTAAATTTTTCTAAAAAGCGAAAAAAAAAGTTTTAAAAATTTTTATGAAGCCAAAAAATGCTGTTAAATTAAGAAAAAATCCTAAAAATTATAAAAAAAAATTTCAAAAAAATAACTTGAAATAATCGAAAAACAAAGCCGAAAAATTAAATTACGGTCCTCAAATGAAGCTTCAATAGGATAATATTTAACGATACATTAAAGAAAACAAAATAATACTTATAATATGAGAAATAATAAAATAAAGAACAGATAAAGATGCAATGTAGATAGACGCACGTAAACTTCAGGAAACGTACAAAACAGAACAACGTATAAGATGTTTTCTCTACCTAATGACGATAGCGTCTTGTGACTTTGACTTTAATTACTAAATTTATAGGTCCTTGGAGATAATCCGCTTTATTGTCGCTACAACTATACTTGCTTGGGGTACGTTGTCGTTGGTTATAGAGTGATGAATGGTTATACTGTGCAATAGAAAAACCAAAAAAATTTAATGTTATTTTAAAATTAATAAAATTGCAGTGCTCTAGTCGGAAACATGTGTATTATATCTGAAGTACTCGTATACTACTCAAGAAGAAAGCAAAAGGGACACGACAAATAGACACAACGATGCGACATCGTATTCAATAAAACGACTCATCTGTAAAATTTATTTGGTCCATTAAAAAAACCACGTCGTTAAATCCTACCCGTTTTTACCAGCCGAAAGAGATTTATTTTTGACAGCAAATGTCATAAGCGGGTAAATGAAAGTGGATTTTTCCTTTTCTTAATATTTTTCTTCGACTTGTCAAAGTTAGGTGGTACCACTTAGTCGAAAGTAACCAAAATCGGTAGCCCTGCTTAGATTTATATGCTGATTTTAAGTAAATCTTATCAGAAGAAGATTATTAGATATTTTTGTGTGGTAAATCACGTGATTTATAACGAGATTTCGAGCTTAGTCTCGAAACATCCGTTAATCATCTCAAAAATCTCCGTTGGAAACATAGCATTAGAAAACCTTTTAAATGCAGTAGTCATACACTTATAACTCAGATCTGATAACTCATATATATTATATATTTTTACACGGATAAGTCTAATTAGTTGTATGTATGTACTATAGTACATATTTCCCACTTTGTGTGCATCTTCCCGTGTACATTAATGTTGACAGCTAAAGAACATTTTTTCCATGCTCCAACCTTGAGTCAAATGAACATTCGAATCACATACTTGTCATGAAGTCATTGCCGCACATTTGGTACAGAATGTACGTTGCAATTAAAATCAGATAAATGCTAGAAATGTCCTGTCATCAACGCATTAGAATATGCACAGGAACAAAGGAAACATAGCGCGTCAAGTTACGCGCGTCTGGTTTAAATGCTTTTGTTGTATGCGTTCGAATGGGAACTTAACGTAGAGCCGAATATCATTTAGGGTGGAGCAAAAAAAAAACATTCTTATATTTAACATATTGATACGAAATTATTTTTGTCTTATAACTTTCTAAGGCTTTAATGTGCCCAGCCGGAAAATTTTTTCTTCTCCAAAAAACAAAAAAGTTTTTCAAACTGAAATTAAAGACATTTTAAAGAACATCATTTCCTAAAATTTCATTTTGTTTTCCCCCTAATTTTTCCATAATTTTGAAACAAAGTTTTTCACAAACACTACTTTTTGGGTGAACAGTATAATTTTTTTTAAGTGTATTAGATATTTATTTTTATTTATTTATTTTATTTTAGTTTTCTGGCTGAAATTCATTCAATTTTTCATAACTTTGTTATTTTCGAATATTTTTCTATGAAAATCAAAGCAGAAATTAGTTTTTGATTTCTTTAAGGTTTCTCAAGTAATCGAGTTTATCTAACTCCATCAGTTATCCCACAATTTTTCACCAAAACTTTCCGGCTGAAAGATATTAAATCATGCAATACTTTGTTGGAGTTAATTTAAATCGTTTAAAAATTATGGAAAAACTTTGAACGGAGGAAAACAATTAATTTTGAGGAAATTGAGAACTAATTTTATAGGGTTTTTCTTTAAAAATATCTCATAACAAATAAAGTTAGAAGAATAAAAATCTAATAACTTTTTAGTCTTAAAGTATGCAACAGTTCCAAAGACATGATAATTTGTATACTCTTCTGTTGGAAAATTTTGATTGAAAATTGTGGGAAATCTGAGATGGCAGGATAAATTCGGAAAATGCAGGAAACGTTGGGATATTGAAGATTGATTTCTTCAATTATTTTTTTTTTTTTTTTAAATATTTAACACCAACAAAGTCATGCGTGCTTTATTATTTTTCAGCTGGAAAACTTTAGTGGAAAATTGTGGGAAATTTGAAGGAATTATAAAAACTTGAGGAAGCTTGAGTAGATTGGATAGTAACTTCCTATATTATATTTAACAAAACTTATACAATAATAACAACACTTTTTTATGAAAGAATGTCTAATCGTGACAAGTTAAGTGTAATAGCATATTATGCAGCCGGATAACTTAAATGGAAAATTGTGGAAAAAGTACACAAGAAAACCTTATGTTATCTTCAAGAAATCAAGGTCTTTAAAATTACATGCCCTTCTTTGCGAAAAAAGTTTTTTGATCTAAGTTAGTTAGAAGAAAAGCAGAAACAAGTTTTTTTTTTCTTTTTATTTGAAATCTTCATGCTTTTTTAAAGTCTCCATATAAAAGCCATTCATTTGAACACATTTTTTTAAGCCCGTAAATCCACTTTCTGCATTTCTGCCGGATAGAAGAATATATAATTCTACTTCTCACAGACTCTTAAAACAAGTATTTTTATTCCACCCTAAATTAAAATCTTACCATGGAAATCACAAAAAGCAACATGTCATAAGACGTGTTGCTGTTAAGAGGATGGAAAATAAAGTGACATGGATTTTACCCTGACGCATACCTACGAACAAAAAAAAAATACACGCTCACTTCATGCATTCGCATATGTAAAATTGTAGCATTTAAAGTGTGATTTATGCCAGAGTCAAAGAAAAAAAAAAACGACAAGTTTAGGAAAAATTTCACAGTGTGAACACAAAAGTAAAAAAAAAAACAAAACGTGTGAATTTACAGCGCGTAACACAACGTCGTCAACGTAACAAAACGTAACGACGAAATGGTCCCATTTAATCTGCATAATTTTCAGCGGTCCTTTAACCAAGTAAGTGTCAAGTATCTGTTAAAAGGTCCTTCTACTGCTGCTTTGACATTTTTGTTGCTTTTCTAGTGTCATTGACATGAACACACAAGTGTTTACGCTAATTTTTGTTTTTTTTTTTCACACTGTTGTTTTATGACCCTTGCTTGCGTTGGAAGTATAAAAGCGTTCCACACACCATGACGTTCATGGTAAGATATTTTTTTTTTTATATAATTTTGATGAAAGGGATGCATCGCTCATGGCTTTATTTTGATATGCTCTTCACGCCTTGCCTTACAACGCCAAAATCGTATAGCAAAAGTACTGTCTTTAAAGAGTACTATTTCCGAAACAAAAGTCTCAAGTCAAGAACATAAGGTATCAAAGTATTCGACACTAATATAGTAAATATTGATTAGAAATCCATGAAGAAGACTATAGTATTCTTTGTCTTGGGCTTGACCAAGTTAATTTAAGGTGTTATATGGAGTTCTATGGACTTAATAATCTAGTGATATGAATGTGCGGTAATAATACATTCAAGATTTTCAGTAGTAGCTTTTAAAGTAATATGCGGAAGACTCTGAGCTAACGTTATTGTGGTATGTACGATTGCAAGGCACTTAAACGATTCAGGAAGTAACTTTAATATACTAAGTATATTCAAGGTGGTAGGAAAAAGCGCCCAATGGAAACACCCAAGAACAAATTCAAACTAACGCTACAGCTATTTTCATATCAATTTGGGCTTTATTTTGTTAAAAATTTAGGTGTTATCTCGTTTTGGGCGTCAGGTACTTCGTGAAAAAAAAATAAATATAATACGCTCAAAACAAAATTCGAAATAATGCCGAAAAAACTAAAAAAGAATAATAGTGGAATGAAATATCGCCCAAACAGTTTGAAATAACGCCCAAAAACTAAAACAGTACAACGCCCAAATTATGTTCATATAAATTTGGGCCATAGTCATTTTATATGAAAATTATTTGGGCGTTATTTCGTTTTATTTTTTAATGAAATAACGCCCAAAATAAAAATAAATACTGCCCAAATAACCAAATAAAGACCAAACTTTGGGCGTTATTTTCACTAAAATTTACATAAAACTAATTTGGGCGTAATTTTGTTTTTGGGAGTCATTTATATCGTCTGAGTGATATTTCATTTCAATAATTGGGTGTTTTTCCGTTTTCTTATTTTTTTGGCCGTTATTATACCCTACACCGAGGGTACCTATATTCACTTTGTCCTCCCGTTTGTAACGCAGAGAAGGAGGCATGGCAGTTATAGCCATGTCCGTCTGTCCGTGTGGGTGGCTGGCTGTGTGTGGAAATACATTTTTTGGTAAAACTGAGCAAGATAATTCAATGAAATTGGTATACTGCCTTCATCGTCAAAGTTAGCTCGTAGGATTGCAAATGAGCAAAATCGGTCAAAAATATATACAAAATGCAACTTTAGGAATATTTTTCAACGCAATGCAGCCAAAATACGCATAAATACTAAAAATAGTTAGCGCAAGCTAAATCAGGCGAATTCGGACAAGAGGGCGTGCCACCTCCCATATATGCAAAAGCTTCAAAATGCTATACTGAAAGCGTTTATTGAGATAATCAGTCAAAATTTTACTCAGACACTAAAAACCATAAATGCAAGCTTTAAGCAAAAACTGGGTGAAATCGGATAAGAGAGCATGGCACCTCCCATATAAGCAAAAGTTTCAAAATGCTATACTGAAAGAGTTTTTTGAGATAATCCAACTAAATTTCACTCTAATACTAAGGACTATAAATGCACGCTCAGAGCTAAAACAAGACAAACTCGGATAATAGGGCGTGGCACCTCCCATACAAGTAAAAGCTTCAAAACGCTATGCTGATAACGTTTTTTGAGATAATCTAACCAAATTTCAGTCAGACACTAAGAACTATAAATGCAAGATCTGAACAAAAACTGGGTGAACCCGGACAAGAGGGCGTGGCACCTCTCATATAAGCAAAATTTTAAAAATACTGCAGTGTAGGGTATTTATTGTTTGGCCAGGCCAAGGGTTACACCTTTACTAGTTTTTATGGAGTTATTTCATATTACATATTTTGGGCATTATTTTCAACGCCGCTGAAGAGTTTCTTAGCTTAATGCTCCAGACTATTTGGGGTTCCATCTTTATAAAAATGAGCGAAAATTTATCTCTTCATAGACTGACAAATGCCCAGCTGAAATCTACAAACAGCCAATGGATATCAAAATATTTGAACAATATTTGTGAATATATAAATATTTGTAAAATAAACAGCTGAGGTGTCATATCGTTTCTAAAAATCTATCATTTCATGTCACGCACCCATAATGTTGATTGATTTAAAGAACGTTATACCGCTAAAATAATCTAAATCGCTTCATCAATAAAAATCAATCAACAATATTTATCTCTGCTTCTCTTCTATTGATTCAATCAATTTGGTATTGAATTTGATATGTAAACAAAGCCGTAGGCAACACTTGTCATTTGATTGTCAACATTGCGCTCTGCGGTTGATTTGACAGACATCATACCTTCTGCTTTATCTTATTTATTGTGATTGTTGACAGAGTCTTATGTTCTCTTTTGTAATTCTTTTTATTTGATTTCTTTACTTTTACTTGTCTGTATATGCAATTGATGCCTGGAGGCAGTTGTTCTAGAAATCAAAGAGAATTAAATATTATTGCATTTAGAGAAGCTCAAGCATTTCCTATTGATATTTAAGACAGATTCCTACAGAGTAGTTCAATGGAGATATCCCAACGATAGTAACAGGTTAGCTCTGTTTAATACTCGGTTAATGAATTCATTGCCAACCTATTAGGTCTAGAAATAAGTTTCCAGCGTTTTACAAAAGATGGCGCCACCAGTAGATTAAAGGGAGAAATGTCAGATTTCTTGTGTCATGTTTAAAGCTTGGGTTACTTACAATGAAACTGGAAAACTACAGGCCCTTCGTGATGGATGAGGAAATCTCCCCTTTCCGCTGTGATGAAACGTGGCTTTGCTTGAACCTGCTCCTCCCTAGGAGCGTCACGTCATGAAAAGCCCTTTAAGCAAATGCATTGCAACAGAACATCACTTACCTAAAGATTGCATAACTTTACAGCGCTGTTAAAAATATATCATATATTAATTTACTGGTGTTTGTGAAAAAATCTAAGCTGTCACACTTTTTAAAATCAAATTAAAAATTGTAGCCCAAAGGAAATTTACCAACTACAAAAATCCCAACTGATGTGAATTCTAGCAGCTGATGTGCTCCACATACATCATGCAACGCTTTTGACTGTTCGCTCATGTACCAGGTTATTTATTGCATTATCCTGCTCTCCTAACTTTTGCACTTTATCCACTTTGACATTACTATGGAGTCGGACAAATATGTAAGTATGTACTGTAGAAGTGTAGCAAAAAGGACCATACTGATGCTAAAAAGTTAAGCTACCAGATAAAAAGTGATTTGCAAAACATCCTGTGCAGTATTTTTCACATGCTTTTAGTAATCCAACGAAGTGCGATGAATTTGTGCGCGATAAGCAGCTTCGCTCCTTTTTCGTTTATTGGTATGACAGGACACACACACACACATGAATTCGAATGTGAAGATGTAGCCATTGATTTGGTAGCCTGCTGGTGGGACTGTTTTTTTTTTTTTCCTTGGTCCAGAAGCTACTTGATTTATGTATATTCGATGAAGACGACGGTAAACTTAATAACAATGTAATATTCTTGCTATTGAAGAAAAAATCCAATGTATGTAGAATGGTTTATTTTTTAGTGTTGATATTTAAATCGATTTGGTTTTTGAATAATTTATGTGATTTTCCGTTTGGATATTGTTAAACCATTTGTTTCTTTTTCTGTTTTTGTTAATGCAATAACATGGCATCGTAAGGTTGTTTTGTTGGCTTATGCCTGATTTCGCACAAACCAGTTTGGTTTAACATATGCAGAACGTTTTGATGTTGTGTGATTCTTTAGTTAGTTTCAAATTAACCAGATATATTAGGTGTACAACTTAAAAACCGGAATTTTTTAGCGAAATTTGATGCTTTATTGTGGAAAAATGTTACAATATATTTTATTCAAAGTATTGTCCATTGGAAGCTACTACATTTCCCCATCTTTCAGGCAATTTATGAATTCCATCCCAAAAAAATTGCGCCGGCTTGGCGGCCAAAAATGAATCGAGCCAATTTTCGATATGTTGAACTTAAGTGAACCGTATTCCTGATAGGGCATTCTGCATTGATCGGAACAAATGGTAGTCTGATGGTGCAAGGTCTGGGCTATAAGGCGGGTGAGGCAAAATTTGTATAGATTTCCCATCCGTTGTTTTCCAGGTAATTTTTGACTGGGGCAGCAATATGTGGCCGAGCGTTATCGTGGTGGAAAATGATTGACTCGTGTCTGGTCGCTTACGTTAGCCGCTCTGCCTGGATTTCCTGCTTCAATCGGATCAATTGTTGACGATAGAGTTGAGCATTAATAGTTTGGCCACCTGGCAACAGCTCATAATGGATCACACCTAGCTGGTCCTGACCACGACGTTCTTTGTCTTCGACATCAAAATCACCACTTTTAAACCGTCGAAACCACTCACGACAGCTTGATTCAGCTGGAGCATAGTCCCCATAAACTTCTACAAGCAAACTATGACTTTCCGCAGCAGTTTTCTTTGCAAAAAAATGACCCAACAGAACCTCCCGCAAATGCTGTCTTTTTCTCCAATTTTCGAAGTTATTCATCGTGAAAAATAATAATGATGCACACAAGATAAAATTGTTTTGTTGACTGATTTTGACAGCTGTCAAATGTACCTTCGAGCTTTCACGTAATTTGTTAGTACGGACATCCACCGTCAAATTCCGGTTTTTAAGTTGTACACCCAATAGTATTGGTCCTCGCCTCCGCATCCACTTTTGTATGTTTTAAATATCCCTTCCTACATGGTAACGGACGTCCTTACCGGATGAGCTGCGTATGAAAACTATGCCGCTAATACTTGAATATCAACCTATTATTTCAGCAAAAAAACGTTAAAGAAATTTTGTAAAATTTAAATTTCCATCCCAACTGGTGTCCATTGTTCTATGTAATTTTGAGAACGAACTCAAATTGACATTTGCATTTAAATCGAAAATTTTGTTGCTGCCATAATAAAATATGGAACACGCTTAAAATATAGAAATGCAAAGCATACTTAAAGTATTAGCTTGCTCGAATAACAGCAAACAACGCCACCACACCACCCCACCTCTACTCATTGCTCATTCAAACCATCAAACTACCGCCAATTTGTGTCAAAGATATCAAAACGAAAGAGGGACATTTTTACAATAATCTCTTATGGAATGTCTTCAAAACACTTTGGCAGATTAGTTCAAATAATAAGACACTTGGGCAAAGCAATAATGCTGTACCCTGTGTCTGTATAAAAGGCAGGAGATGGGGGGGGGGAGTTGGGGAGAGCTGACTGTATTTGTTAACATTTAAGCATTCTACTTTTTCGGCAGAGAGCGGGTGGGTGACATTGCTGCCTTGTGTTAATATGAAGGGCGGTTAAATACTTTTCTTGCCACAATGCATTACTCATAATTGGAACACATCAACACAGCAGTAGCTCGTCATTTTGTGTCATTAGCTTTATTAACACATTTTGTGCTGTGGTTCACTTGGAAAACATTTGTGCGTCTATTCTATTCTATTCTTTTCTATTATTTTCTATTCTATTCTATTCTATTTTATTCTATTTTATTCTATTTTATTCTATTTTATTCTATTTTATTCTATTCTATTCTATCCTATCCTATCCTATCCTATCCTATCCTATCCTATCCTATCCTATCCTATCCTATCCTATCCTATCCTATCCTATCCTATCCTATCCTATCCTATCCTATCCTATCCTATCCTATCCTATCCTATCCTATCCTATCCTATCCTATCCTATCCTATCCTATCCTGTCCTATTCTATTCTATTCTACTCCATTCTATTCTATTCTATTCTATTCTACTCTATTCTATTCTATTCTATTCTATTCTATTCTATTCTTTTCTATTCTATTCTATTCTATTCTATTCTATTCTATTCTATTCTATTCTATTCTATTCTATTCTTTTCTATTCTATTCTATTCTATTCTATTCTATGCTATTCGATTTTATTCTATTCTATTCTATTCTATTCTATTCTATTCTATTCTTTTCTATTCTATTCTATTCTATTCTATGCTATTCGATTTTATTCTATTCCATTCTATTCTATTCTATTCTACTCTATTCTATTCTATTCTATTCTATTCTATTTTATTCTATTCTATTCTATTCTATTCTATTCTATTCTGTTCTATTCTATTCTATTCTATTCTATTCTATTCTATTCTATTCTATTCTATTCTATCTCTTACCTTCTACTATCCATCGTCATATCTCAATCAATTCCTTATCACAATGGGTTAAAAAATTATCAAGAAATCTAGTTTTGATTTGAAAAGGCTGTGACAAAGCAACACATTTTTCGTATGTATGTTATGTATTTTGTAGTTCTACAACACAATACAAAGTGGGTTCACTGCATGAGTCAAACAAAAAGCGCCTTTTGTTTCTTCCTATTATAGTCAGACTTCTTTAGTGGCGGCGACAACGTCGTCATCACTAGCATTTTCGCGTAAATTGCTGCTAATTTAGTTTATCGCAGGACGATTATCCAAATGAATAGGCTGACAAATGTGCCGCGGCAGGCTGTGATTTGATTTGATGCTTTCATTGGATGACGAGTGAGATGAAGCCTTTTTGCATGGGCATACATACGAATCGAGTCGTACGAGTATGTTGGATAGGGTGGGATTGTTGCAATGAAAGTTTTCTTAAGAAGGATTTTCCATAATGATTTTTGTTGCTGTGATGAAGATTTAGGTGGTGGTTAAATGTCAAATGTAACCCTCTTTTCTTATTATTTATTTGTCTTATCAAATGTTGTTCTTTTTGAAAATTTCTTTTATTATGGCAACGACTAGACCACATGTTGTTTAATGACAACTCATAGATAATATTACAGTATGTAAAAAATTATTACAATAGCAACGGGGTATAGTCAAAATTCCTTAAAGCATATTAGCATATCCCTGCATAAGTCACTCATATTCACAGAATTAAAATAAAAATTTTAATAAACAAGTGCAATACAGAGATTTTCTATTTAGTATTCAAGTAATTTCAATAAATTATTACACCAGTATCCATACCTCCAGGGGATTTTTCGTAAAAATATAATATCTTCAAAACTCCAATATACAGAGTGGATGAAAGTATGAAAATTTCAGTAAACACATACATTTCAATTATTATTAACGCATCGTACTACATCATACTGCATGAATTTTGTGAGGTTTTTAACCCCTTCATTGTATGATGAATCACTTGGTTTTTTAATATTCGGACATTTTATAGATGATGTGTGGATGGGTAGACACTTAGCTATGCAGGCACAATTTGTGTGTGTATTTGTATTTGTACGTATGCATGTGTTACATTAGAGAAACATTAATGAACAAAAATGTAAATAAATTTTACTCTTGGGTCATATTTACTTTGGACCAAAATATTCGTAAATATTTACAAAGGTTACTACCTTACTTTGTTGCCACTCTATACTTAAGCTTATTTTGTTGTTTAAACTACTCAAAAGCCGATATTTAAAATTTTAGTTATTTAAATAATTTTATATTGTGCACGTTGCACAAACAGAAAATTATGTCTTTTCTAATCAATAATATGATTAATTCTCTTTTCCTTATTTTTCTGGAAATTCTATAGAGTGCATAGTATAATAGTAAATCATCTGCCTTGAATTCAATATTTTTTTATGACTATTATTATCTAATTTAATATAGAAATAAAGTTATAGCTCAATCAAAGAACTTAAACTCTGAAAAAAATATATGTTTCTTTAAAGTTCTAAGCCGACTTAAAGCAATAAAATGACAAAGAAATCTAATAAATGAATAAATATGTATGTATGTATATAGCTGTGTTCTTTGTTTTTAAATACAATTTTGATTTGAATTTGTGAAGCAGGACTCCAAGATTGCAGCATTTTATATTTAACTACCAAATAAGAATAAAAGATGTTACCTTTATTATTGTGTTATTACAATAATAATGAGAAAAAAATGCAGGTTATTTTTTTTTAAGTTATCGCCTTAGTGTCACGAGTCGCGGCGTTTTTTTTTTACGTTGAGTGGGTAATAGAGGGTGTTTTTTTTTTTCTTTTTGGTGGCCGTTTGTTTGGTCGCCGCGTGACAACCCAACAGACAAAGAAACACTTGAGCCGTTGATAAGAAGAAGGTAAATGGTGCCACTTCTAAAGGACACTAAGCTGTGCTGAGGTGGAACTTGTTTGAAATTTTTGTAATGAATCAATAGTTTTAGAGATGTGGTTTGTCTGCGTTGTTCTAATTCTAGTCACCTTATAATAAGTATACTTATGAAGCAAAACACACCAAACGTAGCAGCTGAACATTTTTTGTCTCCGATTTTGCTCAAATTTGGCAATATGGTAGATCCAGTATGCAAAAACAATAATTTGATCCTAGTAACATTTGTTGTTAAAATACAGGGTGTTGAAGTTGGCGTTTTTAGTCATTTTCATGAAAAGTGTGTTTTTTCAAAAATTTATAGCTTACACCAAAGTTTGCAAATTGATATATCTAAGTAAGTGGCGCCATTTATTTTTAAATGTTCTTTTTATAAAAAAATATTACTTGATGAAAAAAAAATTTTTTCACCAAAATTTTTTAAACTTAAAAATACTTTTGATTTTTTTTTTTTAAAACCCCCCTTAAATTTTTTTTAAAAGCATTATTTATAAGCTTTAAAATGATGTATGACTCAAGATGGGATTCGGTCGCTAGATGATAATTTTTGGCTTATGAACGCCCGCGGCAGGCAAAACTCTTTGTTTACTCAAGAGGAAGGCATCTGCGAAAAAACTGTACTAGGCATAAAAAGGAATATGTGTGAAATTTTTGAGAATTTTCTCTTATACTTCTTATACTAGTTGACCGATCAACTTCGTTCGCCCGTTCCCTTGCCCTTTATAAATGTATGTACCTAATCGCATCCATATCCGTCAAACAGTCTCAAAAGGCCTTTTCCAGCGGATGTTATTTGTCTTGGCGCTAGAATTTTTAAATATTCCGGACGATGCCGAGGGTATTTCAAATTTGAGTTTGTCTTGGAATCTCATCCGATAGCATGGTAAAACTCAACCTTGATTTTTTTTTTTGGAAAGGTTTTGATGAGGAATATTTTTTTTAAGTGGGCGTGTGCCTATAAATGGAAAAAACACTCTCACGGCTAAACTACTGCATCGATTTTTATGAAATTTGGTACAGAGATAGAGCTAGCACTAAGGAACGATAAAATGACCATTAAGACAATAACTCATGAACACTATGTTTTTCTACGACACGAGTCTCTGTAAACCGATGACATCGCTATTAGTATGGTTTCTTCAAAGTTTCCATCCTCGAACTCAACGAGCACTTTTCCTTTAAAAGGTCCACCTTATTTAAGACATTGCACGGACAGATGTTTAGTGCAAGAAAATGAAATTGTAATGAGATTTTTTCAAAGACTACATATTTTGAGATTTTTTTTATTTTTATTTTTTTTTTTTTTTCATTCTGTCTTGCAAAATATTTATGTTTGTAATTTCTTCATTTTTTTTTTTTTTTTTTCTTTTATATTCTATTTAGTAAAAATGATAAAATTCATAATTGGATAAAAGTACAAGGAAGCTGCGTTATTTTTGTACTCGCAAGCAAACACCTCACACAAAACTGGAGAATTGGATTTAAAAATGAAATGCAGAGTATGGTATTTTACTTGAAAAAATATGTTTATAGTATAATGTCCATAGGGAGTGAGTTTTCGTAAATATTTTGACATTTTTATGTTTGAAAATATGAAATCGCTTTAGAATGACTTAAAATAGACTATAAAATTAAGTTACTTTAATATGAATTTAGTTTTTCTTTGTTTACGGGTTCTCAAGTTTTCCCTTGCATACTTAGAGGCGACATCATTTGCCATTGACAGTTAAATGATTAAAATGTTCGCAAAAGAAATATGTACCCAATTTTAAATTGATTACATTTCAGATCAAATTCATGACAATGACAGTTGAAATTTTTTGTCGCGAAGTCATCCGGTAGTACGCTGTATTTCATTAAATATTTGACGGATTTATAAGAAGATTCGGTAAGAAAATAGTGCAGACATTTGCTATAAACTTTATAGATAATGGTGGCATGACTTTTTTATAAGCTTTCAGTACAAAAATCTTATTCCGATTGTCTAATGACACAGGAGCGCTGAAGTGGTTGAAATCGCTGTACCGTGACTGTGCCTGCGTGAATTTAGACCAAGTTTAGCTACTTTCAAGTTCAAAAATGAGAAAATTCCATTAAGCTTTCTTAAAACAATAATATTTAACTCACTCCTTGTATGATTTAAACTCTAAACATTCCACACTATAAATTTTAAATGAAGAAACCTATCTCCAGTTCTTATCAGTTTGGCTCTAATTGTACTGATCCGCCCTTGGATCACAATAAAAAGTATTTACTACTTTGTACATTGATTAGGTCATTTTAAAAGGAAGTAAGACATTCAAGGGTTCTTATTACATAAATCGGTCAATTGGTCATTAAAGATGAAAAAACCGCTGAGTGCACCCTTTTCAGTTTTTTCAAACGAAGCTAAGCTTCGATATATTTTTTAGAAAACTTTTTGCAGAGAATTAAATTTGGCATTGAACAAAAATCGCGCCCTGCGACTATGCAGTATTCCTTTTTTATTTATTTGCATACTGTTTGAAATGTCAAATGTTAAAAAAACAAATATTGCATAGTCTAAGGGGCGATTTTCGTTTTTGAAGCATCCTGTTTTCATATTTTGTACTGAATTAATATTCTGAATTGAACTGAGCATTTTTTTTAAAGTGATATAATTTGGCATAAATAATGGTTTTCTTTATTTTTCATGTTTACGATTTCACGAACTTCAAATTCTCACAGCTGATTTTGTAACACGCTATAAAAAGTGTGTCATTTTGATACACTCCTTTTGATTCGTATAAACGCTCACATTTTAAGCGTGCTACGTTGAAACGAGTTTATTTGATACCGTATTTCGTGTCGTATAAAAAAGGTAAGTCTTATCAACGCCTAAAAGCAAGCAAAGCATTTTTGGTAACTGCGAAGTAAATATGATGGAAAGAAACAACTAGAAAAGCTGATTTAGTCACGTCAAGGAAAGAAACAAAAAGTCGAATTTAGTAACATATGGTTAAAAGCTACGATAAGTAACGACGGGAAGGTAAAGCAGTTACGAAATTTTGCTTAGAGACTATAATATTGCATCCATGTAGTATAAAATGCGCAATGCATGGTAAAGCAGTTTCATGTTACTCGTAGTTTGATTACAGTGCAATTATGTTCAAAATTGGTTTAGTTGCAGTATGTTAGTATTACATTTTCTTATTGCTGCTAATAAGTTTGCATTTTCTAATGAACATTCTAAGTGTTAATTTATATTTATTTTAAAGAAAAAGGATTAAGTGTGAAGTTTTAATAAAGTTAAATGAAAACATTTCAAAGAGATTGAAATAAATGTGTGATTTTGATTATATTTAGAGATCGAATCGTTTGAAAGTGGTGACCATAATTTGAGGACAAAATTTTGTAGCAGTATTTTATATTGATTTAAAGAAGTCGCGCCGCTACCATGCGTTCTCATTTTAAGTTTACGAATACAACTTATTGTGTGAAAATATTGAAATATTGAAATGTTTAAACATTTGTTAGGGATACGTTAGACACGTATGTAACTTATACACCTTTCACATGTGTTGTCGTTATGTGAAAGTATGTGTGTGTGTGTGTAAATTTGTTTGAATGCAAACTCATGCTGAATAACGAAATTAAACTGTTTCGCTTTTCCCCTTTTGCGATGAAAAACGTTGCGTTGTATCAGTGGCATCCATAATAGAGTTAAGCTGTCATTGAACGCAGTACACATACATACATATGTACATAAATATACATGTATGCTCATACGCTCAGATGTTTGATGCCTCCGTTTTACCAATTTAGAAATTGACATTCGGTAATAGAGCGCAAAATAAGTTAATTTCCCGTGTTTCCTTTGCCTATTATGGGAATAAAATCGTTATGAAGTCGGTTTTGTTTGAAAACATTTGGCAGCGATTAATAACAAGACACATGTACCTTCTATGCGCGTTTCTGTGTTCACTCTTGATGTATTTGTGTGTAGAGGTGTTAAATTAGATTTTATGTTTATATTTGTGGTTAATTAATTTACCTTTACAATGATATTAACATCAACACTTAATATTGCGGTTTGCCAAATAAATTAATACTTTAACCACTTGTTGAGATTTGTATTGAATTTGTTTTGAGAGTTTTTCAACAATTTCATAATTTTGCGATATTTTTCTTCAACATTTTTAGAATTATTGGAGTAAAACTTCTTTGGCCGCGACACTTTTTCACGAAAACATCTTTAACGGAGTATCAAAACGCTTTAATTGATTCATTTCCTGAGACACTCGAAGGTTTCCGAAGGTCACCTGAAGGCTTCATAGTCAAAACAAGGAATATCCAGATACACTAGAGGCAAAATTTCTATAGCAGAATATCAAAAAGCTTTAATTGATTTATTTCCTGTGGCACCCAAAGGTTCATGAATGCTTCTTGGTCAAAACGAAGAATATCTAGATATTCTAGATATGCTAGTTATTAGCAAGCATAAATTGTTAGTTTTCTGGAACATCCAAAGCTTATGGAAGGTCAACTTAAGGCTTATAAGATGGAACAAAAAATATCTAGATATACTAGAGTAAAAACGTCTATCAAAAAGCTTAAATTGATTCATTTTTGGAACACCCGAAAGTTCTCGAAGGTCACCTGAAGGTTTCATATTCAAAACGAATAATATTTAAATATACTAAAGCGAAAACATCTATGGGACTAGTACGTTATGTCTCGCGAGTTATGCAAGCTTTTTTGATGAATTTAGGTAGGTGGTTGCCGATCGTGAAAACCATACACTGGTAGAAAAATAGAATTAATCAAATGAGTGCCACACCTACTTCTTAACTATTGCAAGCTTTAACACGCTATGTCTCGCAAGCTATTCAAACTATTTTAATGGCATTTGGTCGGTAGATTCTGTACATAAATACCAAACACTGGTCATTAAGTGAGCGTAATGCAACGTCTACTTTTTTTTAATTTTTCAGTTAAGAGATTTGTTAGCTTGACATTTTTCAAAAATCTCAAAATATTATCGGTTGCAATCAATTTGTTCCAACATTTTCTGAAAATGTTTGCGTTTTTAACAATTTTTCAATTTCTTTTCCTATTTCTCATTAAATATTCCTAGGTTTTTTAAAATTTTCGAGTTTTCAATCTTTTCAAGCTTTATAACATTTCAAATCGATCAAAATTTTCTATTTTTGAAATATTTTTGGAAACAATGTCCTACTTTCTAATATTTTCAACATTCAGTATACTTATAAAACAAATTTATACTCTTTTACCTTACGATCAAAAATGTACTTTAGCTGTTAGTTCTTGTTGTCACAGATTTATCGATGATCTTCGAATTATTCAACATTTTTGATTACTTATACATTTTCAAGCAATATAGCAACATTTTTACACTCTTTCAACATATTTTAACTTTATCATAATTTTTCGACTTTTTCATAAACTTTCTTTTTAATCAGGCATGTCGTGAAATCCGATTGATTTCAATCGGATTTCATTTGGGAGGCTTTTTGATGAAAACGGTTAGTCGAAGGATAAAAAATATTAGAATCTATTTTGTGGAGAATAACAGGTTCTGCAAATAATATTGATTTGCAGTAACGAAAAAATAGCCGTTTAGGAAATATTCTTAAAAAACTGCAAAAAGTTGAAAATTTGATTTTATCGAATATTTTCTAAACAGTAATTTTTACGTTAATTTAAATCAATACTTTTGTAGAACCTGTTTTTTTCCACAAAAGAGATTCTTATACTTTTTATCGTTCGACTCACCGTTTTCATCAAAAAGCCTCCCAAATGAAATACGATTAAAATCAATCGGATTTCACGACATGCCTGATTAACTTCTTGAAAAATGTTAAAATTTTTTAAATCTTTCGACTTCTTTAACTTTTTTAAGACCTTTATGTTATAAACAAAGGCTAAGACATACACTGAGATCAAGTGCTATACCTTTGTAATAACCTAAAACAAAACTTTGAAACGGACAGCCCCGCTACTCTATAACTTACTTAGGTTCTTTGATGAGCAGTAAAGATGATTATAAAAAATATCTTTGCAAATTTACTTCTCTTAAAGATAAAATGTATTCCGATTAAATATCGTTGTTCCATATGAATATCTTCAAGTTTCCTTCAAGTATTTTGTTTTTTTCTCTATTTGAACCGGTGAAAAGCACCTTAAAAATCATACATAGGTAATATGACTTTAATTTGTTAGTTTATTTAAATATTTGCGACTACCACCTCCTGGATGCTTTCTTAATGTCAGTTAACGATATTTTAGCCAATCAAGCGTGTTAATCCGAATTTCTGTGTGCAGTACGAAAACGGAAATCTGATTTCCTGTCTTTATTTTGTTTGGTATTTGCCAACACGAGCAAAATCTTTGAATAATAAAATCCGCAAGAAAATTACTACATCCGCTGAATAACAATTGTGGCTAAAATATTGATGCTCATGATGATGAGGATGATGATGATAGAATATCAAAAAAAAAAAAGAAGCAACAGTCAAGAGGCCTTAGAGTATGTCCGTCAAACACTGTGGCAAAATGCATTATGATGTGCTCAAAATTTGAAAAGAAAATAAAATTTGCTGCTTACAAACCTTCGAAAAGGTTGTTTGGTAGTTGCCAACATTTTATGTTTTGTATTCTATTATTATTGATTTTGACAATCCATATTCTTTACGGAAGTCTAGAAGACTTGTACTAAACTTTGAACTACTCCTGCCTCTCTAAGGTTAGATATAATGGCTGCCGAAATCAAAGTCTTCTTAAAAGGGCGCATACGATTGAGATGATTGTTTTTGGACCTAAAAGTTCCAAAAATAAAGAAAATATTTGGCATCTGCTTTCGAGTAGTTGACAGCATAATTACATCAAAACTTTGGCTTTTAGGTAACTAAATTTTGTTCTCTTCAGCAAGTTCTTTACTTCCAATTATCAAAGATAGAATGATTAATAATAATATATACTTATATAATACATCTTACTTTTAATTACTTATTTCCTTATCTCGATGGAATACGTCTTATTTCCAAGGTCCTCCAACATCTTGTCAAAACTAAATACGTCTTTCTCTCATGCATTTAGGTCTTGGCTTGAGTCCACCAATAAATCTCGCGAAATAATTTAATTCAAGCATGTAATATTTTTTCTATGAATTATGTGTTTTTTCCCAATGTGTTCCATTACTATCACATTTTCAACACTTAGGAGATGTGAGTGAGTCTTTACTGCACGCTAGTGAAGAACTTGGCGGGCGGACGATTATCTTGTCCAATATTCATTGGTAGCATCATTATCATCATCCACAGTAGATGCGCTGGCAGTCATCATCAATATCAACATCAAGAAGCTGTGACATTGATCCAGCACACGAGTTGATGAAAACTGAGCCAAAAGCGTGACCCATTCATTTATTCATTCATTCGATGCCAGAATGCGAGAATAATGTTAAGCATTGGATTAGTTTGGTGGCTCAGTGTTAAAGCTTAGGATTTTTTCTCGGCGTATTTTGAAAGGGGGGATTAAGTGGCATGCTACAAGTGAATACATAAACAGCACACATTATCATAGTCTGGGGAATCCGTGCGTTTTATGGAAGTTTGTATCTATGCGTTCTTGTGCAGTTGGCTTGTTTGCTAAACGTGCGACTGGAATAATTAGCATTGCAGCAAAAAAAAAAACAACAACCTTGTTTTCTTTTTTCTTCGCATTTCTCATGTTGAATATTAATTGAGTAGCCATAATGTCAGCACTATTTTGGTAATAAAATTATGTTTTTTGCAGAAAAAAATTATATTCACTCCAGTGATGTACATTAGCGAGGGCGTGGCACTATCTATTTATTAAGAAAATGGAACCAACTTGCGCTTCCTTTATCTAAAACAATTCCTCCTAATTTCATATCAGATATCATTGTTTCGGCACTTCACTCGCAAGGAGCATATTCAAGTGCGATTACATTCAAGAGCCATTTTGGTTCCTAAGATATATCAAAATTTGGACCACTACTAAAACAGCCAATATGGTATTTTTCTATAACTTTGGGAGGTGGCGTCAGATGTTTAAAAAGCCTCCCATGCCGGGTAATAAACAAAAAAAACGCAAAATTTCGCATATCGCCGAAAATCGCACTTTTTACCTAAAATCTAACGTTTTTCGTTTTTTACATGGCATTAGGGATTTAAATTGAAAAAACATCATTCATCCAAAAATTAGCTTTGAATTTTTTTTTAGAATTTTAGGACCGAATTTAGGACTTTTAAACCTATTCCCTCACCGTACGATTTTCCTGATTTTTTTTAAAAGATTAAGTCTTATTGTACAATATAGTTTTTTTTTATAAATGAAATGAAATGAACATACTCCTGAAATATGTGCTCTTCCGTATATTATCGGAAATCTCGATTTTTCCGAAATTTTCAGGTAAAACGATCTCCTAACATCCAAATTTTTTTGTTCACCTATTGGGAATTTCATTTTACACGTCTAGGTATTGGTTATGGAATATGAAAACAAAAAAAATTTTCTGAAAACCTGGGTCATATAAAGGAAGAATATTTTCGGATATGTCCATATATCATTGGAAATGTGTTTTTTATTAAGTTTAATTTGATTTGAGAACAGGTTAATTTGTAGTGTTCGACCAAAGGTCACTTTTTGTCCGAAGCCGATTAATCGGTTTTTTTATAACCTTCGGCCGTAGCCGAAGCCGAAGCCGAAGCCGAAGGTTCATTAATTTTATATTTTTATACCCTACTCTCAGGGTATATTCAATTTGTAACATTATAGGCATTATCAGGCCAAATATAACACACTTAGCGCCGATTTTGCATTGTTCAGATAAGCCTTAACTGAAATGGATCTTGAGAAGTGGTGCCTTTGTGAGATATCAGGTGCAAAAGGTTTTTGCAAAATTTTTTCCCTACTTTTCCCTACGTATAAATTATATTCTATTTAAAGGTATTTTCTTGACCTTTAGCACCCGATTTCTCAGGAAGGCACAACTTCTCAAGGTTTGACTAGAACAAAAGATCATACCTACTATCGGAAGGCCAAAAAACTGATTTACTCGACCTTTTGTATCCGATATCTCACGAAAGCACCACCACCCTTAAATAAAGCGGCCATTTATCATCCGACTTTGTTCTGCAAGGGCTCGAAATTTTTGTAATGGAATATGTTACTGACAAAAAAAAAAATTATGAACTCTTTAATTTTTCGGTCCGGAAAAATTCTTTGTATGTTATTGAGAGATACCCTTATTTTAATGGCTTATAACTCGGAAAGTAGGAATAGAATTGAAAATGTAGAGCGTTAAGGGTGATTTTACCTATCCAAATGCAGTAACAAAATTAAATTTTGCTATTTACTGTTCTTGTTACATAGCTTTAAGTATATCTCAAAACAATGAGTTTTGCACTTTTGAGCAAGGATTACTCAGGATTCCGACATAATAGAAAAAAACAAAGTCCAGATTCGTAATTAGAAAGTCACAATTCACTATAAACGGCCAACATTTTGTTTAAAAGTTTTTTTTTTTAATCAACATGCTTGAAGCTACAAACATTCGGCTAATTTTTGGCCGAAGGTCGAATGTGAGGCCTAAGGTGTTTTTTTGGCCGAAGATGGCCGAAGCCGATTAATCGGTCGAACTCTATTAATTTGATTGGGACAAAGTTAACTGTTAGAAAAAGTTGAATTTGATCCGGAAAAGTTTAATTTGATTTGTAAATAGATCAAAATGTTGTGGAAAAGGTTTAATTTGGAGTAGAAAACCTGTCGTCCCTTAGCTTTCTCTGTGTTTCCTCTTTTGATGTCCATTTGCTATGCTTAACTTCTTGCGCGATAATTACTAATTTAGTTAACCGTAGAAGATTTATTTTTTATTCCATCCAAATGACAATGACCTTGCGGTGAATGACTCTTAATATGCGATTTTACACCACATTGCAAGTAACCTGTCACATAGTACGCTTAATGAAGTAATGTTGCACATGGGGATATTTCAATGAAACAACAATGTTTCAAGTTTTTTTGGTTTTTATACCCTACACCCAGGGTATATTCACTTTGTCCTTCCGTTTGTAACACAGAGAAGGAGGCGTGGCAGATATAGAAAAGTATATATATTCTTGATCGGTGTCACCTCCTGAGTCGATATAGCCATGTCCGTCTGTCTGGCTGGCTGGCTGGGTGGCTGGCTGTGTGTGGAAATACACTTTTTGGGAAAACTGAGCAAGATAATTCAATCAAATTTGGTACACTGCCTCCGTGGTCAAAGTTAGCTCGGGGGATTGAAAATGAGCAAAATCGGTCAACGGCCACGCCTACCGCCCATACAACGAATATATTCAAAATATCACGACAATGCAACCAAAATACACATAAATACGACGAATTGTAAGCGCAAGCTCTGATAAAAAACTGGGCAAATTGGGGTAAGAAGGCGTGGCACCTCCCATATAAGCAAAAGTTTCAAAATGCTATACTGAAATTTCACTCAGACACTAGAAACTATAAATGCAAGCTCTGAGCAAAAACTGGGCGAACTCGGACAAGAGGGCGTGGCACCTCCCATATAAGCAAAATTTTCAAAATACTCCAGTGTAGGGTATTAAATGTTTGGCCAGGCCAAAAGTTACACTCTTACTAGTTTTGTCCTCACTTATGGCAAAAACGGTTAAAATCAAAAATGAAAACATAAAAGTAAAAAAACGTGAAAATGAATATACAAAAAAAAACACTTTTGCCAAGGCACAATATAACGCAAAAAAATACGAACAACACTGAATTTCTAGAAACAATATGTTTCACTTAAACAATGCAACAAAGATGTGCTTCCTGGTAAGTCTAGCCGGAAACATACATAGCACCAACAACAACAACAACAACAACAGCAGCAACAAAAGCGAAAACAATTTAAATCCCTAATCGGCCAATGTGTACAGACTATGAGAACAATAGAGTATGTTAAGTCAGATGAAGGGAAAAAAATAAACTCAAAATTTAATGAAATCTTAATGAATATAAAAACTTTTAAAAAATTTAATACTTGATAAATATGAAAACATATACAGCTCCATCGTTACCTTTCGTGTTTCAACTAACGATATCGGTATTTTCTTGGAATCGGTGAGTCGTTCGATAAAAAGTGTTAGGGTCTCTTTTTGTGGATAAATACTTACATGCAAAACTCACCTAAAAAAGTTCGTTGGTTAAGGAAATGCTGGAAATGGAAAAGTAATGGAGCACGGTGCTCTTGAACAGTCGATAGGTTTTTTGGCTATGTGGAGAAAATTTGTGAATGGGGTTTCATTTGTATTAGTTTAGTGGTCTGAAAAATGCAAATCCCGAAATCGTAGCTGATCATCCCCGCGAAATATCGCAAAAATACATATCCCATATAAAAAAAAAAAAAAATCGGAAAAAGAACGCAACAAACAAATATCAAAATAGTTATCTTTAATGTATTTTGCAATGTTGAACCTGAATTCGGCCTTTAAATTGCTATATCTCATACGGTTTTTGAGATATCTTAGCCTAAACAAGGACAAAATACCGTTTTTGCTATATTTTGAAGCTATATAGCTAGAATATAGAACATTCATACGCAAAATTCGATACATTATTTAAAATTTTCAATTTTTTTCTTTAAAACTGCATTTAAATTATGTCAACAGCTTAATTTGTCTCCAAAATATCGTAGTCTGAAATAATGACAAAACACGTTTTTTGCACTTTTTTAACTATTTAGGTTAAGATATCTCCGAGAAAAATAAAGATGTCGACATTATTTGAATTAGGCTTAAAAGATTATTTAAAGCTTTCCATTTCTGCATCAGAATTTATGGATAAACATCCTGTTATACAGCTCCAAAACACAGCAATAAAACATAGCATAAACGGTCTTTTTTCCTTGTTTAGGCTAAGATATCTCAAAAACCGTATGAGATATAGCAATTTTCAGGCCGGATTCAGATTTAGCAATGCAAAATAAATTAAATATAACAATTTTTATATTTGTTTGTTGCGTTTTTTTTTTCCGATATTTTTTTTTTTTATATGGGATATGTATTTTTGAGATATTTCGCGGGGATGATCAGCTACGATTTTGGGGTTTGCATTTTTTAGACCACTAAACTAATACAAATGAAACCCCATTCACAGATTTTCTCCACATAGCCAAAAAACCTATCGACTGTTTAAGAGCACCGTGGGAGGAAAATCAAAGTCAACGCAAAAAAATTATTCAATGGATGAAATTCATTTTAATTCAATGTTCCCACTAGAGGTTATGGTAGACGAAAAAATGAGTGAACAATCGTTTCAAGCATGGCAATATTAATTGAAAAGAATTATCACATCTCGAAAACTATATCTCTGTTTGCAAGTATTTGACAATAACACATTTTAACTAGCAATTTTGAATTTTTTAAAATTTTCTCAAGATTGGCATATTTCTTTCAAACTAATACTTGAAAATTTGACCAGTATTGAAGTCATAATGTGGGGCTTTTTTAGATCTAAAATTAGACAAAATAATATATGTTTCGTCTCTATTCATAATCTCTAGGCATAATGATTTTGTAATGAAGAAAATGCTTCTCGATCAGAAAGAAACTTATTTAGAAACATAGATGATGTTTTACTCGAAAAAATTCTATAGCCCATAATTACTGGCTACAGCATCTACTAAAGAGTACACAAGGGTTTTAAGCGTCAAGCAATATCAAGCGCTTTCTTTGCTCTCGACTTTCAGGACAGCTCTGGTCATCCTTTGGAATTTCAACTGCTCCATAACGTTAAAACAACAAGATTTATTGATAAAGAAATCAGTTTTGTTTTAAAAAAAAAAGTATTTGTCATAAATTTCAAGAGGTACAAAGTAGAAAAAAAAACCCACATAAAAATCTCCAGTATAAAGAACTTAGGTATAAATAATGTGAAAATTGTTTTTTGAGTTTTTTTATTTTAATTTCCCATAGCAACCTCACTCCCACTCCCTGACATCCTTGTAGTATTTGTTGATTTTTTCTTTTGTTCTTCCACGCCCATTTCTTCAGCTGATTTTTTGTGCTGCCTGTGCATTCTTTCGCTGTTGTTTCTGCAGAGCTTTTATTTATTTTACGTTGAAATTTCGACGTTTCTCGCTACACAGGTCACTTCTTTTGGTTTCATTTAATTAAAAAAAAAAAAATCCTTTCGTCCTTATTTTTCATATGAATTTTTCTGCTGCTGCTTTGACTTTTTGCTTAATGTTGTTGTTTTTATTATTGTTGTTTATTTAGGGTCAGGTGGATGTTGTTGTTGTTGTTTTTCTCCCAGCTTTTGTTTCGAGATTTTTTCGTTTCGCTATTCCTGTGACTTCGCGACTTGCGTTTTTTTGTTCGTTTCGAAGGGAAGGGAAGCATATTTTTTAAAGGTCCTTTTTCGCGGGTTCTTTTTTTTTTTTTGTTTTTTTTTTTTTTTTTTGACGATGAGAAGCCAATTGTGGTATTTAAACAATAAAATGAAATTTAAATATATAATAGCGGCTGAGAAGGGTTTCATTATTCCTTTTTTTTTTTCATTGTTTTTGTTGTTTTTGTTTATGTAATCGCGGATATACGATACGGTTGGAAAATTTGCGGAAGTTTCAAAAAACTGCATTCAGTTTGGGTTAAATTTTACTTAAATATTTGGGGTATCTTAAAGTGTATGTGCACTTGTTTATTAGATTTATTTAAATCGTTGGTACACTGAAAGAATAATAAATTTGGATCCAAGAGTAATATTCTTATTGACATATGTAGGGATTGCAATCCGGTAGCAATTTCAATCCAGTCTGATTCTTGTCAATCTGAACCAGATCCAGATTAGTTACATCAAACATATTTTGCCTTTTCATTCTGAAATAAGTTACATTAAAAATTTTTAAATCAGTGCATAAGTATTACAAAGTTTATAAAAAAAAGTTTATTAAAATACTTTGAGTAAGTTATAAACAACAATAGGTAATGAACAAACCATGTTCATATGCAACTTTTGTTTTAAACATTTTTTTTAAAACTTTTAGAAACAAATGCCCAAAAAGCTTTTTATGAAGAACTTTTTTGGAAAAACTTTTAAATACGAGTTTTCAAAAAACTTTTTTTTTGATTAAAGTTTTTAGAAAATTTTACAAAAAAAAGTATTCAAAATCTTTTCTGAATAAAAGTACACTGAGAAAAGAAAATATTTCTTAATAATTAACAAATTTCGGTAAATATTAATATGCCTTTAATTAGACCTTTAAATATTGTTGATTGGGCCAGAAATGATATCTGTTTGATGGAAGCTATGACTTAAAAAAACCTTGTTGGGATTCGAATGCACTCTAAAAAATAAAATAATTTAAAAAAAACTTTATTGTCTTGGATTTGAACCTACTCCTTCAGGTTATCAGTCAAACGTCTTATACATTGATTTTAAACAAAAAGTCATACAAAAAATTCAAAAAGTATTGAAAAACTTCAAAAATATACTGACATTATTTTCAAAAAAACTTATATTAATTAAGTAATAAAAAACATTCAATACTTGTTAAATTTATTGTTTGACTTTTTGTTTAAAATTAATTCAAAATAACAATCAATACAATTGTAGACAGAGTTAGCTGAATGCATAATACGTTTGACTGATATCCTGGGGGTGTATGTTCGAATCCCAGACAAGAAAGTGTTTTTATTTTTTTTTTTTTATATAATTATTTTATTTCTTTTCTTGACTTTGTGATTCGTTATAACTCTTTCGTATTTCAATTTGTATATGTAGAACATCTTAAGTTTTAATATAGTTCTGATTGTTAAGCTGTAAGGTTCAGTAATTTACATTCGGTCATTGCGTCCAGAGGTTTAAAGAATTCAATATGCACGGCATGGTTCCATTAAATAATATCAAATATTCGATTCACCTACATCAAATATATTATTTGTTAATTATTACCAAATTTTAATGTAAGTATATTCATACGTTTTCTCAGTGTATCTATAAAACTTTCAAGGTCTGCTCTAAAGGTTTATAAATATTCTTGAAACATAAGCAATTCCATTTTCTAAGTGTATTGTAATTTCTATCAATTATAAAATTATTTTAACAATTTATTTTAGAAAAAGATTTTTGAAGTGCCCTGTTTTTTTTTTGTAACTTTTATTATACTCCAAAAAAATAGAGGGTTGTTGACAAAAGCCTTCCAGCAACATCAGGTACCACTTGTTAACGGCTTGTTAAACGTGGCCACTTGTTTGTTTTTATTCTCAGCTACTGGGGGAGTTGCTGCTCTTCTTTTCACTATGCAAATGAAAAGAGAAGTGAACTGCGTGCACTTTTCGGGATACAAATAATAAGAGTGCACTTGACAAATTGTTGCCACATTGCAGTCGAATAATGGGAATAATTACAATTGCACTTGGGGCAGCATTGGTTGTTTTATGAACTGTATAAATAAGTGGCCAGGTGCTTGAGTTTCAAAGAATTTATTTAATGCAACATATGTGTACTACTTATGTATGAGAACAAGAAACTCCTAATGTGTTGTTTCTTTGCAATATGATGGAATAATAATGTGAATTTCATCATCAAATTAATGGAACTGGTTTTGTTTTCTTTTTGCAAGTAACATATTATATAAATTTGCTTTGTGGGCTTAAAGATAAAATTTGTCCCCAAAGTTTAAATAAGATTGGATTTGTTACTTTTTCAGTTCACAATTAAAAGTTTGATTTAAGCCCTCACCACTTTTGAGACAAAAATTCAATTCATACAGCTTTAATTTCGCCCAGTCTCATCTTGAAATATTCTCCAAGTAAAAACTTCATTAACAATTTCCGGTCATTATTTTTGGGGTGTTTTAATTCCTGTTTAGTCTCTTGATTTTTTCAACGTTTTAATGCAAATGTAAAGAACCAAAAAAAAAAAATCGGACGAGGATGCCAAATGACTGCAGGATATATTAGTGAGACTGTAGAAGAAGAACAAAAAAAAAGAAATAAATAAATAAAATGCACACTCACAACAATGGAAAATGAACCAAAACCATGATTGGATCTTCATTAGCGCGACGTAATTATTTAGTAGACCGTATATCGAGCAGCAGAGTCGCATTTTCCATATCCATTCGTTCTCAGGTCTTGCGTGTTTCCGGCATGGAAAACGCGCCAACACATAGTAAGTAGATTTGTTTCCCCCCTTTAGATTTACGAGAGCTTTTCAAGGATTAATTTTTTCCTATTCGAGGTCATGTGCAGATTTCAACACAAATACCACATTCAATTATTCAACCTTTTTTTTCGTATTTAATTAATATCATTAGTAAAAATGTGCTTGCCAGAAAGGGGCATAAGAATTCAACTAAATGAGATATTTTTAAATTAATTTTAAATTTTATTAATTGTGATAGTTCATTGAAGCAGGCATTCCAAATCGATTTCAAAAGCATGTTTTTCATATGATGGTTAATTTAATAGGTCATAAGTAAGTAATAAGATTTTTTTTCGAAAAAATTTTAGTTTATGAAAAATTTTTCCTATAAGAATTATTTTTTGTATGTGTGATTGTACACACAAGGGAATATTCTACGGCTCACCTTATTTTGTTTATTTTTTATTTTTTTTTTTTTTTTTTTTGTTTTAATGTTTCATTGATTTAGGAACAAAACTAAACATCTTAATTCTTTCCGAAATGACACTGAAAATTAGCTCGATCCCAAAGATTTGTAAATCAAAAATTAAAGTTACTTATTATTTCTTAAAAATCAAAGTTATGTAGTCCATATTAGCAACATAATCAATATATTTAAATTACGAAATGTCCTGAAGTTTTATGATTTTCAATTGATTTTTTTTTTTGCGGATGAGGAGTGAAAAAGCATTTGCGCTCTTAGGCCCGATCGTCACCGGTACCAGTCGTGTAGGACTCTCTTAAACGTCCTACCGACTAAAAACACTTCCTCTTCATGGGGACCTTCCCCCTGGGAAACCATTTTTGGCATTGCATCAGAGGGGTTTCCTATAAGGCATTTAATGCCATCTCTTTTAATTTGCCTACATTGGGCTTCCGCTTTATTACTCCTGTAAGAGAGAGAGGCTAAATAGTGCTTTAGCAGCCCCTGCCAGCATCTTTATTTATCTTTTTAGTAACGGGGGGAAACCAGGAGGGGAGAAACCGATTCAGGACTTGAGCCTTAGCCGAAAGCGAACGAGGTCCTACTGACTGCGATCTCTGCCAGGATGATTGTTGTCCTGTTCTGGAACCCTCTTGGTCTCTGCCAAGGCGAATGAGACCTTGTGGCGAGACCCCCACCAAAGAAGAAATTAAGAGCGCCGGCGGCTAGGCAAGATGATGCATAGCAGCAGCGTTTTTTAATGTCAAAGGATTTCTTGACTTCTGGCAGCTTGATAAGCATCAAGATCTCTCTTTTTTATCGTCCTATTAATAACCAATTTTCTTCGCTTATCAGCATAGTTGGTATGATGTTTTCAGCTGTAAGTGGACTAACGCGATCCTGTAACTCCCGTCTTCTCTCCGCCCAATTTCTGCAATTGAAGAACTTATGTTCCGCATCGTCGAGTTCTGCAAATATTCCAAAGATCTGGACCAAGAATGGAGCCTTGCGCCGCCCCAGCTGTTATTTGCTTGTGACGCATGCCGCTGTGTGTATCGTAAGCCAGAGTTCTGTTGCTGAGATAACTACGAACTATTTTTCGTAGATATTCGGGAACCTGAAAACGGTTTTCCAGAGCACCAATCATCTCAGCCCATCTGGCGCTGTTAAAAGCATTTTTGATATCTAGTGTTGCCAACAGAACTATTCGCCTGCTGTGTTGTTTTCCGCTCTAGGCAATCTGTACGTTTTTTATAATATTGAAAATGGCATCGACTGTGGATCTACCAGGCCGAAAAACGTACTGTCTGTTTGATAGATCACCCAAGTTCTTTATTACTAGCGACAATCGCGGTTTTATTAACTTTTCTAATAGCTTTCCTGCTGTATCCAACATACACAGTGGACGATATGAAGACGGCGACTCTGGGTTGCCTTTGCCCTTGCTAATTAGAACGAGCTGTTGAGTTTTCAATATTTCTGGAAAACTCCTTCTATTAAACAGGTGTTGTACATTCTTAGAAGTAGCTGAGGTCGCTCTATTGCGATTATTTTCAATTGATATGGGTGGATCAAAACCTATAATAGTAATTCAAGAGCAAATGCTAAATTTCTGTAAATAACCAAAACTGTTCATCATTCTCAGACTACTTATTACTGTTTTGACTTTCCAAAATATTTTTTTTGGAAAAAAAAATCGAAATTACCTTCCATATGAACCTAAAATCAAATCGTTAAACATATCATATGTTTAACGATTTAGAAGTAATATTTTACCATTGCTAATACATGAAATCGTCCAAAACGACTTCACAAAATTGCCCAAAGCTTGGAGATTTCTTAACCAATTTTCATGTTTTAATCTATTTTGGTAAGTTAATTAATCTGGCACAAAGTAAGCTTTCTGCTTATTTGCGGAAAAAACCTTTTTTTAGTACTTAGATTAATAAAAACGTCACTTTTAAGATCTACTAAAATATTTTTTAATACTAACGAATACATATAATTTTTCTCCATTTTGGCGCCCTATAAATCACAGTTCATGGCTGTTATCACACCATATCATTCTATTGGCAATTCATATAATTTATTACTTATGAAGTTATTTAATTTCATATCCATGTGAATAACTTAAATATTTGATATTTTCGTTACACTTCATTTCACAGATCATATGATTTATGTGAACTCTATTTAATTTTTGGACAAACTTTTTTTTTCCCATTCATATGCCAATTAATCAGAGCAAAAAAAAAGGAAATCTAAAAAAAAATCATATAATAAATGTGAGTTTCTTTTGAATGTGAAAAACAGCCTTTTGGCAGGACCTATTCCAAGTCGAGAAAAAAAAACACTTTTATCTTTACTACATACTGATTTAATCTATTTGAGTGGCGATTTGTCAACATGTCCAATCGTTTGCACTCCCTTCCGTTATTATACAACCCCCCTTTGTCAATACCTTTTTCGCCGACTTGTGTTAACTCAGTGGACCGTAGCATATGAGTTTCCTCATATCCTGCTAATGCTGCTGCAAAAATTGGAGGAAAAACTAAAAATTACAAATTTATTTGAGTTTTTCAATGGTCAGCAAAAAGTTGTGAAAAATTATAAATGGATTTCGTTCGTGTTGAAGTTAACTGCAAACAAATCATATTTTTGCGATATCATGTACTACGGGATATGTGGGTATGTAGATATATTTTAGAAACTACAATATTTAATTTATTTGCAATATCAGAATGAAAAAGAAATTAATTTATTCGTTTTTGTTGAAAGCTTTCAACCAACGCAAGTTACACTTGTGTTTGCCATTAATTTTGAATTAGCAATTTTTGTTGAATAAACACTTTTTCGGAACTTTTATTACATGGGCATTTTCATGGTGTCGAACGTGACTGTTGTACATATTTAAAGTTAATAGAAAAATCAACATAAAACGGATTTTTAGTTAGACAGTAGGCTTAACTTATAGCTCTCAATTAGCCCTATAAATGGTGCTTAGGTTCCGTTTTCAAGATAATTGTTAAAAAAACAAGGCATCCACACGGGACAAAAACAGAAGTGGTTTTCGCGGGCAAACGCCAATTTCAGGGAAACCTGAGGCAATATTTCAATGTGACCAATTTTAAAAAAATTGTTCATTGACGTCTCTTAAATATAGTTTTGAATTTACCCAAAAATGATTTATAGTTTTTTGTAATTTTATTTTAATCGTGGTCGCATGGGACGTTTCGCATGGGACATTTTTTTCCAGTTTATAAATTTTAAATTGAAAATTTTACAAATAACCGGATTTTTTGCTTTCATTTAAATTACTTCAGAATTTTTTAAAACTTTAATGGATTAAACATTAAAAACTGAATTTGTTATTTACTACAACAATACAACAAAGGTTATTTGCGGTAAGTGGGACAAATATACAAAATAATTTTACATTTTGTATATATGTACGTCAGCAGCGTTGATGGATTTTGTCTGTTAAATTTTAAGTGAAAATTCCAACCAAATAAAAGTCCTGAAGGCAATATACAATTACTTCATCATGATTGTACTATACTCCTTGCCTGTACAATTTATAAAGAAAGAAAAAAAATGCAAACAGAGTTTGAGAAACTGTCACTGTCAGGAATGTACTTTTTATAAAACACCTCCCACATCATTATGACAAAATGCTTATTATAAATACTTTTTTTGAATGCCCTACAGGAGTTTAAGAATGATAATTGAATTTTGAATGAAAAAGTGCATGTTCTTAGTGAAAAGTGCTTTCAGTACTATAATTCTAGCAAATACTTAAGTATGTATATTATGGATTATATTGAAAATGTATTAATACGTAATTATATTTTAACAAACAACAAGTGCAAATCTGAAATGAACTGGAAACCTTTGAATAAGAAAAGGTTTCAATACGAACGGCTAACGAAAATATTACCTATCGTACAACAATTTATTAGCATTAAACTATTGTGCTCAACTAAGCCTAGAAGTACTCCCACTTCTGGTTGGAAAAATTATATAATATAGTCCAAAACGTGTATTATACGAAGACCGGTGACTGCCATCACGGCCATCTTGCATTCGTTACTTAAAGCCATTGGCAGATCGGGATATATCTTTCGTAAAAATCGATATAAGTTGGGAACCCCTGAATGGGTTATATGAAAGGTATTTTATAGGGTTATATAATAGGTGCACAACATTTTCCATTTCGAGCCATAGTTTTCGAGATATGACAATTTTTCAAAAATTCACACCATTTTTTCACAAATAACTGATATTTTTTCCAAAAAATTTATTATTAACCTTTAATTTTAATAATCAAATTAGGAAGCAAGAATTATTTTCTTTCATTTGATATGCGACATGTTTCTGAAATTTCTCCATTAGTAAGTACATTTTTATAGAAAAAAATAAAAATAAACCAATTCACTTTTCCTGAAATTTAGGAACATTTTAGGACAGTCAAATTAGGACTTTACCTCAGAATGAGAGATAATAACCTGAGAACTGGTATACACCTTCATTATAGTGTAATAAAAGTTATCTCAAAAGTCTCATAAAATCTCGTGTAATAAAAACAGTTTTTTGCAAAAGTCTCGCAAGCGCTTACTTTTTTAGAAAAATAGTGCAGGACAATAAAAAATGTCCTCAGTGTTGTTTTCGCACGACTTATAGTTTAGGAGATATTCTAATTGGAAAAGCGGTTAAGCTTGGTAATTTATACATGCGGCGTACCAATGTGCATAGCCATATGTAGATTTTTGAAGTGCCATAACTCATGAACGATGAATCGCACGATAAAAACTAAACCATCTATTTAAATGTATGATCTACAAATGATAAGCAATATATGTATACATACAATTTACCGTTTAGGAGTTATAATATATGTATACATACAATTTACCCTTTAGGAGTTATTCCATGATGTTTAAGAAAACGTAAAAAAACCGTTTTTTACGTTTTTTCTACTTTAACGTCAGAATATCTAAGAAATCATAAGTGATAGAGCGATTCTGCCACCAAATTTGGATTCAGCAACGATAAATACATTGAAAATTACTATTTTTGAGTTGGTTCTTGTGAAGACCATTTAGTAACCGCAATTCGACTCTGAAAATCGATAAGTTGCCTGATTTAAAAAAAAAAAATCTGTTTATTTGGACCACAGTAAATAACAATGCATAAAAAACCAGTTGTGGGAGGACGTCTGGCTTAAGCTGAGTTCAAGCAAACCCGTGTTAGGTTAGCATTTTCAAAAAATATCGTATTTTTGAAGTTCTACAAGAAGGTAAGGTAATCTTCAGCCATAAAAACTGATGCGGTTGTTAAAAGTTCTAGTCCTTTCCTACAAATTCTACCTGAAGTAACGAAAAAAAGTGTTTTAAGCACTTTTTCTCCTTTTTAGGTTAGGCCTATTTGGAGAGAAAAACATATAAATATATCGATATATGTAGCTTAAATAGTATGGTGATTCTGTAGTTGGTACTAATAAACAATTTATTGTTTGTTTTATTCACATTCACTTTCGGAATCACAAAATTGATAATCCCATTTTTTGTTATGTAGTTTGTATGAGTTCCAACAGACAAAGGCGTATACGCTATGAAATAACTTTGCTCCAGCCGCCTCTAGTGCCATAGTCGATATTCATGATGGACTTGAAAAATATTGTTTTATAATAATATCGAATTACAACATGCATATGCCCAAGGGGAAAAGATGTGGTTTAAAAACCTTTCTGAAGTGCTTCTTTTTCATCAATAAGCGCTTCCACTCCGTAAGAACTATTCTTTCTTTTTAACATGGCATGTCCTAGGATATAAGCTTTCTTAAGCTTACCGCAGAAAAAGGCTTTTTAAAGCGCTTACTTGTAAAGCGGTGGAAAGTGTTCTTTCAATAAAATTGAAAAAAAAAAAAAAAAACCTGTCAGCACCAGGATTTGAACCAAGGACCGTCCGTGAGTCCAAATGTTGTCCAAACAGAATTTGAGAATCGAATGCTTCCGACAGCCTTACATAGAATCATTTTGTAATCAGTTTCAATACAATTAAACAAAAGTACATAAATAAGAGAAAAAAAATAGAAAAGTGAAATAAAAAAATGTTGAATAATAAATATTTTAATACGAAAAAAAAAGGAAAAAAAATCGCCTGCGCTGGGTTCGAACTCATGTTGTTCTTACTGCGGCCTTATATGGAATCATTGTGCTATCAATTTCAATTTAATTAAACAAAAGTAAATAAATAAGATAAAGGAAAATAGAAAAGTGAAATAAAAAATTTTAAATAAAAAATATTTTAATAAAAAAAAATAATGCAAAAACAAAAATTAAATCACCCGCGCTGGGTTCGAACTCATGTTTATCTTACTGCAGCCTTACAAAAAATCATTGTGCAAGTGCTTCTAAATTTCTATGGGGTCAAGCACTTTTAATGTGCTTGGTTCAGAAGCGCTTGAAATTTTGCCTTTTGGGTATATGTTATAAACTGACAACCTTCATATATATGTTTGCAACAACTAGAAATATGGTGGTCAATGGAAACCATATTTAGTGCCAAATGAAATGTTATTTATGCGAATGCAAATGCTGCTCAAGGCACTTAAGAAAACTACAATCATAATTAATAATATTGATTACAAAAAAAAATAGTAATAAAATGATTTAACTATAAACTATTTATCACATAATTTTAATCGATTAGACTGATATGTATTAGTTATAGAGAGTACGCCAACTGCTGGTTTCTTTTTAAATTTTAGCCATATGTTTTGCGAACAACAGTTGAAAATGGCGTAAAACGAGCCTAAATGTGCATTAACTCAGGAGATAATCATTTGATCGATATCAATTTTTCAACTCAATATCATCTATTTTACACCTTCAAGTAAACTTTTTGTGTAAATAGAGTTCACATTTTTTAATTTTTAGCTATATGGCAGCCAAACTCACATTATGACATTACTTTCGCCACACATTTTACTAGAATTCATTTGGTTGTGAATTTAAGAAAATTTCATTAAAAATTTTTAAATACCATTGCGTTTACCTTAAGATGAAGGTAAGTATTTAACTTTAAACTCAAAAAAAAAAAATATTCCCATAAAAAATGTTAATGCAGTAAATTCCTACGGTTTCTTTTACCGCCTTCATACTTATGTAGCTTTGTACGTTTGGAATTATGCAAGTAACCAAAAGGCAAACTTTCCTCTGTCAAATACTTGAAATTCTCAAGCTCTCTACAGACTCATTTTCAAGTGCTTGGCGCAGTCTTTGCCAGCGACCTGGCTCGACTGACTCTCTGTAAGTCATATAATTTTTTTCAATTATGATTATTGCGTTTTTTGATTGGCATTTTTTCTTTTGCTAATAAAAGACGCCATTTTTTATGATTATTTTTATTGCATATGCTTAGGAGTGCAAACCACTAGAGAGAGAGAGGAAAAAGCGGCAAAACTTTCAAGTTGTTTACAAAAAGAAAAATCAAAAAATTTGTTTGAAGATTTGGATAAAACACACATACACTTACAAATATATCGTCAAATATCACCGAGGGTAACTTGTAATGAAGGGAAATATTTAAATTTTAACCAATAAAAGAAACGATAATTTTTCATTTAATTTTGTCAGCGGGAAACAGTAGGAAAGGTAACAGTAGAAAAGTGGCGAAATGTTTAGTGGATTCAACACATAGCCATGTTTGAATTTTTGGACCTAAAGCTACTCTTATTACGGAGATATGTTTTCAGGTTTAAACAACCTTATTAGATCAATTATGTATACTAGTATCGCCGGTGGCCAAATTTTGGCCTTTTAATTTGATATAAATGCACTTTTTCCGAAAGCCGTTTGGCAAAAAAGATAGCTAGAACATTGAGTATTCATTAATCGTAGCAACATTTTTTATATGTAGCAGGTTCAGTATAAAATCGGTAGAGTCCAAAAGTAACGAAAAATATCCTAAAAGTATCGAAAAACATCCAAAATATCGAAAAGAGCTCAAAAGTATCGAAAAACATCGGTATGTATATTGGTAAATATCCAAAAGTTTCGAGAATCATCCAAAATATCGATAAAAGTCCAAAAGTATCGAGAAACATCCAAAATATCGATAAAAGTCCAAAAGTATCGAGAAACATCCAAAACATCGATAAAAGTCCAAAAGTATAGAGAAACATGCAAAATATCGATAAAAGTCCAAATGTATCGAGAAACATCCAAAACATCGGGAAAAGTCCAAAAGTATCGAGAAACATCCAAAATATCGGTAAAAGTCCAAAAGTATCGAAAAACATACAAAATATCGGTAAGAGTCCAACATATCGAAAAACATCCTAAATATCGATAAAGTCCAAAAGTATCGAAAAATATCCAAAACATCGGTAAAAGTCCAAAAGTATCGAGAAACATCCAAAATATCGGTAAAAGTCCAAAAGTATCCAGAAACATCCAAAATATCGATAAAAGTCCAGAAGTATCTAGAAACATCCAAAATATCGATAAAAGTCCAGAAGTATCTAGAAACATCCAAAATATCGGTAAAAGTCCAAAAGTATCGTGAAACATCCAAAATATCGATAAAAACCCAAAATTATCGAAAAACATCCAAAATATCGATAAACGTGCAAAAGTATCGAGACACATCCAAAATATCGATAAAAGTCCAAAAGCATCGAGACACATCCAAAATATCGGTAAAAAGTCCAAAAGTATTGAAAAACATCCAAAATATCGGTAAAAGTCCAAAAGTATCGAGAATATCGGTTAAAATCCAAAAGTGTCAAAAATATCGATCAAAGTCCAAAATATCGAAAAACATCCAAAATATCGGTGCAGAACGTCAGAGCGCAACAGAGCGCAATGAAACAGGTTTCGTGCAAGCAAGAGAAAAACAACAACAACAAAATTTCTCTCACTCCACTGTCTCATTCACTTTCTTAACAACACAGCATAACACTGTGGGTGCTGTTGTTGTTGTAATTATATGGGAAACTTTGATCCTGTTTTTAAATGCTTTAATGGCAACTTATGAGGATAATTTTTGGATTCGTGGATTCTACACCACAGTACCTATCATATAAAAAAAAAATATCCAAAATCGGTTAAATGGTTAGCTCGCAAAAGGGGCGCAAAAAAAACTGTTCACGTATTTATATATAGATGATAATAGTTAACAAATCATTTTTTGATAGAACCAAGTATTACCCTGATGTAAACAATCATTTGTTAATAATTACCAAATCAAGTATTTGGTGGAAACAAATTAATAAAATAATCAAAACACATCTTCATATTGAATATCATTTGCATTTAATCCGGCTTTAATTGTATACTATTTTACTTACAAATTCCTTAGCTTTAAGATTTTGCTCCATTTATACATATAATACATTTTACAACATCCTGGAAGTCGCCATCTTAGTTTTTTCCACTTGGGTAATTTGCGTGTGATCTCAGTGTCAGTGTCACTGCCACTGTTACTTTACGCATTAACATAAACACGTAACAGCCTTTTTTGATCTTGATCATCATCATTTCAAGATCAAGAAATCTAAAAACTCGATTTTGTTAAACAAGGTTTTTAATTGCACTATTACTAACTATTTCATTAGACACGTGTTTTTAAGTATGTACAAATGTAAATAAAACAAATTTCTGTTATAAGTAAGTAATAGTGATTAGTAAAGTAAACTGCGTTCTTAAATAATGTATTCAGTAGAGTGCTTCAAAAAGTGAAAATAAATAGTACAGAGGCTTATATGTGTCATTAAAAATAAAAGGTAACTTTCGGCTTGGGTATAAGTTCGGTGGACTATGTTCGATTTTGGTTCTGAAATTAAATGTTTCCAATAGTTTTATATGTAAAATCTATGGAATCGATAGTTAAAGATATTTCATTCAAAATGGCAGTCCAAAAAGTCTGATATTGCTAAGAAAATTGTGAAATCAAAGAAAAAATAAATGATGAAATCGGGTAAATCTGTTTTCATTTTTGCAAGGATCAAGAAAATTTGGGAGTAAAATTATTTTCAATACTACTTAAGTTTTACCAATAAATACAGTAGGCTATTAGAAGAAAACTATGAATATTGACTAACCATATAAATCGTTTTAGAAAGTGTGACATTAATGACATAATGTAACACTAATAATGTATTAAATTAAATATGTAGCTATTTTCAATGTATTTTTCGACGCTTAATCCAAATCCGGCCCTGCCCAAATTTTCAAAACGACGTTTTTTGCTGTTTTTTGAGGATAAGTAGCAATAGAAAGTAGTAAAATCCAAAACCAATTTGAATTATATATTCGTATAATATAATATTTTTTCTCCGTAACAATAACTGAACTGAACCCTCTGATTACGCTGGAATTTGGTACGTGGTTTCGTTTCATGCCAAAACTAATAAAGATTTGGCGAACTTTTTTTTGTGGATTTTGAAAGTAGAAAAATCGGTTGTTTATGATAAACATTCCTTCACTTAATTGTCCATACCTTGGACATTTCTTAACCGATTTACATGTTCAGACCATTTTTGGAAAGGAATTAAATCAAGAACATATTGAGATAGGCTTTTGTTCATATATGAAAAAAAAAAGTGTAAAATTTTATTAAATTACCTACAGTATAAAAACAGCGCTCCATTACCTACTTTTTCGACCTTGAAAATATATTTAGTTGAAAGAAAAAAATAATCTTTTATATGAACCAAAAATTAACACTGTATTTTCTTACGGTTAAGGAAGTATGATTTTCTGAACATTTCAAAACATGATATTGACCGATAAAACCGCACAAAACTCACTGGGATCCAGATCAGGACTGTACAGAGGATGAGCCAAAATAATGAAGCCCACCTTCTGCAGGGCTCTTGTGGGCAGGCGCGTTTTTGTGCGGAAGGAAAACAGGTTTGGTCAATTCATCCCTTGTTTTTTCTCTGATGCTCTAAAATTAAAGCGTAGTATTCTCCGGTTATTCAGACACCTTTATATTTGTAATCAATCAACAGCAATCTATCCCTTCTGAGTCCCAAAGAACTGTCGCCTTGTTTTTTCCACCCGACTGTTTCTTCTTAGTTGGTGCTGTGCCTTTCTCGTACCACTGCATAGACTCTTGTTTGGGCTCAGGTTCATAACGATGAGCTAAAATTTCGTCCCCCGTACAAATTCGAGCCAACACTCCATCTCTGTCTTCACTACAGATCCAAAAACTTGGGAGAATATTTTACTTTCTTTGAGGCTTCGTGAACATTCTCGGCAACCATCTTGCGCTAAGTCTAGTCATACAGAGATTATCGTGAAGAATTTTAAAAATGGTTGTATATAATAATCCAACCATTTCTTCTAGCTATGTCATTTTTAGTCTTGCTTAAAGAGGTTATGCCACTTGTAAACCATAGTTTTATTCGGACAGAGTCCCCGCAAACATCTCTTTTAGTATGGCTTAAACTGATTTTCCTTGCTTGGTAAGGAAATTTGTAATAGCGCGGTGCTGGATTTGTTATATTTTTGAGATTTTATTTGCAATTGACTTGTTTGTTCGCCGACAGTTCAAAGGCTAAAGACCCGAAAATTTCAATGAAATATATGCTGCCATATGACCATATGCAAGCATAAGCAATGTAAATGCTTCAGAATCTTAGTGAATGATTGTAAAATGAAACCTTCAAAAACCTTAAAGAACTTTAATTATTCGAAATAAAATGTTTCTTTTGCGTTGTGTTTTTCATCAGATACCTTTTCCTCCTTCAATCCCCAAAGAGGAGGCCAAAATGAATTCATCCTAGAAAGCGATGTTTTGTGATGGCTGGTACTTTCTTCCTTATTCTTGAATTTCTTTCTACATCGATCAAATGACTCCTCTACTACTTCATAAATTTATTTTTTTAACATCCTTTCCAATGGAAAATGTTACCATTCAATTTTAGGTTTTTAGTTCTTTTAAAATAAGAAAGTATTTTAAGAATAGCCTCGTACCTCTTTTTTGGGGTAAATGCTGGCAAACATCTTAAATTTATTAGAAAACCTCAAGACCACAACCACAACTGCTACAGTTGCAGCCGTTGAAAATAATTCCAATTATTCATTGTGGAAGAACACTTCATAAAAATTAACACAACATCATATCTTTACTACATACAAACATATGTATGTATGTTGTACATACGAGTACAAACAGATACAACATGAAATAAACGTGATTTTAGCGCACTCATGGCAGATGCAACCAAAGGCGAAGCAACCAAGATTTTGACTCAAAAAGATGAAAAACAAAAATGCCGGATGCCGGAAAGATTCAGTTTGCAGCAGACATGCAAATATTTTATGCAAACACCGCGAAAACAGAATAATTCACGCAAATAAGCTTAATGTGTACCCAGAAGATACAACTCACACTCTGATGCAGCAGCCACCAGGCAGATGACGAAGGAAACATAAAGGCCGTACTCGTAAACAAGGAGACCAGTAGTATGATGTTGAATCCTTTGAAAATGCAATGCACAGAATCAGCATTTTAAGAAAGATTTCTAGGCAAATACATCTAGGTAGTAAGTAAGGCAGTATTTATCACAAAAATATGTGGAATTGGAGTGGATAAGATTGAATGAGGAAGTGCACATTCCTTGTAACGTCTTCATGAACTAAAGATATTACCATATGGTTGTTTCCAAAGATATTGCCAAAGTACAACTTCGCGCCATAGTACTTTAGAAGCTATCATATGACTAAATTTAGTAAATATTTTGCACAGCGCCCTCTATAAATAGATTCTTCATTTGCGAATTCAATAGGTACAATCGGAAAAGCTCAGTTATTTATCTGTCAATTTCACTGGAAAGGATCGGTTATCTTCCCAGATTAAATTTCACAAAAGAGGTAGTAGCAGGAGATAGAGTACTTGTGTATGTGTTATCGTTTTTCTGGTCAAGGTTGGTTCTTACTGATATGTCATATTCTTAGCATTACACCCAACACCTTCAAATTAATGGACCTTAAACTTTGATATGTATACCTCATTTTTCAATACTAAAATTTCAAATTGCTCAATCAGTTTTCTTCTCGAGATGTCTTCTTATTCCAAACAAAGTGTGTAATTACCCGTTAATTCGCGAGACTTTCAAAATTAGTATAACGAAGCTTTCGAGGGACTTGTACATTTTGTGGCATACACTCAATACACAGCCATTCCATGCCTAATCAAATAGAAATTGCATAAACTTGGACATTTCTTAACCGATTTTCATGTTCAGACCATTTTCGGAAATGTATTGAATCGGGCTATAAGAATAAAGCAAATTCTTGTTTGGTAAAAACTACTTAATTTAATACTATTTTAGTGCTAAACTACTAAAAACGCTCCGTTACCTACTTTTTTGACCTTCCGAAAAATATTTTTTGGAAAGCAGAAAAATCATATTTCTTATGAAAAGAGGAAAATTATGATTTTTTGAAATTTTTAAAACTTGAAAATATCTGAAACTTCATCACAAAACTCACAAAAATTATTCATAATAAGTACATTTCTTCACTTATTTTCATTTTCGGACCATTTTTGAAAAGGTAGTGAATTATGCTATTCGCAGAAAGTAAGTTTTCTGCTATATGGTAAAAGGTAAGGTTAAGAAGATTAGGTCAGAAAATGAAAATCGGCTAAGAAATGTCTAAGTTATTGACAATTATGTGAGGAGAGTTTGTCACAATTTCTACTCTTTGCACTCCTCTATAAGCCACAAAAAAAATCGTATTGGAGAAGTAGGTACAATGAAAAGGATTACGATTATCCGATGTCATAAGCAGAAATGAGCTACGCTATTTACTGTGACTTTGATAAAACTTTAAAAATGCCACGGAGCGAATTCGGCGAATCTGTTATTATTTTCGTTTTGAGTAGACCAAGATTACCCGACATCAACCCCGAAATCATACGTCTTAAAGTCATTGTTGCCGTGTGTAATTTTTCAAATCAAATAGAGCCAACATTACGAAGGAGATTTTTGGAAAATCTATGGAATTTTAAAAATTTTTAATTTTGGACTTAAGTAACTAAATGACAAATTACCACTATAATGTCTGCAGAATATTTTAATGAACATAAATATCGTACAAATATGACAAATATGCATTGCTCTACACAAATAAAAACAGATTAGATGCATATCTCTAGTAGTATGCGCTACTAAATCTTTAAAACTGCAAGTGTTATGCTTCATAAAATCAAGCAACATTTATATTGTCAAGGTAATTATTTTGGTAACATAACTGGAATGTAAAATCAAATTTCAGACCAATACAAAATCACCTTCAAAAAGATAAAAAGTTATTAAAAAAAAAAACAAGTTTATGCTGCGTGCGAACATCTTAGCAACAGGTAACACGTACTTGTCATTCAGTTATAATTACAAATTATATGCCATTAAGGCCCACAAAAAAATCGACATCGACACTATCAAATCAAGAAAGCTCGCACCTGTTTGTATCCAAAAAAATAATAATAAATACTATATACAGATACATTTACTCTATGGGTATTAATTATGCCACCTGCTGCAGACATAATTTATAATACGAATGTTACTCCCAGTAGCTAATATGTTCAAACTCCAATGAACACTACAAGCCATTCAAAATAAATTGAAATATTGTTCATTACTGATAATTTGGAAAAACCCATGAAAATCAAAATCGTTTTGGTCGGTACCTATTGTTGAGAAATTTTTCAAACTATAAGAAAAATATAGAAATTAATATTGACATCAAATGTCGTACTTAAATTATTTATGAATTAAAATTTAATGTGAACAAGTTTTTAAAATACATACCAGATGGCATGGTATTTGCTTAAATACACTCATATGTGTAAAAATTCTCGCAGATGTACATCTGTGTAATTAGATATTCTTTATCTTAAGTTATACAAAAATATAAACTAAGTAAATAATTATATTGACACACTTGGTTTCATTGCTTTTAATGGATAAATTACAATTATACTTACTTAATTCATTAAGAAACATCAATTAAATCTTTTGCTGTTACTACATCAAATACTTCGTAATGAAAATATGTTATACCATTTGGCTATCCTTGATTTATGTAGGAATCTAGCAAATACATTTTTATTGAAATTCTAGCGTATAAGTTTTAAAAGCAGTTCTGATATTTCATCGGCTCAGATGGTAGCTGCAAGAGAGGTGTATAACACGTGTGCATGTACGGATTTTTCTTCTTTGTGCTCTTTGTCTAAAATTAGAAATATGGGTTCGGTCAGTCTTAAATGTAAGCCATCTGTCATAATTGGACCGAAGTTGTAATAACAATATGTACACTTGTAAATAATTATGTTGGACAACCTTGCTTTTATTGCTTTCAAATAATTAATAAAAAAAAACATTTTTGCACGATTATCCCGAAAAATCTGAAAGGTGTTATCAAAAAATTGGACAGAGAATTTTTTGTAGGCCATTGCTCTCACCGTTTTGTGCTAAATTTCGGCTTGACGCGGTTTTTGTTTTGTTACACTGCACAACAATGATTTTGTTACAGGGCAGCTGAAGGTAATTTCTGAAGGAATTTTTAGCTTAGAATCCAAATCTGAGGTCAGACTTGGCCCATCAGCTTTAGATTTTGAGATATTTGAGGTTGAAGCCAGGAACATACTTAATTCATCACGTTGTACTCTTGAGCTCTTAAAAATTGTCGTACGATGCTTTCTTCAAAAGCTATGGTCGATTAAAGATGACATAAGAAAATTCATAGACTGCTTCGGGTTAATCGTTATATAAAGGTCTTCATGATATCATCTTAATTCGGCCATAACTTTTGAAGGAAACATCGTACGAAACTTTTAAAAGCTCATTTTGAAGAGAAAGAGTACGGAGTCAGCATTCAACCTCAAAAATAACTGTGTTCGGATTTTTAACCTCAAATATCTCAAAATATAGAGTTGATGGGCCAATTCTGAAGTCAGACTTGGATTCTACGCAAAAAGCCCCTTTGGAATAAACAAAAAACTTCTATGCAACAACCAAAAACCCATTATTTGTTGTGCAGTGTTATGTAACTTTAAATCGTCCATATATTGTTTTCTTTTGGCTTAAATACCCACAAAAAACATATCTTCAAAAATTCTCCCTATTGTATAACTCTAAAACTACATTTTGGATAAAAATTATTATACCAATATACAATTTTCTGGAACATCATAGCCTATTAAATTGAGTTTTTATGAGTTTGTTTGGTCCCATTTTCCAGAAACTGGATTATAGTGGGTTAAAATACTCTACAAAAATATTCTACTGAAAATTTCACTAGGGGTCACCAAAAAAAGAATTGCTCAAATCCTAAGTATAATGCTCAAAAAATAAAAGAATGCTGAAATTCATAAAGTGAAGTGATGAACAAAATTAAATTTGGTCTTGAGTCTGGGTCTTGATCTTGATCTTTGTAATTCTTCGAGACCAAAACCAAGACTGCTTTTAGTCTTACTAATTTATAGTTAATAGCTGTCTCACGCTCCTTTCAAGCATAATATCATATCTTAATTCGAAATTTGGCATTTTAGGAACCCAACTGCTATGTAAAAATAAGTTTTGGAAATTTTTAATGCTCAACAATATTTAGATATTTTTCAAAGACCAAGACCAAAATCGAGATCAAGACCTGATGTCCAAGATCAAGACCAAGATAAAGACTGTTCCTGGTCTTGGTGTTGATTTGCTAATCACTAATAAAGCGTATGTAGAAAAACAGTACAGCAGCTAACTTATTTTGAGTGAAAATTAGGAGATTTTTACCCAAATGTTAGAAGTTTGATATAAAAAATACATCAATATACCAAGCGTATTTTTGCAAGAGCTTAGAAAATTTGGATATATGAGAAATCTAAGGTCCATGTTGAAACGTTCAATGCAATCTTATTTGTAAAAAAATTTTGTTGTTGTTAACATTGGAAAATTTTAATTTCCTGGATTTTCCTGTGACCTTTAACATATTGAAATAATTTTTACTTTGTGCAAGTCTAAACATAAATACCTTTCTAATGATATATGAACCAAAGTCGTACTCCATTCCTAGCAAAGTAAAAATGAGGTGACAAATCTTTTTCCACCGTATTAATACATAGATAACTATGATATTACCAAATGTTTTCTGAACATATTCAGAGAAACTCTTATAGGTGTCGTTTACAATAATTTTATAGTACGTTTTTGGTAATTTTTATGTGATGTTTTTCTTTCAAAAAATTTTGTACATATACCATTTTACATATTGCTGTCTCATATTATTAATCAATAAAAATTGACGCATAAGAAATTTCCGAAAAATAAACAAAATCACAATCAAAATTTTCTACTTATTATAATAAAATCCGGTTCCGTTTTTTTAAATAATTTTTCTCTTCAATCTTTATAATATAGGTAGTTGTTTTATCTCCTCTAAATAAACATCTGCATTGGAATCAGTTATAAAGAGACGCGCAATCAAATTTTAAATCCGAGCCTCAAGACAAAACTAATAACAAAAATATTAAAGTATAGTCACAAAAAAATCATTAAGAAAGAGATACGTAGTTGGGTGGATCAAATTAAAGAAAAAAAATGTGTGCGACGATGACTATTGTTTTGCTTAGGACTTTGTTGATCATAATCCATACTTGCTTTGAGTTAAAACTCCCGAAATCATGTCTCGTCCGGACCCTTTATTAGACTAAAAGCGTAAAAACTTTTTGTTTTTGATAATTTTTCAAACTTATCTCAAGAACCACGAAAATGTTAGTAGTTATTCACCTCAATTCTTTTGAAATTTTAACTTCTTCTGGAAGTTCCAAAGGGCAAACATTTCATTTTAGAGCAATATTTGCAGAGAGAAAAATTTACAAAATCAAACGCTTTAAAAGATTTATACTGAATAACTATCAATAGTTTCGTGGTTTTTGAGACATAGTCGAAAAACTGTTTAAAAACACTGCTTTTTGATGTTTAGACTCCGAGTGGGACATAATGTTAGGAGTTTCGACCCAAACTAAGCATCAACTCTTTGTTATAAGGCCTTCTTCTGAAATAATTATAACTTGAAGCTTTGATTTTCCCATAAATTCGAAAAAGTGCTCCACCCTAATACGTAGGTATCTACTATGATTTAAGCAAAATCGTTAAGAGTGCGGAAAAAAAATAAAGATCAAATAATATCTAATGAGTAACTTAAAACTTGAATCTTAAGCTTACAGAACCTCAGTACGTGTTTCACACCAGCGCGTGTAAGATGTCGTCGTCGTCATGGTTTTTGGCATTAGAAAAAACCATTCAGTCCGGTAAAAACGTTTGGTTAAATGCTGCATATCTATTGTTGTTGTTGTGCGGTCTTTGTGCACACGTTTCCGATGCACGCACGTCGAATTGCCTCAAAGTGCAGATGCCACATGGTGGCACCCTCGTCGGACGTCATTTAACTTCGCATAGTGGAAGAAATGTGCGTGGTTTTTTGGGGATTCCCTATGCTAAACCACCAATCGGTGAATTACGATTCAAGGTAAGCAGCAGCCACATTTACAATTGCTGGAAGTTTGTGATTTTTCGAAAAGATATCAAAGGGTCAAATGTGTGCCCTCGAGAGTGATAGTTACATCAAGTTCGTACTGATGATAATACCATGATTGCACCATGACCGCATTACGCGCGTGTATTTGGCAATTGTGCAATTACAAGTGATCGTAACCTTTTTTGTGTTGTTTACAAAGCTTAATTACAGTTATGTCTATTGCTCATGGCCAAAAGCTTGGCTTAAACTTAAAAATAAAAGCCTTGAGCGGAACATGCTTATGATTGATGATATTTAATGTTTGACTGATTATTACAATGGGCAAATCTATGAAGTGCTTTTAACTAAATTTGTTGTTGTGCTTTTGATATTTAACTAAGTGAATGTTCATTAAGTAGGTAATGAGATTATTCACAGTTTTAGTGCATGCTTTTTTTATTTAATGCCAAAAAGGATGCTAATTAACATAACGTAACACAACGCACTTCCGCGCGAAATGCAGTTTCTATACAATTTTCATGAAAGATATCTCGTTTACGCTGATTTCAAATTTGAAAGAATTTTTAAAATCCCTACGATTTTCATCTTAAATCTAAAATCTTCAAAACAAAGGCATAAAAGTAATATGTGAAGTATTATTTCTCAAGCTATTTCCTATATTTTGATACTAAGAACATAAAAATGTAAAGAATGTAGAAAAAGTTATAACCTTTTGAAAATGGGCGTGCTTTTTGGGAGTTTGAATGAATGCCGCACGAAACAGTAGTGTTATCAAATATTTTCAAACTGAAGTGAGTGCAGTAGTGTCATAGAATGTACCCATGAGTATTTTCACACTGAAGTGAGTAAAATGAATATTTTTGAATGCAGTGGTGTTATCGAATGTACCCCTGAATAATAGGTGACACATGTTACATTAATACCATGCACACCAATCAATGGGGAAAGTTTGAAAATATAATTGGACATGACCAGGGGTGTCTCCGTGCCATCTAACTGACTATTTTGGACATATTTTTGTAAAAAAAAAAAAAATTGATTGGACCAATCGATGAGGTCGAAAATATAATTAAAACATGAACAGAGGCGTCTCTGGGCCTTCTTAGTGACCGTTTGGGGGTCCATTTTCTTAAAGTTTTTGATCAAATTAACAGTTAAATCTGATTTTTTCTACTTAACCGTGCATATGTATGTACACTAGACTGGTTCAAAAATTGGACTGGTTCAAAAATTAAAATTGCCCTGTATTTCGTTCCCGAGCATCAAAAGTTCAATTTTTATTAAAATGAGTACCATATAAAACTTGGTAAATTTCAAAGAACATTTGATGCACCCAAGAACAATTTCAAAAAGGAAAACTGATCCTTTACGAAGCAAATCGCTCGTCATTATTTTAACTCCACTCGGGTAGTAAAAAAATTAAAGTAATTAACACTAAATTTCAAACATAAATCACCTTACCTTATATAACCGTTTTGACCTTAAAACTTTTTGTATTTGAACTTTACAGAAAGGTTAATATCAAAAAAATATGTGACCGTCCAGTGGAAAAGGTGCCTTATTTTCACAAAATAAAAAACATTTTCTTGCATTTTCTGAAACTACATTCAATTTTAAATAAAATGACACCTTGTATCACTGGAAAATTCCAAAAATTGACTGAGTTATGGCATTTTGAAATCGTAAAATGAAAAACTCAAGTTTATAGATATCGGAGTTCAAAGTTTGTTAATAATCAATTTTTACTGGGTAGCGGTTCGGTAAGACCGCTTTTATTGGTATATATATTGGTTAGTTGATAATCGACCTCAAATAAGTTGTAAAATGTTCCAAACATGTCTAAGCACTGAATTTCAGCTTAAACTGGAAATCGGTAAAATTTACCCTATCTCTTATTTTTAGCTGTGCTGCTAAATTTTGTGAGTGAAGATAAGCTACCTTTTCCAATGGACGGTCACATATGTAACAATTTTGGCTTTAAAATTCTAGTAAAAATATTTGGTTAATTTTATACCTTGTCATTATATGGGCGAGTAGTGTAGAGGATATGTTTTTATCTATCACACGGTTCGAATCCTTCTGCGGTCAGTTCAGTCAGTTTTTTTTTTTTTTTTTTTGTTTGAACTTTGCTTAAATTTTTTAAAAAAAATTTTACTAAACTTTAAGGTCATTCGAAAATTCTGAATTGACTAAAACAGTAAAGTAAAATTTACTTCAGTGGGAAGGTGTCACTATTTTATCTGGACATTCTGGAAAAATTTATTAGAAATAAAGTAGTACGAGCATTTATCTAACACTGTTCAATTTTTTGTATGGATTTCGAGTCGATAAATTTGAATTTGTAATTTCTTTCACCAAAAAACATGTAACATATGACATATTGTCCAAAAAATTTGGGAAATTTAGCTACAATGTGGATAATTATCTTGAATAATCCTTATCTCAAAAACTACAGAATTTACGGAGAAATAAATTGCAGATTCGATTTGAGTGGCTCAAAAACCATAAAAAAAAGTTGAACAGTTTAAAAAAAAAATTGTTCCATTTTTCTGTATGAGCATTTTTTGGTTTTGAAAATGGTTTCTCCAACAAATGATTTTTGTAAAGGACTAAATTTTGCAAGCTGCTTATTTACATCAAAGTGTGCCTTTTGGAGGCCCGAAGAACATATTTAATTATTTCTATACAAATCTTTTCCAGTCTAATATACATGAGTATAATTCTCTTTGAGACTTAACTGAGCAAAACTTGATGCTTGAATTGGCACAGTTAACCGTTTCTATATGTATGAACATAATTTACACTTGAGCTATCGATATGACTGCATGTTTGTAATTAATAATTAATAACTTGTAATTAGCCTTTCAAAATTACAATGTTTAAAAATTAATTTGTATTTTTTTATAATTATTTTATTAACAATATAAAAATAAAATGCATTTAGGTAATATTTGTGAACAACAAAAGTAAACAATCGAAAAAAATTCTCACAATATTTTCTGGCAATTTAATATTTTAAACAATATATAATTAAAATTATTAACGAAATTAATTTCCTGATAAAAAGCATAGAACGCGATTTTTTTTTTTTTTTTTTTCAAAGGGTCTTCTTCAAATCTTTAATATTTGTTTGAAATAATATCCTTCGAAAGACACCCATTGACCTTACTCAAGATTACAGTTGCTGGATATTTATCCAAATAAATGCATCTCTTCATAGATAAATACTTTCCCCTGGGGTGCCTTTCGCGCTTAATTAAAATTGTTGCGTCGGCTTGGAGTGTAAATCTGTTAAGTGGCACTTTGCTTTAAAAAAATGCAAACAAGCAAAGTGCCGCTAAATAGATTTGAATCGATTTTACAAGATGCAAATTTTTCAGGAGATGGAAAAACTGTTTATTTAAGAAAAAAAATGATTTAAAATATGAAACTATTGACAATAGAAACACTTGGTCAAAATACATGCATTAGTTCGAAAAAGTTTTTATCGCACTCCCAGAAAACTTTTTTTTAAAGTCAGCAGTTCCAGTCCCCAAAATAGAAAATATGCAGAGTTTCTTAACTTTAGTTTCAATTGCGTGGTCTCTTTAAAATCATATTGAAATGATCGATTTTCGACCACAAGTCGAACTCTGGAATATCTTAACTCTTAATTTTCTCTGTTTCTCTATAATTAGGATAAAGTTTTGAATAAAATTTTTGTGAATTTCAATAGAAGAAGATAGCCTTTAAAAAAAGGGTGAAAAATCCGGAACCAATTTCTTGCATGGAAGCCGTTTGGTATAAAATTGTGACACCTTGTCGAAATCTTTAAAGTGCAATCAAATTTCACACAAATCCTATAGAAACGGTTAAGACAAACACTCGACAGAAATTGAACGACAAGAAATTCGTTCTAAAAACTCTTTGTGAAAGCCATAATCCCTGATAATCCTGAATGTAACATTTTTGCGAACAAAAGAAGTAATTTTTCTGCACACTTTATTAATAGCACAGGCCCACAAAAAAAAAAGTACCATGCGTGAAAGATCAGACCACCTGAACTTTATGTTTTCGGGGTCGCTGAATCCGAATATGGTGTCAGAATAGCGAAGTTGGTTCGCGTTTTTTCAGAAATCAGCAATTACGCTGAAAATTTAAGATTTTTTTCAGCATTATTTCTGATTTCTGAAAAAACGCGAACCAACTTCGCTATTCTGGCACCATATTCGGATTCAGCGACCCCGAAAACATAAAGTTCAGGTGGTCTGATCTTTCGCGCATGGTACTTTTTTTTTGTGGGCCTGTGTAAATATTAAAAACTTAATAAAATCGAAAACTCTTGATTGAATTTTATGACAGTCATTAAAATTGAATATATGGCTTCTGTAATATCAATCACCACACATTTTAATTGATGTGTAATGTATTAAAATTAAGTAATTCTTGTTTTCATACGTGTATGAAATTCCAGACAAGTGATTTTTTATTTATTTGTCATGAAAAATAACATTCCAACACATTTTTCAAAAAATATTCTAACCGCATGGGGATTTCTTGTTCTATAAATATAAATTCGTTTATAACTATACAGCAAGTTCAGTTCATAGCAAATATAACAATGATCGGAAAATGTTCCAATGACCGGCTAAGGCGATTTAATCGGTTTATATCTAATTAAGCACTAACGCTTTCAGTATAGCATTTTGAAACTTCTGTTTGTATAAGAGGTACCCCGCCCTCTTGTTCTAATTTACCTGGTTTTTGGTCAGAGCTTGCATTTACTGTTTTTAGTGTTCAAGTGAAATTTGGTTGGATTATCTCTTTTGCTTGTATGTGAGGTGCCACGCCATCTTGACCGAATTCGCTCGCTTTTGCTCAGAGCTTGTATTTACTATCCCTAGTAATTATTTGTATTTTGCTTGCGTTATCGCAAATAATGTTCCTAATATGCTTTATAATGTTCCTAGTATGCTTTATATGTGCGGTAGGCGTGTCCGTTGACCAATTTCGCTCATTTTCAATCACTCGAGCTAGCTTTGACGACGGAGGCAGAGCGCTAAATTTTATTGAATTATTTTGCTCAGTTTTCCCAAAAAATGTATTTCCACGCCCAGACACCCAGTCTGCCAGCCAGCCAGACAGATCGACTCAGGAAGAGACGCTGATGAGGAATATATATACTTTTCCATACCTGCCACGCTTCCTTATCTGCGTTACAAACGGATGGAGTGAAGATACCCAGGGTGTAGGGCATAAAAAGTGAGTTAAAAAGCACTAAAAAATTTCTCGTTGCCGGGAGAGTGAAAAAAAGTCCATTAATTTTTCCTCTCTAACATTTCTCTTCAAAATACTACAACCTTTTTTCAACCCTTTAAGAGGGCTCCCAAAAAAAATGTTGATAAAAAAATCAAAAAAAATTTCTTATTGCCTGGAGAGGAAAAAATGTTCACTGACTCTAATTAATATTTCCCCCCAACATTTCCCTTAAACATACTACACTTTTTGTCGTTAAATTACACAGGGAGCCCCCTAGCGTGAATATGATTTTCGTAGACTATGGGTTTTTGCTTAATTTTCGGGGAATATTATTAAAAAAAAAAAAATTTCGAAAAAATTTTCGAAAATTTAGATTGGCCAATTCTGTAAATTTTCGAAATTTGGACTTTAGAAAGTAACGTTACATGTTACTGTTGATCGGAATTCTATATCGCTCTATGGAAAATCCCTTATTACCTTTAATTAAACCCATAAACATTTAAATTTAATTGTCGAAATTTTCTAGTCCCCAGAGCCATATGGATCTTGGACTGGTGAAAAACTGGCAATTGAAGATTCACCTATTTGCATACAGCGTGACCCATTTCGGCGCGATATGGAAATTGAGGGAAGTGAAGACTGCTTATACATAAACGTATTTACTCCAGAGGTAAGTGAACTGAAGTTAAAGAAATGCAAAATTTTATCAAAAATCTAATTTTTACAGGAACCACGCACAACTGGCCCACTACCTGTAATGGTATGGTTTCATGGAGGCGGCTGGGAATGCGGTTCTGGCATAAGTGCATTCTATGGACATGATTTTCTTTTAGATCATGATATCGTTTATGTTTCGGCAAACTTCCGCTTAGGTCCATTAGGTTTTCTCAGCACAGAGACAACCGATTGTCCTGGTAATTTTGGACTCAAAGATCAACTAGAGGTACTCAAATGGGTTAATACGAATATAGCTGCTTTTGGTGGTGATCCTCAAAGTGTTACCGTTTTTGGCGAAAGTGCTGGCGGTGCTAGTATCACATACCATATGTTATCACAAAAGTCTAAAGGTATTTCTTGCATTTTGTATAGAATATGGTATATACTAATGAAACAAACTTAATCTCTTCACAAAGGACTCTTCCATAGGGGAATCGCACAATCAGGCACATACTTCAATCCATGGGCACAACCCGCACATAAAGGTGTACCAGCTAAAAGAGCACGTAAATTAGCGAAAATAGTCGGTTGTGATACTGCGGGCGATTGGTCAAACATAATGTCCTGTCTGCGTAAAAGTCCAGCTGATGCTATTGTCGCTACTGTTTATGATTTCTTTGTAAGTTACTTACTTCAAGTATATTGGACCATAGACCACTTAAAATAATTTGCGTTATTAGGAATGGGACTATGATCCTATGATTCCGTTTCCACCCGTAATTGAACCGGAACATTCTGAAGCTTTTCTAACAGTGATGCCAAGATCAGCAGCAGCAGTACCACATGGTTTTTCACTACCACTTATGATCGGCGCAACTTCGGAAGAAGGTGCTCTCAAGAGTGCGGCACTTCTGAATATACCCGGCTTGCTAGACGAATTCAAAAGAAAATTCAATAATGTATTGCCAATCGTGCTTAATTATGATCATCATCCATTGGGGATTCAGAGTGATATTACGCATAAAATTGAAGATTTCTACTTTAAACAGGGACATGTTTACGACAAGAAGAATCATCACAATTTAACAAATGTAGGTCGTCTGTTGTTGCATACATATCGTCAAACTTTATGAAATAATTAAATTTGTTCAATTCAAGTTAATTTCTGATGCCTGGTTTTTGGGCGGAATCGATGAGTACATACGCCTGCGCATAAATGCAATGCAATCATCTGAAACTAAAGTAGGACCAACCTATGTGTACCTATTTGATCACAAGGGAGCTGCAAGTTTTTCAGAAATTTTCAAAGGAGGGCGAGAAGATTATTATGGTTAGTTAGATGTTAAACCAAAGTTTTGGTTTTGCTTATTCAGCATTATTCTCATTACAGGTGTCTGCCATGCCGAAGAATTGCAATATCTCTTCCCTGTTGGGCAATCTCTTTTTGTTAGTGCTGCTCCAACCAAACAGGATGTGATGGTACGTGAAGCATTGCTGAATATGTGGGTGAATTTTGCTTACAATAGGTAAAAAGATAAATTGTCAATTGTCAAATGGACAACGTTTTATGAGCAACACATTTAAATTATCTCTTTCCTGATATACCTAAATCGATGCGTTATTTGAGCGTCAGCGTTATTCCAGCGTCAGCGTTATTTAACCATCTCTGTCTGTTTCGTGTCCATACAATTTACATGGAGCATACCGAAACAGAGACGGTTAAATAACTCTGACGCTTAACAACGCTCCAAATTTGGTATGGCTGATAGTTTCGTCACAAATATAATGATTTATTTTTACAATCATTAGCAATCCAACACCAGCGGACAGTAAACTGCCAACTTGGCGACTAGCACACGATTATCCGGTGACATTTGCTCGCATTGGAGGCAAAGATGAAAATAATTGGAAGCTACTAAACATTGAACGCTCTATGTTGCAGGAGCGTGTTAATTTTTGGAATAAACTTAAGCCACACCTACCAGCAGAACAGTCACGTGATGAGTTGTAAGGAAATAAAAGAAATCTTGTGTTAAATATAGAAATGATTTTTTTATTAAATATAAGATGTTCATATAAGTATGTATGTAAACTTTAGTAATATAATATTATTTTTGTACATTGAGGTATTTAATTAAAATTTAGATAATATATTTAGCAAGGTGTAATTTTTTAAATTTTTTCAAGATTGTTATATTTTTAGAAATTATAATCATAGGTTAGTCATAAGACTAGCTTTAAAAGGCCAACTGGTCCATATATATTTCTCAAAAAAATCAACGTAACTAACGTAAAGTATGATCCTTTTACCCCAACGCTTAAATATTCATACTATAATATAATATTCATATTATGATATTCACTAACTGCCTTAACTAAATTGAAGAGTACAGGTTTCAGCGTTATTTAACCATCTCTGTTTGCTTCATGTCCATACAATTAGGGGAACTGATGCTATTGTGGTATAGCTTATGTTTAGGTGGAATTTGAAAGAGAACCGTTAGATCAATTTCAGCTAATTTTTTTTATGCTAATCATTGAAGTATTGGCTACAGAATATGTTTCAATAAAATGTGTGCAATTTCATTACAAAAAGTTATTAAGCAAAATCTGAAAAAAGTCAAAAAAGCTGTTTTCAAAAAGTTGGCAGGTAATGTGGTGTATATGGTGGCGCAATGTGGTATATACAATGTATATACAATGTATATATACTGATCAGTACTTTTAAATGTGGTACATATAAGTAGGGTAATGTAGTATACTTAACCATACATACAACCAAATATAAAGTTTGAAAGGTATGAAACAAGTTCATAATAACATTTAAATTGGTTCTCAAACTCATAGTTTTTTTTAAAAAATAAACAGCCATCAAATAATGTTAAGAATATCAAGAAATGTTCATATACCACATTAGCGAAGCCCGACTATACCACACTGGCCAATTTTTAGAAATTACAAAATTGTAAAAATTAAATTGGAAACTTTGTGAATTTACATAGTTAAATACTTACTTCGAAATATTTTTCACTTACCATAATTTAATATAAATTGAACTTCACCAAAAAGCAACTTTTTCTTTACAAAATTTTTGTGCAAAAAATGAGCAAAATTACATCGATCACACGCAACTTACGTTTTGTTCAACTAACATCGGAAAAATTTTGTTTGGTCCATGACAGCACCAAATACTTGGTTTTTCATGTTTTCTGATAGGATAAAGGCAGTGATCTTCGCAGGTTCTTTCCCAAATCGGAGATATGCGACCATACCACATTGAAAAACTATATCACAATAGCATCAGTTCCCCTAATATGGAACATATCAAAACAGAGGCGGTTGAAGCTCGAATAAGTTTAAGGTTACAATGGATACTATTTTGTACGAAAGTTTGGTCGCACGAACAAAACATGTTCCAATCAAAACAAGTCTAATTCATTTTCAATATTCGTACGAATGACTAACAAAATATTTTGTTTTTCGTAAGATCATTCGCACGAATTATACATACAAAGATATGAATATTGAAAAATTAGTTTTATTTATTTTTACTAGCTACCAACAAATCACGTGTCAAGTGGTATTGTGGTGTGAGCTTACAAAAAACAAGGCAAAAATGCATTGGTAAAAAAACCAAAAAATTGGTAGTTTGGTTTTCGATACGTTTCATTCATAACCATATGGAATCTTCAGTCGAACTCACCTACAAACCAAGAACTCGACCAAGCACTATTTATTCAGTTTTTGCATAGATTAGACGAGAATCACAGCTGCTTATAAGTCGTTGACATTATGCATTTATTATAACATTTTTTCTTCGTAGGACTGGGTTTTCATACGAATTCATACCGAATGTTTCCTTAGCCTAACGCTCCAATGTAGGCATGGCTATTAGTAGCATGTCGAGAGGTAGAATTAGCTGTGATGAGATCTATAAATCTCGTCGTTAAGTCCTAACCATTTCCACCAGCCGAAAAGATTTATTTTTGACAGTAAATGTCACTAGCGGGAAAATGAAAGTTGTTTTTCCTTTTTTTCTTAATATTTCATCACTCTAATTCTCTTTTGCCCCATATGCATGTTGGTTTATTTTGAGAAAATCGAAGAAAAAGTTTGATCCTTAATAAAACAAATTTCGTCCAAGAACGTACCGTCGAAATTTAAACTTAACAGTTTGCTGACAAATTGCCTTACTCAGCGCTAAATTTTAAGGATAGGACTAAAGTACTTTTCGAGATATTTGATATTTTATCAAATAAGTGAAGTAGACTCTTTGCTCTATACAATACAGATTTCGGTGAAATTTCAATTAGGGAAAGGTTTACGAGTAAAAAAATTGACGGCGCCACGCCCCTCAAAAAAAAAACTTCGATATATCTTAGAAACTGTAAGGGATAGATGCATTCCGACAACAGCATTAGACAGATTGCTTCAAAACCTATGGAACAAGTCGTAAGTCAAAATGTCGAAAAGTTTCGATGGGGCAAAAAGAACTCAGGCAACGATTTATCTTCAATTTGTTTATTTTAACTTACATTAAAACAGTGCCAATTATCTAATTTAATATGCACCACTTGATATAGCCAAAATATGTAGCCTTGATAATATTTATACGCAGATTTGAAATTGATCTCCTAAGAAAAAGATTTATTTTTGTATATTTAATCACGTGACTTACTCTGAGATTTAGAGCTCGAGTCTCGACACAGCCTTTAATCACTTCATTAATTTCCAGTGGAAATGTAGCAGCATACTGCCGCTAATTATGGTATTGATTTTTGTTACAATTAAAGCCAAAAAGTACGTTGGTACAAAATCAGAGTTTGTAGTGCAATTTTCTATGTCGTCTTTAGAATCATTACGTGGAGAAATATCGCCAATACAAACAAAATGAATTGTTTTTTTTTCCAGTGATTTTGTCGAAGTTTTGAATCATTTTAGACACTTCTACCCGATCAAGAAAATTTGTCAAGTTCTTGTCATTTATCAGAAATGTATATCAAAATGATATCAAAAATTTATCAGCTGCTGATATACAATTTTTGTATATCATTTTGATATATTTTTGATATCATTAAAAAACATGTCAATTTTGTATCAGAAATGTATATCAAAATGATATCAAAATTTTATCAGCTGCTGATATGTCAAATTTAACGTTTTCGTTTGTAGATTTTATTGAAGAAGAACGCGCAGTCAATTTTAGTGAAGAAAAAGGGAAAAGCACACAAATATATGTTACGCCTGGCATGTATTTATAAAGAAAAGTCTCGCTTACCATCGGTGCTATGCATTCGAGGTATACCCGGCTAGGGCGCGGTCATCCCTATGCCATTTTGAACCGTAACTATAGAAAATATTTCCTTTGGTTAAACTCAAAAACTTGCTACATTTGAACTAACGATCCTAAACTGTATGATTATTGCATTTGAATAATAAAAAAAATGTATGGCAAAATATTTGTTGAACAAATATTAGATTTTTGGTTCCGCATTGTTCAGCACTGCAATTATCCCTTCTTTGGCATTCCCCTATACTTGACCTTTTAACAATTCATCTTCGTATTACTCAAAAAAAAAAAAAATTATGATTTTAAATTTGCATGTTCTTTTTCTCCTTTTATAAATTTCTTTAATTCGTTGCTTTTTCTCTTTTTAACACTAATTAGTAAATATAATGGAAATAGAATAGAAAAACTCGCGAGTATTTGCAAAAAAATAATAATACAGCCTTAAATAATAATTAAAACATTTGATGATAATATGTAATTATAAAGAAAATACCTATAGCTACCCCTTAATAATGATGAACGATGTGCGTTGATGTCGAGACTGATGGTATTTGTTGATGACGATGTACTAAATGCTGATTTTGGTTATATTGTTGACTCCAATCGATGCTACTTTTGTTGTCTGCAATATGGTCTGATATCGTTGTCAATTGCAATTGCTGCTGATATTCTGATGACTGCAATTTCAATATTGCCGTGGACTGAAATTTCAATATTGCGGTGAACTGCAATCGTTGCTACGGTTGTTGAATGCAATTGTTAATATCGATGTTGATTGCAATCTTGCTGCGAACTGCAATTTTCGTTTTTGTTGCTATCTGTAGTTGCTGATCTGGTTGTTAGTGAATTAAAAAAAACTCGATGATGATGCTGCTACGTAACCACCAGATTCTATCCTCTGAAGGAATTAGTATTTCGTTGCTTTTTTTGACACAGATTGCCAACTTCGTAAATGAAAGTTCCTTTGGCAGTACAATGCACTTCTATAAGCAGTTTTCTTTTTTTTTCTTTATATCTGCTTCACAGAATCACGTTTTCAGTTTCTTTTATTTTTTTATGCAGCACAAGAAAGTCGGTTTTTTCACAATAATTGAAGGATATTTTTCTCTTCAAAATTTTTATTGTACGATAGAGGTTACTTTTTAGAGTTTATATTTCACTTGCCGTTTTAATTTTTAGTAGATAGTTTTGCTTCTTAAAATTGACAAGAACAGACAAACTCGTTGCACTACCGACAAACGTTGAGAAACACCAACCGTACGCGACAAGTAACAAGCAGCAACTGATTTTTTAAATTTTTGCTTGGTTTCAAGTATGCTGTTTTGCCGTTGATGATTTTTCATCTCTCTTGCTCCTGCTTACATTTCCTTTTACCCGCTATTTAAACATACGATATTTTTTCCAATTTCTAATAATAACTTATGCATACATATACATTTATACATAGCTACATATTTTGATCGACATAAAGGGGAAAACGAACATGTGTCAAAAGCAAAAACAAGAACCGAAACCGTTTTTGTTAAGTCAAGTGTACTGATGCCGTTACGAACATAAGTTAAATGCAAAAAATATAAACCGTTTTGCGAAGCAGGTGGCCAAATACCGCATTCCTTTGTTTTCGCAAAGAGAAAAAAAAACATTTGAAACTGATTTACAGGGTGAGGCAGTAAATTCGTAACAAACCTGCTTTGTTATATGGATTTTAAGCCAAAGAACAAACAGGAACAGAATTTACCCCCAAAAGGCACAACCTTATTTCATAAACTGGAGACTTTTCTTTAACGTGTGGCTCGACCCACGACAAGCCGGGCAAAATGAATAGATGACTTGTAAAACAAATTAATATATGTATATATATTTTTAAGCTTGGATTTTGTCTGCGTGGAATACCCCAATATAATTTCCATTTAAATCTTCCAATTGATAAAGAGCATTTCCAAGTTTTTTCCGAATGCGACACTTTACGAACTTTTTGTTAAATTTAGAGTTAAGACCCTTTGCAAAATTGCTCTGAGTGATATTCTCCCTAAAAACCTCTTGACCTACTCGATAACTGACTGGTTTTGAACGAGTATTGTAGGTTTTTGTAGCTTTTTCGTGCGCAATCTCCAACTTTTTAGATATTCTATCACGCACTCTGCGAAGCCTATCCGAATTATGCTCAATGCTAACTTCTCCTGATTTTAGACAGTTAAGTTTCTGAAGGAGTCCATAAGAGGAACCATGTTGACACATGTTCTGCCCAAAGACGGCAAAATATGGGGAGCATCCTATGGCAGAGTGGTAATCGCTACGTAGGATGGAGAGAATTTGGGGAATATAGCGGTCCCAACTACAATGATCGGTCTGATTTTCAAGGAAAATTCTTAATTTTATAACAATTTCACGGTTAACCCGTTCCGAGGCGTTTGCCTGTGGAGAGTAAAGGCCGGTTTTAATATGGCTTATGCCATGGTCAGATAAAAACTGCTGCATATCTTTAGATATGAATTGTTTGCCGTTATCGCTATGGATAAATTGAGGCACACCAAATGCAGGGAAAACTTCTGTTTGAAAAAAATCAATTACATTATTTGTGGTTGCAGCGCGCATAGGCTTCAGAAAAATAAATTTCGTCAAATGATCGAGGGCAATGAAAAGTGTGGTGTTTTTGGTTGCCGTATTCATGGGATAGGGACCCAAAAAATCAATATATAAACGCTGAAATGGGCGTTCGGTAACAAAAGCTTGGCCCATAGGCGGACGTAAGATTTTATTTGTAGGCTTCACACACTTGCAAGTTTCACAGTTTTTGACATAAGTTTGAACGTCTTGTGCCATTGAAGGCCAAAAATATTTTTGACGAACTCTTGCTAGCGTCTTAACATAACCACCATGGCACCCAGAAACTGAATCATGAGCCAGTTTAATTGCTTTGACGATTAGCCCTTTGGGTAACCATAATTTCCACAGCTCATTTTCTTCGTCTTCAACTCCTTGCCTGAATTTAACACGCTTAAATACCAAGTTTTCGCTCAGATGCAAATCTGGCAAAGAAGGATCATTTTCAACAATGGTTTTGCGTAAGTTTTGATAATCAGCGGAATCAAACTCGGGTGAGGATAAATCAATGTCTGACATAAAATTATGTTTAGAGATTTCGTCCACGTCAAAGCGTGACAAGGCATCAGGCACCACGTTTAAAGATCCTTTCCGGTGCTCGATTTTAAAATCGAAGCATTGCAAAGCTAAACTCCAGCGTGCGAGGCGATTGTTTAAATCCTTTTGAGCCATTAGCCACTTAAGGCTCGAGTGGTCAGTTATGACTCGAAAAGGCAAACCTTCAATGTAAGGTCGAAATTTTTTTATGCACATTACCGCAGCCAGACATTCAAGCTCTGTAACTGTGTAGTTACGTTGAGCTTTGTTAAGCTTTTGCGAAACATACGAAATAGGATGTTCTTTGCCATCATCGTCACATTGGAAGAGAAGACCACCTACGCCAATGCGAGATGCGTCACATTGAATAATAAATTCTTTCGAAAAGTCAGGTTGAGCTAGCACAGGAGCTGAAGAAAGAGCAGTTTTAATTTTTTCAAAAGACTCAATAGCTTCACTAGTCAGCTGAAATCGACCAGTTTTCTTTTTCAAGCAGTCAGTTAACGGACCAGCCAAATTGGCGAAGTTATTTATAAAGGAGCGGTACCAATTTGCCATACCAATGAAGCGTCGTACTTGACGAGGTGATTTCGGCAACGGAAATTCATCAATGGCTTTTACTTTTTCCGGGTCCACCTTTAAACAACCGTGACCTACACGATAGCCCAAGTACTTTATTTCTTTTTGACAGAACTTACTCTTGCTTACATTAATTGTCAAATTGGCATCTCTCAGACATTTCGCAACTATGCTCAATAATTTCATATGGGTATCGAAATCCGAACTACAGACCAATAAATCATCTAAGTAGATGAATACATTTTCTCGAATTCTGGATGGAACAGCCTTATCCATCAGACGGCTCATTGTCTGAGGACCATTACAAAGCCCAAAGGGCATAACTTTATAATGGTATAAGGGTCTTCCCGGGACGACGAAAGCTGTCTTTTCCTTAGAAGATTCAGACAATTTTATTTGAAGAAATGCATCCTTCAAATCAATGCCACTAATGAAAAATGTATCTTTTAGTCTACTTAATAAGCCATTTATATGGGGTAGTGGATATGAGTCCTTTTTGGTTAAAGCGTTAAGCTTACGTGAATCTATACAAAGTCTTACTTTACCGGGTTTGCGCACCAACACCACGGGACTACACCAAGGCGAATTAGACTCTTCTATGACTCCCATTTTTAGAAGCCTATCAATTTCTTGATATGCTTCTTCTTGCCTCGGAGGTGACAAAGGAAAGTGTCTTGATTTTACTGGCTCTGCATTGCCTGTGTCTATGTGGTGTTCAAGTAGATTCGTGCAACCAAGTCCAAATTTTTCATATGAAGGAAACTGAGCAATAACTTTTTCAAGTTCAAATTTCTGTTCGCCCGTTAATACGTGAAAATCAGGTGTGTTTGGCAGTTCTTCATCAAAAGAAATTGAGCTTACTTGTGGAATAATTTCCGGAGCGATAGCGAAAGCTTGCCAAAAATCCACTCCAAAATAAGCTTCTTGGCTGAGTGAAGGTACCAAATAAAAATTGATAGTCCTAGTTATATTTTTAAAGGTGATAGGAAGGTCACAATAGCCGATAACATTTTGTTTTTTTCCATCAGCGGTAGATAGAGAGCTTTTAAAAGGTTTTAAAGATATATTAAGTTTCTTAAGGAATTCATGGCAGTTTTTTCCCAAAACAGAAACATTAGCCCCTGAATCCAACAACCCAATTAAAATTTGGTCAAAAACTTTGACTTTTGCAAACGGCCTATCGTCATCGCTGTTGATTAATCTTGTAGATTCTAAAATTTTCCTATAATGTTTCCGTTTTTTATACCTTAATCTACATTTCCTAAGCCTTGTGACTTTCCGAATTGCGCAAATTTCATTTTCAAAAATTTCGTGTTTAACATTTTCATAGAAGGCTTCTCGGTTAGAAAATTTTAAACATGTTGTGTCTACTTGACACGAAAAGTCACGCGAAACTGGTTTTAAAATATGGATTTTTTTGACAACGCTGGGATTGGACAAAGTTTCCGGATTATGGGAATCTTTGTCAGAAAATTTTTTGCATAACTCGGGATTTAATGGGAAGAACGTGTGTCCCCGGTATCCTTCACGCTCTGTTTGGGGTTTCCCTGATGATTATTGGGGCATCTCGGAGTGACTACTCCTTTTTGCCCACATTTGAAACAAAACATGGAAGTTATTCCTTCCGGGCAATAGATGTATGAATGCCCAAAATTCATACAGTTCCAGCACTGTATTTTTGAAAAATCTGGTTTAGAAAATCGACGAGGAACCTGTAAAGCTTCCACCTGTGGATCAGCTTCCATGTCACTGAAATCATCTTCAGCAGAATGTTCAATTTCGTGAACTGTCTTTGTCGAGTTATAAATTGGTGTTTGATATTTATTTTCACGAAGCACTTGCTCCGCTTTTCGAGCAGTGTCACGAAAACCTTCTAAGTCTCTCGTCTCACAATTAAAAAGCATATATTTGAGATTAATGTTTAGATTTTTTTTCATAATCTCAATCAAAACCTCATCAGACATAGGCTGACCCAATCGCGAATTTAAAAGAACAACATCGCTAAAAAAATCATCGAAAGCTTCTTTGAATTGTTGTTTCCTCAAAGAAATTTTTAAAGTAATCTCATGATCTTTTTCAGCTCCACCAAATTGTTTTTTGAAAGCATAGCAAAGATATGCATAAGTAGCATGCGGGGTTTGCCTTATTAACTGCCAATAATATTGTTCGGCTTTACCGGCAAGAAGTACATGAAAATTGGTCATAAGATGTTCTGATGAGCATCTGGATCGCTTGCAAAGAGTATCTACTTTGAATAGAAAATCTGAAACGTTACCAGATCCATCGAAAGTGATTTTCCAATCTGTCAACTTCGGGAAATTATCCCCACTTTGTAAATTAAGTAAATTTCGTGGTTGGTAATGGGGCACAGGCTGTTGGGCATTTGCAATTCGTGGTTCTTGAGCTAATATCCTTTGATTAATGGTGCCAATGCTACCTCTTATATCATGTAACTCCCTCCTCAGATCATTTTGACTGTCTAAAATTGTCTGGCGCATTAATGTAACAAGATCACTTATTGACGTTACATTTTCACTCGCCTCTGGGTTGTCAGAATTTCTGTTTCCCTCGGGCAAAGGATTAACACCTGAAATTTCCATATTTTCGGTTGGAATTTGGGCATTAGCTCCCAAGGGTACGGTTTGACCTTTTTCACCGTTAGACATATCTATCAAATTGGATTTTGAGTCGTTTAAATCCACAGCAGGAAGTTGTTCTACAGAGCCTGACAAGGAATATTCAACTACAGCGGGATCCAATAAAATTTGCTGAGAATTGTTTAATGAATTTCTTGAAGAACAAGGAGGCGAATGAACCACTGTACTTCTTCGTGAAGCAGTTAAAGAGCTATAAATAGGGTATGCGGCTGTATTTCTATTAAGGTTTCTATTAATAGCTTTACCACGACCTCCGCTTGGCGTTAATTTATTTCCAGATCGAAGATCGGGCATAATAATCAACTCGTCAAAGTAGGGAAAAAAAATAGTTCCGAATTTGAGAAAAGAAATGTTAAATAAAATCTCCAGTACACAAAAAAAAGTTTTAAGTCTAAAAAATATTTTAAATTCAAATAAGAAAATATATGTATGTGAATGGCCTAAATTTTATTTATATAAATTTTAATAGTAAAATTTCCTTTCCTTTTTTTGCGAAAATTTGGGAAAAACTATTGTAATTATTTCTACGAAAGATAAAAAAAACGAATATATTCTTTTTGAAACTAGGGGAATGCCAATTCCAGAAAACGCGAATGCAAAAACTGCAGTGCCAAACTATTTAAAATAGTTATGAGAACCAGTGAGCTTGCTCCTGATATTTTTTTTTTCTGACCACCCTTACCTGAACCATCATTTTTGGCCATTCGTATAAATGGCTCAAAGTCTTCGCCACTGTTCAACCTCATAATGTTTGTCGGGGACTTAGTGGGGAAATCACAATCACAAGCGGATTCCAGCATGGAGCTGGCTTCGCTTCGGACTCGAGCCGAATCTCTCACCACAACACAGCAACGGTTTTAAATTTAGTCCGGTAAGCTGGTGACTAGTGAGAGGTTCCACCCGCATCCGAGCAAGATCCACTTGCAATATGGCTCAAACAATGGTGGCTGATGTCGAAATGCTACAAATTTGAGAGGATGAAAAAAAATCTGTACTTCTTCTACTTGAAGACAGAGTCTACAGCTCTGCTGCGACTTTTAATGAATCGGAAAATAATAAAAAAAAATTATGATGAAAACATCATAACAAAGGTTTGACTTCTGTTTTGGGAAATAAATAATTTTTTTTTTTTTTAAATGAATAAAAATCAAACTTCCTTGCGTTGGGCGCCATCTATGTTAGCGACCAACACAAAATAAGAATCTTTCTTGTTGAAAAATCAAAAATATCAAAGCTTGTTCTTCGTTGGGCGCCATCTATGTTACGCCTGGCATGTATTTATAAAGAAAAGTCTCGCTTACCATCGGTGCTATGCATTCGAGGTATACCCGGCTAGGGCGCGGTCATCCCTATGCCATTTTGAACCGTAACTATAGAAAATATTTCCTTTGGTTAAACTCAAAAACTTGCTACATTTGAACTAACGATCCTAAACTGTATGATTATTGCATTTGAATAATAAAAAAAATGTATGGCAAAATATTTGTTGAACAAATATTAGATTTTTGGTTCCGCATTGTTCAGCACTGCAATTATCCCTTCTTTGGCATTCCCCTATACTTGACCTTTTAACAATTCATCTTCGTATTACTCAAAAAAAAAAAAAATTATGATTTTAAATTTGCATGTTCTTTTTCTCCTTTTATAAATTTCTTTAATTCGTTGCTTTTTCTCTTTTTAACACTAATTAGTAAATATAATGGAAATAGAATAGAAAAACTCGCGAGTATTTGCAAAAAAATAATAATACAGCCTTAAATAATAATTAAAACATTTGATGATAATATGTAATTATAAAGAAAATACCTATAGCTACCCCTTAATAATGATGAACGATGTGCGTTGATGTCGAGACTGATGGTATTTGTTGATGACGATGTACTAAATGCTGATTTTGGTTATATTGTTGACTCCAATCGATGCTACTTTTGTTGTCTGCAATATGGTCTGATATCGTTGTCAATTGCAATTGCTGCTGATATTCTGATGACTGCAATTTCAATATTGCCGTGGACTGAAATTTCAATATTGCGGTGAACTGCAATCGTTGCTACGGTTGTTGAATGCAATTGTTAATATCGATGTTGATTGCAATCTTGCTGCGAACTGCAATTTTCGTTTTTGTTGCTATCTGTAGTTGCTGATCTGGTTGTTAGTGAATTAAAAAAAACTCGATGATGATGCTGCTACGTAACCACCAGATTCTATCCTCTGAAGGAATTAGTATTTCGTTGCTTTTTTTGACACAGATTGCCAACTTCGTAAATGAAAGTTCCTTTGGCAGTACAATGCACTTCTATAAGCAGTTTTCTTTTTTTTTCTTTATATCTGCTTCACAGAATCACGTTTTCAGTTTCTTTTATTTTTTTATGCAGCACAAGAAAGTCGGTTTTTTCACAATAATTGAAGGATATTTTTCTCTTCAAAATTTTTATTGTACGATAGAGGTTACTTTTTAGAGTTTATATTTCACTTGCCGTTTTAATTTTTAGTAGATAGTTTTGCTTCTTAAAATTGACAAGAACAGACAAACTCGTTGCACTACCGACAAACGTTGAGAAACACCAACCGTACGCGACAAGTAACAAGCAGCAACTGATTTTTTAAATTTTTGCTTGGTTTCAAGTATGCTGTTTTGCCGTTGATGATTTTTCATCTCTCTTGCTCCTGCTTACATTTCCTTTTACCCGCTATTTAAACATACGATATTTTTTCCAATTTCTAATAATAACTTATGCATACATATACATTTATACATAGCTACATATTTTGATCGACATAAAGGGGAAAACGAACATGTGTCAAAAGCAAAAACAAGAACCGAAACCGTTTTTGTTAAGTCAAGTGTACTGATGCCGTTACGAACATAAGTTAAATGCAAAAAATATAAACCGTTTTGCGAAGCAGGTGGCCAAATACCGCATTCCTTTGTTTTCGCAAAGAGAAAAAAAAACATTTGAAACTGATTTACAGGGTGAGGCAGTAAATTCGTAACATATAATTAAGTGCAAAATAACCGACACTCCATTCAGTTGGTTGGGAAAACAAAAAGTATGGAAAACGGAGCGCAGCCTATTTTAGTAAGTTGTGAATTTTCTTATGAAATTAGTGAAAAAGCACAAAAAATATAATTGAGTTCAAAAAACCAACACTTCATTTATTTGCTGCATGCGGCTGATTTCTAAAAACTTGTTGCCGACGATCAACCACAATATTGCAAAATTTCGACATTATCTGCGTCGCTTTAGTTATCAGACTCAATATTGGTTATGTCAATTTTGTATCAGAAATGTACAAAAATTGTGTATCATTTTGATATCTTTTTTTGATATCATTTTGATGTCTTTTTTTGATATCATTTTGATATCTTTTTTTGATATCTTTTTTTGATATCATTTTGATATTTTTTTTTGATATCTTTTTTTGATATCATTTTGATATCATTATAATATACGCAAAGCGTTACATCCCGTATATCACTGTGATATCCTTTATTTTATCAAAATTAAGTATGTCACTGACAAATTTTGGATATCATTTTGATATATTTTTGATATACTTTTCTTGATCGGGTAGTACTTTTTTTTGCTATTCGATATAAAACAGAAACTCATTTAGCATCCCTGAGACATATGATAGTAATAGATTTCAACAACATCCCTGTCTTGCGAACTGTCAAAATTTGACAGTACAAAAATGACAACTAAAGCAAAAAACGAAAGAAAAACTCGGAACATAACCGAGTAAAATGCAAGAAAAGTGAACGTTTTTTTTCGTCCGTCGCGAAATATTTGTTCGAAATTATTTGCAAATTTTGATGTTAAACCAAAAGTTTCATAACACAATTGTATGTTGAATACAAAATATAATCATTGATTAAAATTTTACAATAAGTGTGAAATAATAAAAGTGAAAAACGCGTTAAAAAAAGTGAAGAAAAAGTACGAGTCGCAAAGAAGAAAAATCGAAAAGTCAAGGAAGTGGCTGCGTTATAAGACTAAAGTTTATTTCTTTACAGCAGAAGGCATTCTTGAAAAAATTACGTTTTATTTTCATTTAAATAGTTTGTAGTATGGTAAGTAAAATATAAATGTTTTCATTATTTAAAATAGTTTTTTGCAGATATTTAATTCTTTAGAAAAGGTTCTGACGCTATAAATACTTTTAACTTTATGATTTTTGTGTTGAATCATCAAAGTCGATGTCAACTTTGACGGCGACTGCGAACGTCACGGGAAGCTCGTTTCATTGCTGCAGTAAACTCGTTTTAATTCGACACTCTGCACTGTTGTTGTTGCTGTTGCACTTATTACAATTACAATGTTTATTTTTAATTGCATAAAGTGTAAAAAAAAAGAATTTTGATTTGATGTAATTTAATTCATTTGTTGTTGTTGCTGTCTTCTTATTTGGACTCTGATCTGTTTTGCGCTCTGTTGATTCAAAGCAGAGCTGCAACAGCAGCAGAGCAGCAGTTACAACTTTTTTTCAAGGACATTTCATTGAACTGCCTTCCCACTTTTTTTTCTACTTTATTGTTGATATTGTTTGGTGCCTGAAACTACAACTGAAACTTAAATATGTACTACATATATTAAACGTATGTGTTTTGTTGCACTCTGTCATATACAACAAAGAATGATGGGCTGCCTGGGCTCTTGTTCCTCATCATTCGCGTTTTTAACATTCAACACTCTGTACCAAAAACTTTGGAAATCATACGCATTGAATGTGATCGCACTATTGCCGCCGCCCCTCCCTATTAATATACATTACATACATGCATTGTATGCATGTTGTTTTGTTTGTGTTTTATTGGGTATGTCCATTAGTTATTTTAATCGCGGCTTTTCCTGTTTCCGCTGAAAGTAACTTAAATCGTTATCGAATTTTATTTATTTATTTTGGTTTCTTTTTATATCACACACAAATGCACACAAGCCTACGCTTGCACAATTACTTGAAAATTAAATAAAAGAAAATAGGTTGGTCTAACCAGACTGGATATTTTACAGTAGAGCTGGCGTGTTCACCCCGTGTACCCGTTTTCCCTAAAATGTATGTTGGAGTTTGTTTGAGCGCTGTAAGCTAAAATTAATTTTTTTTTTATATACGATTGAAGCAAACTACAAAAACAGGTGGCAACCCTGAAAATGTTTGTACAATTTTTAAGAAGTTTTATCTGAGCGTTTCTGAAACCAAAAATTTGAATTTAGTCACAAGAAGTATGTATGATTCTAACAAAATTTTGAAAAATAACCAGATGGCAACCCTAAACATTTATGTTGGATTTTAAAAAAAAAGTTTATATAAGCGTTATAAGACTAAAGTTTAATTTTATTTTTCCGAAAGTTTTTATACAATTTTTAATAAGTTTATCTGAACGTTTCTGAAACCAAAAATTTCAATTTAACCACTGAAAGTATGATGTAAGAAAATTTTCGAAAAATAGCCAAGTGGCAACCCTAATGTATGTTGTATATTAAAAAATATTATCTAAGAGTTTCAATACTAAAATTAATTTTTTTTTTAAATCCATTTAAGCAAAATAAAAACAAGTTGGCAGCCCTGAAGGATTGATTCATAATCGACGTTCACTGAACGCCATTAGTTTTTCCCCAACGTTTTTCTCGAACAAAATTTTCAAATTCATTGAAGCTTTTTTAGAAATTTTTAAAAAAAAAAATCGAATCAATTTAAAAATTGCAAATTTAATAAAAAAAAATTTTTTTTTAAAAAAATGTTTGGCTTTCGACCATTCCACGGCAAATTTTTCTATTATGGAAAAATTAAAACCTGTCAAATTACAAATTTTTTTTCATTAACTTATTGGTTATATCCGTAAGTATTATTTTGTTGTCTATGTCCTCGTTGATAAATTTTATTAAATTAATGCAATCTTTCCTTAGTCTGACCAAATACTGGTATGAACCTGATTTTTGTCCCGTCCATCCCAAAATAAGCATTTTTTTATCATAATTACTGTAAAAGAGGTTTTATAACTTTTAAATTATTACATTTTATTACGTATTTTACGCATTATTCTTAAGTTTTAAACATTTCTCGGCTGTGGAGACCCCTAATAAAATTTTCTGTAGAATAGTTTTGTAGAACACATTAACCCATTATGACTAAGCTATTGGAAGGAAACAGGGGTCTAAAAGACCCATAAAAACAGCATATAATGGGCTGAGATGTAGAAGTGAATTGTTTATTGTGTGATTTCGTGGTGTCCTTGGAATAACAAGTTTCATCCGAAATGAAGGTTTAGAGTTTTACAGTAGAGTGAAATTTCGAAAATACGTTTTTCGCATGTATTTTAGCTAAAAAAAATGATTTGTGGTTGATTTTAGGTACAAGATTTTATTTTTTTATATACATACATAAAAAAAATCTGAGATATCGTACAACTGATTCCAAGCATTTTTGAGATCGCAATTAAAAAAAAACCGTATCAAGCCAATATTTTGCATTAATCGACGTTGCGTGATCTCTAAATGACCTTAAAATAAATTTTAAAAATCTCGGCTTACTTATTTGACACCCTCTTTCATATTTTTTGAGGTAAAAGTGGCTTTTCAAAAAAAAAAATTTTTTTTGAATCAGTCTACTGTTGATGCACTTCCCAAAATTGAATCCAAGCAATTCAAACGTTATATTTTCGTAAGCCATAAATTTATAAATAAATTTTTGTACAATTATTATTTGTTAAAATTTTGTCCTGTCCATCCCACACAATTTAGTTCATAATTTGTTAACAATGCTCCCAAAAATTTGTAAACATTTCTTGAAAATATGAAGCATAAATAATAAGTATACATTAACTTTGTTAACCCTATTTAAGTCATTTCGTAGAAATATCAAACCGAAAATTTGTCCAAAAACTAATAAATTTTTTGTGTCCCGTCCATCCCAAATTTTCTGAGCCAATTCTTCGGAACACAGGCTTCATTATAGATTTATATGTAGACTAATATATCGCTTGTTAATCTGAAAATATACTCCTTTAAAAGAAAAAACAATATCGCGGTTCATACCTCTAAATCAGTATATCTCTACGAAATGTCCCGTCCATCCTCGTGGAATGGCCGTTTTTTCTAAAAAAATTTTCTAAAAAAAAACAAAATTTTTAAAAAAAATTTCATGATTTGATTGACTATTGACGGAGTTATGAGCATTTCAAAAAACTACGAAATGTTTTTGCAGTTTTTTTAGTTTTTTGAAAAATTATGGGGGTTATCGTAAATCAAGATTCCCGGGGAATTTTCTTAAACTGCAATAGAGAATGCAAGGCAGTTTAAGAAAATTCCCCGTGAATATTTATTCACGATAACCTCCTATATCTCTGAAACGGCTCGATGAAAAAAATTTAAAAATTTCATAGATGCTAATCTGATTAATTAGTAAGGGAGTGTATCCGGGTATGAGACGGGTTTGTTTTTTACTGGTCAAACCGTTTTAGGTGTTTTATATATCGTTTGAAAGGTAAGGAATACACACAACTTTTTTTTAAGGGACGTAGAAGGTTATTTCATCACATGCAAAAGATATGGCCAATTTTCTAAGTACATGTTTTTTCGCAATTTAAAATTTGTAACCGGGTATGAGACACCTAGAAAAATGCAATGAAAATCAGAAACTATGAAATGAAAACTCCATAACTATACGTAAAAACAAATATTTTTTTTCATTTTTCGTTACATTAATATTGATATTTGATAGTTGCACTAGATTTTTGTCACCATTTGACAGAGTTTTGACAGCTCTGTAGCCGTTGACAGCTGTCAAAATTTAATTTTGACACTTGTATCGTGTTCAGCGACCCGAAAACAATGGCGAAAAATATTTCAGGCAACGCGATTCCCAGCAAGTTAAAACAAGAAGTATATAAAATCTATGTTAATTTTCATTTAAATTTGAATGTCTTCGTGGCACAGGTTAATTCGTTTAAAAAGCCTGTCGTTTAGGGGACCTCATTTTTTTCTCAAAGTCTTTCGATTCTGGGAGAGCGCGACATAAAATTTTGACTTTTCCCAAATAAGAGACACCCTAATGTCCATATTTGACAGTTGCACACGATTTGGGTTCGAAAAAACTGTCTCATACCCGGATACATGATGTGTATCATGCCCGAATACATGACACTTTTTAAGAAAATCCAAAAAATAATGTTTTAACCATTTATATTTGCACAAACCCACATCGTATTACAAAGTAGATGTAAAACACTAAATGCTAACGCATGACACTTCCCATTTTCAGTTGATTAAATCAAAAATATAACACTTTGAAACAGATCATAAAAACTTTTTACAGTCGAGTTATGACCTAAGGTGTGTAACTAAAATAAGCAATAGATCTTTTCACTCCGGTGTTGGCTTAAAAACTTGGTCATAGTACGAGGATAGTTCGACAGTTGTCAGATTGGCAATATTAATTTTGCATCATAGAAAAAATCGACTGTCTCATACCCGAAGGTGTCTCATACCCGGATACACTCCCCTACTATAAAACAAAAAAATTTAAAAATCGGTGATGCAAAAGTCAAATGCTATCCGAAACGGTATTTAATGCCCCATAGGTGAAAGTTCAAAAGTATATTAAACCATCTAAAATATAGGTAAAAGTTCAAATGTATCAAAAACATCTTTGATACTAGTTCGATATAATTGAACTACGCAAAACCTGGCTGGTACATATTTACCCAGAAACTGGAAAAATTATCACTTTTTTTAAGTAATTAAGAACAAGGAATTTTTCAGCCTCTACACGAATACATAATAGCAATGACCAAATTGTGCAAAAAAGTCGCTTTACATAAAATGTCTGTAGCAATGAAGGTTAGTAACTTTAAAACTAAAACAACGGGCATAGTTATGCACAGACATATTTACACTTAACATTTAATTAACATGAACAAGTATGTCATGTAGCACATTAATACAGGTAAATTAGACAAAAGATTGCACATTCAGTAAGAAAATACAAACCATCGATTGAAGTTGCATTCAAATTGTAGAGAGAGATAAATCTCAAAATGTTTCAGAAACATCACTTAAAATTATATCAAAATGCTTATAGTTAATTCTTACACCTTTAAAACCAAATTATCTCATAATCTTAGGGATTTTTAAACATTTATACCTTACTTGTATGATTTATGGTTGATCTCAGAAAATTTTTAAAAAAAAATATGAACGATTCCACAAAAAAATTTTGATTGCATGCCTTTACCGTTGTATAAAATACTTCTTCTCATTATAAGCTTATTTTTGTTTTGTTTTTGCAAAACCAACTTATTGAACTCGCCCTCTCCCCAAATTAAAAAAAAAAAAAACATTTTGGGCGCAATGACATTTTTATCACTTTTTAAAAGTAGAACTGAAAGGTAACTCTGTCTCCAAAGCAAAGATACTTCTTACCACCGTTTAATTTATAAACCAACAAACTCACATCAAGAAGCATTACATTTATATACATTATATTCATTTTTAATTTTATCAGTTTTGTGATAAGGTTATCTTGGATTCCCCAAGTTTATTTAAAGAAAAAATAACCAAACTCATACAAAAATGTCCTCATAGTCGCTTCATTGTTCAAATATAGGTTCAATTATGCCTTAAAAATATTCGCAGTATTATAAGTCAATAAAAGATAATAGTAAGTTTAGTTTCTGTGAAAAATATATATACCACGAAATCTGCTAATATGAACGAAGGCATCATTTTTCAATGGTAAAAAATAATGTTTTTTCATATAAAAACTGTCCAAAAAAGTTTGAATTATTAAAACTTTGATTTTTTAATTGATAATCAAAAAGAGTGTACCTATTGGTTATGCAACTTGATTTGAGTTTTCAAAAGTTTGACCCGTCAAAGTTGAGTAATAAGAATCCATATCTAAATACGTGAACGGTTTACGAGCTAGCTGTTTAACCCTTTAACGACCAGGTCTAAATAAGCGAAAGAATTTCAAAATAGAATAGAAATACGACAAAATCGAAGTAATGGGGGTTAATAAAACTTTCATTCAAGCAAATGGGGTTCTGGCAAACATACTTGCCTTTAGTCGTTAAAGGGTTAAATGATTTTAGTTTTTTTAATATATTGTATATATGAAAGGTACTAAGTTGTAGAATGCACAAAACCAAAAATTATCCTCATAAGTTGCCATTAAGGTATTTAAATACAGGTTCAAAGTTTCCCATGTAAGTACTTACAACAACGACAATAGTGTTGTTAAAAAAGTGGATGATATGTGATTGTTAATTTTTTTAGATACATCACTATACCAATTTTTAAGTTATTTGGCTTGGAGCTTTCTGCATCCAAAAGGTTAATAGGCGTTTTGAATCCTACCAGTACTCAATGTGCTGGCTTTTTTATATAAAAAAAGGTACTCGGAAGGAGAATTGTTTAATTAAAAGCATTAAAATTCATAACTTATTGTAAATAAGTAAAAGCTCATGCGAAATCCAATTTCTTGCCATTTTTTGCTTATTCGTCCAGTTAAAAGCCTAATCCGGCATCAAATATTCCCATAGGCACAATCATTTTTGTTCATGTTTCAAATTCTCCGCATCATATTGTTCAGCACGCAAGCGTTCATCAACAAACATCGCATGGCTATAGCAACAAATCTGCACAGCGCTATATAGTAACAAACGATACCTTCGTGTTACATAAAAACATAATTCAAAGCTTTTAACTGATATTGGTTTTGTTTCATAACAAAAAATAATACAACGAAAAGTACACTTTCAGTATTGTGTGGTTTTAAACGCATCCCCAAATAAAAAATTCGCCCCTGGCCATTCCTCAACGAATCACGATTACCATTCAACCAGGAAAAACTTTAAATCAGCTAAAATAAATTTCAAAGTCAATAAAACTGATAACAGTGTTTTTTTTTTTTATTGACAGCAATGCTTTTTTAATGACAGCTAATGGAATTAATGAACTTGATTAATATATTCAATAAATCACCAAAAATAAGCGTCATCATCAGATTCTCTGCTTAATTTAATTTGATATTTACAATAAGCACTAACATATTAAGAATGCTTATCTATTGTAGATTTAATTTGAAAATTCAATTTGTTTTTTTTTTTTAGATTTTTACCTAAGCTAAGAAAACTGACGATTGCATTAAATATGGATGATAAACGAATTGCGGACTACTTCGTTGTAGCTGGTATGCCAGAAAAACCGCAACTGCTACAGGAAAGCATATTTAATGATTCGGGTCACCTACGTGCGGCTAATAACATTGATCCGATCACAGATATTGGTGTCTACTTTCCATTGCTTGGCGAAGAAGTACCGGAGGGCTATGAGATATTAGAAAGTACACCAACTGGCCTGCCGGCGAATTTAAATCATGGTTCTATGCGTACTACTGAATGTTATATTTACTATCGGCGTGGTAAAGATCGATCGCCATTAGTTGATATTGGTATGTAGAAAAATTTTTTTGTATTACATTTTTATTGTATTTATTTTTTCGAATTTTTCCAGGCGTACTTTACGAAGGACACGAACGTATTATGCCCGATGCGGAAATAGTTTGTAAAACACCAGGAGACCGTATTGCGAATGTTAATAATTCATCGGCAAAAATATTTTTAACATATCGTCGTGCTAAAGATGATATGCCCTGTAATGAATTAGTTGTAACTGATTTGTGTGTTATAGTACAAAACAAAGGTCAGTAAAGATGTCAAAGTTATAAAGGAATGCACAGAATTTGATCCAGCGATTTAAACTCTGCGAACAACATTTAAGTTTTCCTGTCTCCTAAACTTTTCAAATCTCATTCCCATTAATTTTTGAAAGTTTTTGTAAGAATTTATTTTTCAAATTTTTAACTGGGAATTCGAAGCGCGAAAAAAATTATATACGACAAATCAAAAACTTTTTTAGGACAATTTTATAGCTTATTAAAATACCTTTCATATAACACCAATACTTTTGATATCCATCCAAGCGATTCTAACTTATACCTGTAGCCATATCCGGATCTACCGATGGCTATATCCCCAAAACTAGATCTGAGCGAAAATTTTTGATTACATATTCTTTCTTAGGATTAAAAGCTTCATAAACTTAAAATATGAGGTGTCACTAAAGTTAACTTGACTCAAATTTATCAATAAGAATAGCTTTGTTATTTTTCATTTCATCACTTTTTTTGTTAACGTTACTTCGTCAGCTTCTCACAAAGCATGAAAGTATACTTAAGTAAACTTGCATATACAACGTAAGTATTTGAAATTGAATATCTTATAGCAGTAAGAACGACTTTTATAGCGTGTTTGAAATTGAAAAAAATCACTAAACAACTTGCTGAGCACTACCACTCTTTTTTCGCGTTTTAATTTATTAAGTCTGGTGTAAAAAGGAATCAGTTGGCAACAATCTGTCAAATGGAAAATACCAGGGCTGCATAGTAGTTTTTAGCGAAAATTAGGAGCAAAAAGTAGTCCTGCTAGAAATAGAATTTCTATTCTCAAAATATTTAAAATAGCAAATTCCCCCTCTTTAGAAAAGAATATATTCTCGAGAGATAAATTCTAGACAAATTCATTATAAGGCCCATAATCTGGAAAATCAGGGTTTCAGTTAAGGAACATGTTGTAGAAGCTTGAGAGGTTATCAAAAATTTATTTCTTTATTTTAACTAATGAAACTATTTATTTCAGGCGAAAAACCACCTCACGCATTTTGTTTAATATATAAAAGCCTTAACAAGGGCTACATGGGTAGTGATGTCTATTTGTGTTATAAAAAATCAATGTACCGTCCAAAATTAATAAGTTATCAGCCAGAAATTTTATTACGTTATCCTTCGTATGATCACAATGATTTTCCACTGAATCTCTGTCCAAGTGTGCCTCTATTTTGTTTACCCATGGGAGCTTCTCTTGAGGCTTGGCCGCATGTTAATGGATCAAATAAACGTAAACCAATAAATCCAGTATTTAGTACATTTGTATTGACAGTAAATGATGGTACATATAAAGTATACGGTTCTGCGTTGACATTTTATGAGGATTTTGAGTAAGTTATTGAATGTAATTGAATTCATATTTTATACAAAGGTTTATCTTTGATCATTCAGTGAAGAAAATCTAACCGAACAACAGAAGGAATTGCTTGAATGGAATGAAGATTTTAGCAAGGAACATTCTCTACATATCATAAAATCAATTTGTCTTTTGTCACATTATTGTTTTGGTGATACATTTGATAAATGGTTAAAATACTTACATGTAAGTCTTAACATTAAGTATTTTAAATTGTTGATAATTATAATTTGTATGGGTTTTGGTTCAGAATATGGCAGTATATGGTGTTGATTTACCAATACCAATTGAACGTTATATAACACAATTGTTTGATGAAGTACCGTTTCCATCACCAAGCATACATCTACAGGTAAATGTACGAAATATCGATGATATTTGTATGATTGATTATAGTTTTATGTACTTTTTCTATTTATAATCAGCTCTCTAGTAAAACAAATGAGCGTATATTGCTAACACAGCCTGAAGATTCACCTATACCACGTAGTGGTGCTGGTTTTCAAATGTTTCTCCAAAATTTGGGCACAGAAAATTGCTTGCATGTTCTTCTGTTAGCTCTAACCGAGCAGAAAATATTAATTCATTCTCTAAGGTATTATTTTTTTTTTTTTTTAATTAAAAACTATTACTAACTTATTATGAATCATCTTTTTTTTAAGACCTGCTACATTGACCGCTGTTGCTGAAGCTATTGTATCTTTGCTATTTCCATTTAAATGGCAATGTCCATACATTCCGTTGTGCCCCTTGGGCTTAGCTGAAGTTTTACACGCGCCATTGCCATACTTGATTGGCGTTGATTCCAGATTTTTTGATTTATATGAACCACCGACTGATGTAACTTGCATCGATTTGGATACAAATACCATAAGTGTATGTATAAAAATGTGTTTTTCTTTTTTTATTTAAGGCCGCTTTATACAATACTATCCCACAAAGTATTACAACATATCAGAAAAAAATGTGATAGAATTTCATTATACTGTCAATTTTTGTATTAATGTGGGGAGGAATGTCAAATTTCATGTTTAGACTGTCAAAAAAATCAAAACGCTTTTTCATTAGATTGTTTTTCTCTAGTTCAAACTATCACACATTGCTTGCAACATGTCAATTTGGACATGTCTTTATACTTTGTGGGATAGTGTAAAGCGGCCTTTAGAGAACTTTTTTTTTTAAGCCAATGTTGAAATTCTAAATTTATTTTGCTTGTTGAACAAAAAAAAAAAAAATAGTGTTTTCACAGAAACTTTACTTGATACATTACTGACATTACTGTTGCCCCTTTACTGACTTATTCCACTTTCAGAAATACCCATTCATATTTTAAAGTCAAATATTTTTAAATTATATGTATATACCTCATACCATGATAACTTTGCTCTTTTAGCTTTGTGAATCCCAAAAACATCTAACTGTAAAATTATTACCTAAACGCGCTGCTCGAATTCTAAAACAAACTCTCAGCGAAATAGAATTTCAGAAGCCAGCACCCATAGAATCAACGAATAGTCTCGATCGTGATTTAAGAAAGCGAAAACGGGAGGTATTTGAAATCATTTCACTTTATTAAGTTCATATTTTAAAATATAAAACTTTTGTCTCCAGCAAATATTGGAACAACGAATTCAAGAGGCCTTTTTATTATTTATGGCATCGATATTACGTGGTTATCGTGAATTTTTAGTGCCTATTTCAAAGGCACCATCTGTTGGCGCTACTGATCCTAGTGCCTTATTTCAATTAAAAGCATTTCTACGCTCAAGAGATAAGGTAAAGATGGCTTTCAAAAGACCTATTACAAAAAATTGTAAAAAAAAATTTTTTTTTTTTTCTCCAGGCTCATCATAGATTTTTCGAGCTGTTAATGAAAACTCAAATGTTCATCCGTTTCATTGAGGAACGATCTTTTGTTTCGGATGGCGACCATGGTTTGACATTTTTCGATGAATGTGCGGAAAAAGTTAGTTCTTATGATGAAACACCTTCTGATGTGCGTTTAGTAGATTGGGAAACTGGACATAGCAGTGAAAGGACTAAATATATTTTTCCACCAGATAGTATTGGCCCTAAACCAGGTTTGTGAATAAATTACGTAGTGATTCTTTTTTGCACTAATATTTCTCCTAATTTTAGAGAATGAACTTGTTGTTGACTACAATTATGCAAATTTTACACTTAATCCTGAGCTTTTAAAATCAACAAAAAAAAGTGTTCTCAAAAATTTTCTACAACAACAAATCAACAACGGTGCATCAATTGCGCCTGGTTCACCGATAGCACGTCGCACTAAACACGAAATTAAGATAGCACAAAAAATGGCACGTCGTTGTCAAATGCATCCTGAGGCCTGGTCAAAATATCTACTAGCTACTTGTTACTCACTTTATTTTCTAACGTTACCTTCGATGGTCTTGGATCCACGCCAAGCTGGCAAGGAGCATGTGGTGTTGCGTACTGCCTACGATGTTTTGTTAAAGGCCAGTAAACTGCAAATAACATGTGATGAATTTTGCTATCGCATTATGATGCAATTATGTGGAATTCACAATTTACCAGTACTAGCAGTACGATTACATTATTTAATGAAACGCTCTGGCGTTCAGCCTAATGCTTTGACTTATGGCTTCTATAATCGTTGCGTACTCGAATCCCAATGGCCCAGTGACAGCACAACGCTAAGTCAGTTACGTTGGAATCGCATAAAAAATGTCGTACTTGGTGCTGCTCACTTTAAACGTGCCGGCATGAAACGTTCAGCTAAAAAGCCATCACTTTCAACATCATGTGATAATAATTTAAGCACTTTGGAAGCTGTTGATGGTACTTCACGTACTAGTCTTGATTCAACAGCATCATCACAAGTTGATCGTAGCGCAGCTGGAGATGGTTTATTACAAAGTTCACTCATTGATTTCTCAGCTTTTGATAAATTGCGTGGAAAATTAGGTAGCATTGTACGTCAATCTGCTGCTAGTACTCGACGTCCACATCATACAGAGTCTGTTGATGTTATCAGCAGTGCTGGCTTATTAATTTCAGGTGATGCGAAAAATTGCGTTGATCAAACGGGAAATGCGACCGCATCAATTGTGGGGACCAACAGCACTTCCTGCCCACCACCGACACCATCCAGTCCACATAGTCCAAATTGTGATTTGACATCAAACAACAAGAGACAACTCGCTAAAGCAGATAGTTTTGGTGGTGATATTAAATTGCTTAATAAACTACAGCGTAACCATTCAGGCACAAATGCCAAAAATGACACGCTACAACAACGATTTAAAATCATGAATATCGGTGATGCTGAAATAGACGATGAGGCGAACTCAAGTGAAGCACTAAATGAAATTGCAAGCTCACAAGAAGAATTGGATTATGATCCAGGAGTTGAAAATCATCACCAGGCGTACTTGAGACAAATTCAAAGTCCAACAAAGTATGTTATGGTTATTATTTATTAAGGGAAATTTAGAAAACTTAAGTTTACGCATTGATCTATTGTTGTATTGTTATACAATTTTTTCTTTTCTTGTAAAGAATATCACCGCGTACTCCTGTTACTCAAAATGATCCACTGGGTGCACTTAACGAAGAAGAGCCACCACCACCAACACAACAACAGATACCACAAAATAATTTAGCAGACTGCAACAAATCTTCAAATGCTCATCACATTAATAATAATACAATGTACACAGACAAACCGATACTTTTCAAAGGTCAGCGTAGTGCAACTTTTGACGAATCAACAAATTTAAACAAGAGTATGCACCGTTCTGAGACAATGCCAGGATCAAGTGTAACATCGAGTTTAGCTAATATAGGTTCAACTTTAAAATTGAGCTTTGCGTAAGTATGATGCTATATTAAATGAAATCAACAACAGCTGCTGGATATTTCTAAGAATTATTTTATGCTTTTAATTTGAATTTCTTTAAATTTATTTGCATGTCTTAATTCTTATTTTATATATATTTACCTTCTTTTTTGTTGTTATTCAAAACCGAAAACAAATCATCGAAAATGTCTGCTCGTTTGTTTTTCAAATATACGTTTGGTCCATTTTCCTCTTTAATAATATTTTTCAATAAATAAAACATATTTTCGTAGACGCTATTCACCTGCACGAATGTCATTTAAGAAAGACTTGAAATTGCCCACCAATATTATAGAAAATATATCCAATATTAGGTAAGTTATTTTCGATTTTATTTGTTGAAGCAAAATTCAGCATACTATAGAATTTTACAGCATTCGTGCATTCTTCTTTTTTTTTGGTGATGGTTTAGTTTAGTTATAACTTTTTGCTTTGCAAATACTCGTAAATAATTGGGTTTCAGGTTTTTATACAACTTATTATAATAAAAATATTAATTCAGTATTTATTCTTGTATTGGCCCTATGCTCCTCCTAGGAGTTAAAGGAGAATACATACATACATACATTTATTCTTGTATTTTATTATCCTATATTGTTTCAATCACAAAGGCAATAGGTCATTATAAACACGGTATATACATATTTTTGGTAGAGTACATAATGTGTAGTTAAAATTAATGTTAATGACATGTTTATTAATAGATTAATTTTAAAGCTATTTCCCTAACACTGTTCTACCTCAAAATATGGTCTGACGGAAAATATGTCATTCTTACTTAATTCGGATACGGGGAATTCGGAAGTGCTAACAGTTTTGCTGGATTGTTTCATTGTCTCATATTTTATATCGATTTTACTCCCGAGATATGCCAGATATCGTGTTTATGCCCTTAACACGAACATAGCGCACTATAAATTAAATTTTCCATAATGATTTCTTCATCGATGAATCATAATGAAAATATCAGGAAGTTAGCACACTAGTCGGACAATGTTATTCATATGTCTCTGAACTTTTGAAATGTTTCGAATAAGTGATATTGACTGCATGACATCGTCCATTACGTGTCGCTGTTAACGAGTAAAAATCATGAAAGCCGACTGTTTTTTAAGCGTGAAGTAATTTTATTGAAATAGATATAAAAAAAAAACAATATTATTGGTGCGCAATTTTTATGTGTATTGAATTATTCATATATGAATAATTATAACTAAATCATACAATGATATTGTCTGCTACGAGTCGCTAGCACACTGACGACTCAATGAAATTTTCAGCACAAGTCATCATTGATTTTTGGGACATTTGTTCGATAAGTTCATGCATCAGCCTAAACAATTTCTCTCTTTATCACCTATGATTTAATATTATCACTTATTGTGATCGGTGACATTCGACACTGAGTAAACTCAGAATGCTATAATTAGTTGAAAAGAGTTGTCAGTCATGTTAATAGTATCATTAAACATATTGTAATGCATTCACTTATTCCTAATCATCATATTTATATTCATTCGATGTATATTTTTTTTCTAAAAAAAGGTCAAACTATTTAAATATCAAAGGTGGCCCCAAATTAGTTTTTGGATAAGTTTAAGAATGTTATTAATTTAAATCTGATACTGTGTGGCTCTCAAAGCTCTTTACATATTCATCAAACTAACGTTTCGCAGCATATTCATGTGCTTTTATATTATTTTCTTACGCTGCTTATTGTTGTTTTTGTTTATTATATATAATTATCACTACTTTAAACCATAACTATTACAATTTCAAAAAAAAGAAAAAACATTTTCTAAAAAAGATATTATACATTTGCAGCCCAAGTTTAACTGGTAAAAAATCTAATGAAATTCTACAAGGAAGTCTGAGCAGCATTAAAATTGCTGCAAATTCAATAACACGCAAATTTGATGAGATTAAAGAAGCAATATCCGCCAATTCAACACCAGTGAAAACATCCGGTTTATCAACTGGTAATTGCAATGATAATTCAATCACAGAAGATGATCTTATGACGCATGAAGACACCGGTGGTGGTGGTGGTGTTGGCTCAAAAATGCGACGTGTATCTAGTGATCTTGATCCATGGAGTCGTTTAAGTGAATCCCGCAAATCGAGTTACAACAATTTAGTGCCACTAGGTGAAAATACATCAGCATTATGTTTAAGTTCATTTCCTGCTTTACCAGATAATCTTTATAGCCCTATAGCTGATGTAAGTAATTATTTCTTTCTGTTTATTTAATTGAATTTAATGAGTTTTCTTCTTCCTTTTTTAAAGTGTATTGATAGTCCAGAATGTGATGTGCTAATACAAATGACATCTTGCTCACAATGCCACAATTGTTCCGTCCTACTTTATGATGAAGAAATTATGTCCGGTTGGTCTGCAGAAGACTCGAATTTAAATACAACATGTCATGCTTGCAATAAATTAACCGTGCCATTCCTTAGTGTTCAGATTATTGTTGATGATTCATTAAAAACTGTAAAGCAGTCAGATAGTTTAAGTATACCCTACTTAAACCCGTTAGTATTACGAAAAGAACTTGAAAACATTTTGACGGAAGAGGGTGATGTTGCTTTGATTAAACCGAATTTTGTGGAGGAACATCCAATAATATACTGGAATTTACTTTGGATAATGGAACGCATTGAGGGTCAGACACATTTGCCTGATCTGTGTTTACCCAAAGAGGTAATATCTACATTTATTTAAATATTAATTACTAAAAAGAAAAAGAAGCAGCACAAGTCTACCTAAGAGAAATTTAGTAAAGGGCTATTTTTATTGGGCGTAGAAAATAAAGCCCGAATAAACTGGAAATAACGCCCAAATATTGAAATGAAATATCACTCAAACGATAAACAATAACGCCTTAATTTTTAATGAAATAGGTTCAAATTTTGGGTAACACCCAACTTACAGTTCCAAAATGATTTGTCCCAAATTAGGATGACAATAATTTGGGCGTTATTTCGCATAGTATGTGTTTTTTGGAGTTATTTTTTACCGCCTTTTCATTGCTTTTTAGTAAAAATTGGCTTATTTTATCAAGTCACCTTAAGCTGTTACTCTTATAACCAACAGAATTTTAGGTGTTTGCCCATTAATAAATATTTATGGTTCAATGTATTTTATTTTTTTCGCAGACCGATAAGGAAATCGATCCACTTAGTAAAGTAAAAACTGTAAAGATTCAGTGTCTATGGGATAATTTACGTTTGCATAGCGAGTCTGGACCACCAATGTATATTTTGTACAGACAAACCCAGATAGCAAGCGCATTAGTTCAAGCGCTAGTAATGGATAAACCAAAATTTAACAAAACGTAACTATAAAATCAAACACTCGCAGCAATGACGATGAGTATTTAATGAGTTTTCTAATTGATTTTTTATTTTTTTGTTTCATTTTATACAGCTTTATTCAACAAATCATATCCGCACTGCGTTGCAATGATCTTGCTACACCTGTGAAAAGACTAGCTACTGAACGTGAAAAATTAAATAGTGGTGATCGAACTCATTCAATTTATCGTGATATACTCTTTTTGGCACTAACCGCAATCGGTCGCTCTAATGTAGATTTAGTAACATTTCATCGAGAATATGCTATCATATTCGATAAACTTACAGAAAAAGATTGTAAATTGTATTATCGCAATCAAGATCTACCACCATCGGCAGCGACAATTTTTTGTCGCGCTTATTTTAGACCCTTATTACTTCCCTGACGCGAAAAATTTAATTTTTTACATTTTGATTTGAACAATGCACGTAGATAGCATAATGGTACATAATTTTAAGAAAGAGATATTCAACATAAAAATTCCGTCTACTTCTATTTGGTCTATTTTTTAATAATTGAGCAAACATAAAAATATGCAGCATATTTGCTTAGTAGTAACACGTACTATATTCGTAAAAAAGGAAATGTATCTAGGGGTGTATAGCTTATACGTGGGCTGCTATATATATTACTGGCCTAGGCAACACTAATGTCAGTAACTAAAATCTGGCAACACCATAATGAAGTTTGACATTTTTTAGCATAAACGTTCTCACAACGTTTTGATGTACAAGTGATATTTGTTTTGTTTACAGTGAGTTAAGAAAATTAATTTTTCCATTGATAATTTAAGCGATTGATAAATTATGGGGTTTCCAACGAGAACAAACGTTTTTTACAACTAAGTGTTCATGCAAAATCGAATGTAGGAGTGGAACTAATGCCCAAGGATGCCTCTATCTCTCGGTATGTCACATGACAATCTAGCATTATCAGTTCACGCACGGCTTCAATGTTCTCTGGCACAACGGACATTTTTGGACGACCTTCACGAAATTCGTTTTTGAGCGAGCGTCGGCCACGATTGAATTCATTAAACCAGTTTTTCACAGTGCTATAGGATGGTGCTTCATCACGATACAAAGATTTAAGTTCATCGATGCACTCTTGTCGTGATAATCCACGTCGAAAGTTGTGAAAAATTATCGCGCGAAAATGTTCACGAGTTAATTCCATTTTTTTGCCAAATCGATTTTTTCAAGTCACTGTAAACAACACAAATGATGGTCGTGCGTCAAAACGTTCTGAGTACGTTTTTGCTAAAAATGTCAAACTTTATTATGGTGTTGCCAGATTTTAGCTATTGACATTAGTGTTGCCTAGGCCAGAAATATTTATAGCAGCCTACGTACAATTTGGATGCATTAATTTTTTCAATTTGCAATAAGAGTTTTTTTTTATTTTTTATAAAATATTATTGGTTGAAAAAATTTTTCGCCCGTAAAAAATTTAAAAAATTCATCTACGAAATTTCCTTAAATTGTTGAAATTGAACAAGTACATCAAATCTAAAGGGCAGTCTACACGTACAGTCTTACCTGCGCAAACCTAGTTCGTGCAAACTAGAGAGTTTGCGCATACTTTTTATATCGCGTCCACACGACACAGGCAAGTCTGTGCAGTTTTCAGTATACATACTTCATTTTTATAGAAACATAACGTCAAGCAAACATTTTATTTTCAGTTTGCGCAGGTAAGTCTTGAGGTAAAACTGTGCGTGTGGACGGCCCTTAAAACTTCAGTAAAAATAATCAAAACCGAAATCGAGTCCTAAAACTATGCAATATTCTTTTTTTTAATCGAATTCTTCCATATTAAAAGATTTAAAATTATTTGATAAAATAATTAAATGTTATTTTATTTTATTAAAAGTAAATAACATTTTTTAAAACGAATATAAATGAGCCCTTTATTTTGAAAGTGGTCTAAGTCTATTTCGGAGCAAAAATAATGTCGTAATATGAATAAGCTGGCATTTTGTTCAGAACGAATAAAATTGAATTCTATCTTTACAGAAAGTTTACCACATTATGTAAAATTAATGGCGTTATGTTTTAAAAATAGTATCGGGCAAAAAATCGATTATTACGGCACATAATGTGAATGACATTACTTTTGCCCCGAAATGGACTTAGACCACTTTCAAAATAAAGGGCTCAAATGTACATTGATTTTAAAAGAATTCGGTTAAAAAAATAATTATTCAGGCTTGTTCTGTAATTCGTGTGGTTTCAATTACATACTTTTCATTTCTGAAGCTTTTTAATGAAAACGGTGAGTCGGACGATTATAAGTTATTTGTGGAGCATTACATGTTCTACAAATAATATGGATTTGTATACTTTTTGGGGTTTTTTAAGAATATTTCCTAAACTGTTACTTTTTCGTCAATGCAAATCAATATTATTGGTAGAACCTGTAATTCTCCACAAAAGAGATTTTGATATTTTTTACCGTTCGACTCACCGTTTTCATAAAAAAGTCTCTTAGATGAAAAGTAATTGAAATCACGGATTTCGGAACAGGCCTGATTGCCTAGTTGTGGGACTTGATTTTCATTTTGTATATCTTGCACTAAAGTTTTAGATTCGCTGTAGTTTGTTCAATTTCAACAATTTGAGGAAACTTCGTAGATGTAAACTTTATTTTTTTTACGGTCTTTAATTTTATGATGTGTCCTTGTGACCTTAGTGTGGTATAAACTGAGATAATAGCTGCATTCCAATGGCAGTAGGTTCGATCCGGATCAGATCAGAATCTATTGAAAAGCACATAGATTCAATTTTGGAAACTTGGTAGTATTGGCAATTGAGTCTTTTCAAAAAACGTTGATTAAACGTAACAGAAATAGCTGCAACATGTTTAAAAGAGGTCGTGGTGGTGCCGAGGGAGAAAGTGCCGTGTTCCCTTGGGCTTGCCTGTGGGAACTATGATCATAGATGGGCACACTGCATTATTTATTAAAATAAATTTTATAATAAATTGAATTATTTTTACAATCCTAACTAAATTCTAATAAACAATTGAATCCGCTTGTGCTTAACGACAGAATATTAAACGCTGGCTTGGTGTTTTCTCAATTATTTGAAAAATCTGTACCAACTTAATAGATTCACTATGCTATGTACGAATCTTAAATTAAGTTTTACTTAAAAGAAAAAAAAAAATATTTAAAATGTGACTTCAAACATAAAAACTTGATTTACTAAAAAAAAAAAACTACATACCTATTTAGCTTTAACTTCAATGGACCTGTTATCACCTATTTTCTTTTATATATATGCAATACATATATTTTTCATTTAACAAGTATGTACTTAAATGTGTTTAACAGCATTAAGTTAGCAAGTTTGTTCACCTAATTAAACAAAAAAACATATTGAAATATTGGCTCATTTATTGATGTCAATCCAAAAAAAAAAAAGTAAAAAATAAATATCTACATTTCGACTGGTTTTTTGACAATACACAAGTTCATATTTTTTTATATTACTCAAACTGCAGTTCACTTTCTGCCTTATTATATTAAAAGTTAATCCCCAATTAAAGAAAAACTTTTGTATTACAAATTACTTAAATATAAGTATAATTATTCCTATTAAATAAAAATTATATTTATGTTAGCACATGAAAGCAAAATTTATCATTTTCATTGTTCTGGTATTGCTTAAGTAATAAAATAAAGTAGAGATAATACTTAAATACATAATAAATATTAAATATGACTTTTAAAGTTAATTGACATGTAATTACTGTATTTTTAATAAACTGCACATCCGGATATGTTAAACTTAATTAATTTGTTTATTATTTTAAAAATAAATTAGAACGCGTTCAAGTATTACAAAATCAGACTTTAAATGATTTTGGATGTTGCTTGCATGGAGTTCGTCCAGTCTCCAGTGTATTGTTGAGCTCCTACCTTTGGCACGATAATTGCTATGAATCATCGCCATGCGGCATTGTAAAGTAATTGTTTGAATGAAGACTTTACGGCGGGTTAAGCCTTTTTATCTGAAAAACTGCGATCGAAGGGCGGGATGGTCCACTTGACGAAGAATGTCACAATTATAATTTTCCTGCCACGTCGCGTTCTTTATACTACAAACGAAAGGACAAAGTGAACATACCCTATATGTGTACGGTATTAAAAATATACAATATTTAATAAGCATTGAATTTAATTTCAAAATTTATTTTATGGTTTTGTTTTTTTATTTATATTTAGTAAAAAAAATTCAAGAAAACTCGTATGGAAGTGCAATTAAATCCTGAAAAATGCAAGAAGTTTGGTTTCTTTTTAAACTTTTGGAAACGCTCTTGGGTATCCTATGCATGGGTTTTCACATTAGAGGATTTTTAAATGTTGAAGCTATTCAACATAATCTCTTCTATTGTGGAACATTTTTCGGATTCACTCTTATTGCTATGTTTGGAAATCTAAGCATTTGTGTTGGATCGGGACCTTCGCCGCTCATGGAAGCAATTATAAATGCATTTGCAGCTGTTATGTATATTGTGGCATCGATTCTATCAATGTATCAAGCTGAAAAGGATTTTCATCTCATGTATTTGTCTGACTTTGAAGAGCCATTGCATCCGTTTTTCCGTTACTCGAAATCACAAAGCATCTGTGCACTGGCTAATGGTGCTTTGCATCTAATGCATTCAATATTTGCATTTGATGTCATTCTAATACCGGAAGTAACTGAAACAGTTTTTGGTGAAGATGAAAATGAAGCAACACAACCAATAAAATTGTATATATTTGGCAAGGATATACACGAAAAACTCGAAGATTACCAATGGTTTAGAAAGCTATCGGGTAAAAATGCGCTGAGTGAAATTTAAAATTTAATATTGTCCTCTTTTTTCCCTTTTCTCTTTCTTTATTAAATTTGTTAGATTCGATACTATGTATTTGCATCTCAATAAAAATTCGTTCCAGAACTGAGTCGATTTGTTTTTATACTTTATGCAGCCTGAAAAAATCTGGAGAAATTTTATAACCAGACTGTTTTTTTATATAAGACTAAGGCTTTAGATGTGTTCCATAATCCGTGTGGTTTCAATTACTTTTCATTTCGGTACCTTTTTGATGAAAATGTTGAGTCACGATACGTGTAAAAAGAATTAAAATCTCTTGTGGAGAATTACTTGTTGTACAAATAATACTGCTTAGGAAATATTCTTAAAAAACCACAAAAAATCGAAAAATTTGATTTCATCGAATATTTCCTATTTTTCGTAAATACAAATAAATAATATTTGTCGAACTTGTAATTCTCCACAAAAAATATTCTAGTACTTTTTATCGTTCGACACACCATTTTCATCATAAAGCCTCTTAAATGAAAAGTAATTGAAATCACACGGATTTCGGAACAGGCCTGAGTAAATTAGAGTTTGTGTCTTCGTTTTTTATGGGCTCGAAAACCCCTTTACCGATTTCGAAGAAATTTTCACAATATAGATCAGAGAAAGATAACAGGGCCAGGAAAATGAATGGTGCCACGCCCTTAGAAAACAAAATTCGACATATTTCAGAAACTGTTTGACGCATGGTAATGAAATTTGGCACATATGTATAGGGCATTATGCTAAATAACACACAATAGAAAAATGGGCGGTGTCACGCCCCTTAAAAACTTTAAGTTTTTAGTAATGAACTCACAGCTGACATATACGTATAACGAAATAGTCCAAGTGTATTTAATATACCATGATATATTCTCAACTCAAATTAATACAATTAACAACAAATTACTTGATATTTGGCTTGATGGTAAATATGTGTATGACGAAGAGTTTTCATATGCAAACTCGAAAATGACAAATTTTGAGTTAATACACTTTTGTAGTGGGGTGATATACTGCCATCTTCTTAAATCTCTAGACATTATAGGGATTTTAATTGTAGAGTTATGCATGAGATTAAACTTGCTACTATTTCAAAATAAAATATATGCAACTGAATATAAATTGAAATTACTTTCAGAAGCATCAATTGCTTCAGTTTTTTAAATATTTCTTACAATTTAGTGTTTATTTTATAAACAAATATTATATTTTTTGTTTTATTTAAAACCATTTACCTATAATATCTAGGGACATTAAATCTTGAAAAGCAGTTAAGACAGCAGGATAGTATTACACATATCTTACAGAATGCAAGAAATTTGGATTCTATTCAAAATTCTGGAAACAATATTGGGTTCAATCTGCATGGGTTTTCACGTCAGTGGATTCCTTAATGTCGAAGCTATACAGCATAATCTCTTTTATTGTGGAACATTTTTCGGATTTACACTTATTGCATTGTTTGGATGTCTGAGCATTTGCCTTGGGAGTGGACCTACACCGTTAATGGAAGCAATTGTCAATGCATTTGCAGCTGTTATGTATATCGTGGCATCGATTCTATCAATGTATCAAGCTGAAAAGGATTTTCATCTCATGTACTTATCAGACTTTGAAGAGCCAGTGCATCCATTTTTTCGTTTCTCAAAGTCACAAAGCATCGCTGCACTGTCCAGTGGTGCTTTGCATCTAATGCATTCAATATTTGCTTTTGATGTCATTCTAATACCGGAGTCATCTGATTCTGAAATTGGTGATGGTGATCACGAAACAACACAGCCAATTAAACTTTATATATTTGGTAAGGATGTACATGAAAAGCTCGAAGGATTCCGTTGGTTTCGTTGGCTATCGGGAGGACGCGAAGCGGATGAAATTTAAAGTTCAAGATTGTATCTACACTAAAAAAAAATGTATTTTGGTATATACCTATGATTTCACATGTAGTGTTTATCAATAAAATCTAAGTAAGCAATAAAATTAAGTTTAACATACGTTAAAATGGGAAAAGTTGATTTGGAAAAACGTTAATTTGGTTTGGAAGAACGGCAGGTTAATTTGATTTGGGAAAAGTTTATTTTGATTTGGACAACTTTTATTTGCTGTGGAAAATGTTTAACTTGAAGTGGAAAACCTATATCGCACACCCGTTACAAAAACACTTGTCCGATGAATTGCGATCGATAGAACTCTTTTTGTAAAATCATGTATAACTAGTAGAGTATTGCATTAAAAACCTTCTCAATTTTTTATTAATGTACTTTAACGAAGAAATGAGTGCTAAAGATGGCATTTAAGCGGAGAAATACAGATAGTATCTCTTTTTAAAGATGCACATTCAAGCTATTCAGAGATAGCAAAAAAGAGATCTCCAAGACGTCAGTGTTCAAAATTGCAAAAGAATGAAGAATTCACCTACTACGATGATAAATCATTTTAACAGCCAAACAATTTGCAGGGGATATATCCAATCCTACTCTAAGAAGACGGTTTTATGACTTGATGATGCTTAATTCAAATCCGGTAATAGAATTGCTCTATCATGTCAGAATTTTAGAATATCCTTACCTATAAATTCCAAAAATACAAGGTTTTTAGGTTTTTCGCTACTTTTGAGATCTTATATTATAAGTTATGATTTCTGTTTTGGCAAAAGTTTCAAAGGGAGCAAAAACACATAGTTGAATATTTTGCAGGCTACAATTGGAAGGAAAAATTTTAGATGACTACCCGATAGCTCATTTTGAAGACAATAAATAGAACTAAGCGATTCAGTTAGTATAAAAGAACAGACATTTTCGTTTTTTGTGTTTTCTGAAAAATGCAAAATTTTTGAGTTAATACACTTTTGTAGCGAGTGTGCGATCTACTTAAATCTCTAGACATTTTAGAGATTTTAATTGTAGAGTTATGCGTTAGATTTCAGCGGTTTTTAAGATGAATTGAACTTGCTACTATTTAAAAAAAAATATATATATGTTCATATATATATTGAAATTACTTTCAGAAGTCTCAAATGCTTCAGTTTTTCAAATATTTCTTGCAGTTTAGTGTTTTGTTTTAGTGTAAACAAATATATATATTTTTTTATATTTAAAACCATTTGCCTTTAGGCACATTAAATTTTGAAAAGCAGTTAACGCAGCAGCGTATTTACTATTTACACATATCTTACAGAATGCAAGAAGTTTGGTTTCTATTCAAAATTCTGGAAACAGTATTGGGTACAATCTGCATGGGTTTTCACGTTAGAGGATTCCTTAATGTTGAAGCTATTCAACATAATCTCTTCTATTGTGGAACATTTTTCGGATTTACACTTATTGCTTTGTTTGGAAGCCTAAGCATTTGCGTCGGAAGTGGACCTTCACCTCTCATGGAAACAATTGTCAATGCAATTGCAGCAATCATGTATATTACAGCATCCTGTCTATCAATGTATCAAGCTGAAAAGGATTTTCATCTCATGTATTTGTCAGACTTTGAAGAGCCATTGCATCCATTTTTTCGTTACTCAAAGTCTCAAAGCATCGCTTCACTGGCTAATGGTGCTTTGCATCTAATGCATTCATGTTTTGCTCTTGATGTTATTATAATTCCGGAGCCACCAGCACCACCTGAAGGAGTTGAGGCAGCTGAAGGTGATAACGAACCAACACAGCCAATTAAACTGTATGTACTTGGTAAAGATATACATGAAAAGCTGGAACGATTCCGTTGGTTTAAAAGGCTATCTGGAAATCGCGAATTGAATGAAATTTAAAGTTTAAGATTTTATTTATATTGAAGAAAAATTTTTTTTGGTATACATACATACATATTCAAATGTACTGTTTCTCAATAAAATTTCGGCCGGAACTGTGTAAAACTTTAACATTATTCATTCACCTTGAAGTTTTTTTTTAAATGGATGAACTAAATTTTTATTTTATAATTCCATGCGATTCAGCTTCATCTTTAATTCCATGCGACTCAGCTTCATCATCTAATTCGATTTTGATTGGAAAAATTTTGATATCGAATTAGATGATAAGGGTGATTATTCCAGAAAAAAATTTCAAATCGATTCTGTATTTTGTTCTTTGGAAGGGTTCTCTCGATTTGATTGCATTTAATGCATGTTCTGTAATCCAAGTGGTTGCAATTACTTTTATTTTAGAAGCTTCTTGATGAAAATTTTGAGTCATACGATAAAAGTTCTACAAATAATATTGACTAGAATCGCGCAATGGTCAAAATTAATTAAATAATTAAATAATTTTGGTACTTTATTGACAGTTTTAGTACTTTTCTTGCTATTTGGTACAAAATAGAAGAGCTCATTTATCATCCCTGGTGCAAATGACAAATGTGAAACGAAAAGAAAACAAAAAACATGAAGTCAGTGTTAGTCAGCTTTTTGTCTTTCTCTTTTCAGCTCTATGTGACCGCGTATTTTTTCGTTGTAATTTTTGAAAAATTTGCATTTTACTTGCAATTTTACTTGACTTGATGGCAAAATATTAAAATAATTTTAACTTTGTGCACGTTTACACACAAATACCTTTCTAATGGTATATAATCCAAATTTTACTTGACTTGATGGTAAAATATTAAAATAATTTTAACTTTGAGCACGTTTACACACAAATAGCTTTCTAATGGTATATAATCCAAAGTCGTGCTCCATTTCTAACATAGTAAAATAGGTGGGACAAATTTTCGTCTCGAGTATTAATATAGATTTGTATTTACGAAAAAGTAACCGTTTAGGAAATATTCGATAAAATCAAGTTTTTCGACTTTTTGCGGTTTTTTTAAGAATATTTCCTAAATGGTTGATTTTTAGTTAATGCAAATGAATATTATTTGTACAACCTGTTATTCTCCATATAAGAGATTCTGATACTTTTTATCGTTCGACTCACCGTCTTAATCAAAAAGCCTCCTAAATGAAAAGTAATTGAAATCACACGGATCTCAGATCAGACCTGATAATTCCTTTGGTCACTTTTTGCGGTTTGTGCTCTATTTAGTTGCAGAACTTTCGCATCACAGACGTAAATTTACCTAAAAATTTTAATTAAAAAAAAAATAATTTATTTGAGTTTTGGTGTATTTTCTTCTTAAGATGAGGTTTTGCAAGGATTGCTTTAAAGTAGTGCACTTTGTATATTTGCCATATTTTAAAAACATCTTATAGCCACTGAGCACACATACATTTCACCTCACATAATTACACTGAACAAATTGCGAATAACTATGATTTATACTTTTTTTGTTTTATTACATAATATAGAAATAAAAATATAATCTTTATATAATTATAGTATAACATTAATTAAAACTAAAACGCACCTAATATATAAATTATATAATTCTAATTTAACTGAAAACTATTCTTCACGACGTTTTCTACTCTCTCTCTCTCTCTATCTCTGAATCTAAAATGTATACATTAAGCAAATCCAAAAGCATAACGAACGAAAAACAAAATGCAACAAAATGCATCAAATAAAACTAATCAAGAACTACAACTTCATCAGTTTCCATTGGTGATGATGCCGCCTGTGTTTTTGATCTAGAAACAATTTCAGCTTTTTCATTGGCTTCTTCCTTCGTTTTTCTCAAAAACTGACTTATTAAAGCATTTTTCGCTGGAGTAGAAATTTGTTGTCCACGCGCTACCGACATCAATAATGGAACGCGTTTCTTAACAGTCGACACTGACGGCACAACTTCTGGTGCAGCAGCATCAGCAATAGTATGCTTGCCATTGCCCGATTCAGTTTTTTTGCTTTGCATTGGTGATTTTGTTACATGTGGAACTTTTGGCGATTTCGATTTTTGTTGTAATTGTTGTGCCTTCTCTTCGCTTGTTAATACTTTTGTGAACTTTGTTATAACATCAGCCTTTTTCTTTTTAATTTTCTTTTGTTGTGAAGTTGGGGATTTTTTTCCCGTTAACTCAATAGTGGTGTTCTCGATGACTGAATCTTCTGCAATCGCTGGAGTATTTTTATCACTGTGTACAATTTTCGCGTCAACAAATTTGGGCTGCAATGTATAAGTCCATGTATTGTGTAAGTCTAAATTTTGCATATCGAATTTCTTAAGTATTTCCTCTGATACTAACCAGCAAAGTTTCTTTTTGTTCTTTTTTGTTTTTGAATGACTATTTAATTCAATTATTTGCCAAAGGGCAAATTCATCAATTTTTTCTCTTACTACTGATTTAATTGGTCCACGTACATCGCCATTTTTAATCGAGTCTTCTGTCTGCTCAACAAAAGCTATAAATTCTTTTATAATGAAGTCTTTCTTATGTCGATTTCCATGTACTAAACGTATTAGGTCTTTAAGCATTTTCTCTGTCAGCACAATTGGTTTCTTTTTATCCGTCTGACCACCAGTAGTACTAGTGGTCGGCGAGTTAGGTTCCACAGTATCATTAGTTGATTCTGTTACAATGGGTTCTTCAATAATTGGGGCAGCTGTGCAGAGCATAGCTCTTAAATTAAGACTATTCCAAATTATGTTGGGGCATAATTCTGGTTGATTACCATTATAATCCTGCCAAATGCAGCCAATTAACCGTGGCTTTATTTTTTCCGTTTTCTTCTTCATTTCCTGTGCAAACTCTTGTTGCAGTATCTTTAATTTGGCTTTTTGCGCCTCACGAGTGTTATCATCACCTAAACCGCATTCGTCCTCGTTTTGCATTTCTTCATCACTCAAGTGCCCATGTGGCACAAACCATTCGTTATCAACTTCATAGTCATCATCTTCTGATTCTTTTTCCTTCTCATCGTCACTACCATTTAATGACTCACCAGGTTCTTCCTCTTCCCACTCTAAGTCTGAGTCGACTTCATAATCGAAGTATTTCTTTGAAAGTAAGAAAAAAAAAAAAAAATACGTTATGAATTGAATTAATTATGAACTTTTTAAAATTATTACATTATCCTGTCCAAGTGGTCGCCTTGGTGTTATAACATTAGTTTTTTTACGCCATGTGCCAAAGTATGGTGGTCTTCGATTTTCATGAAATTTGAAATACTTTGCACGAAATCGTTCAACTACAACCGCATGCTCTTCGACGATAGCTTGCGCTGCACGTTCGAGTTCGTCTTCTGAACATGTAAGAAATAGATAGAACGTTGCTTATTATTTAAACATAATAACAAAGTTTTACATGGGTTTTATCCTTGAAATATGGAGAATGTTTTCTTAATGAGGAAAATTACAGCAATTCAATGGCAGAAATTACACTTTTTCTTGTAAGTGTGAGATAACATCAATCATGGCACAAAATATCTTTTCTTTTATACTTTCTAGGAAGGATACCTCACAATTTAAATCTAGCCAGAAGCATATAAAAAAAATGTGTTTTCTTTAATAATAAAATGCATTTACCAACAATTACGACATCATCATCCCCTTCTTTTACATCCACAGTTGGTCTTCTCCATTTGCCGGGTTGAATTTTACCCGTTTTCAATTCACACAGATACAATTCTGCTTTATCTGGCAATACTTTTTTTGTATTATCACAAAGAAAAGCATCCAAACTTCCACGTGCATCATTTGAAAAATCTTTACGTAAAATCGGAGCTAACTGCATATCACCTTTAATTTGAAATGGACGAAATGCCAAGGCTTCGTTACTAACGGTTTTCTCAACTCCTTCTTTAACTGCTAACTTCTGAACTTCAATATCTGCGCCTGCGTTCTTCAAACGTTGTGATGACTTGGGTACAAAAAATTTCGTAAAGGCTTCAGCAGCCTTCTTTTTCTTATTTTCGGCATCTTCTTTTTCTTGTTCTTTACGCTTGCGTTCTTCTTCTTTTTTGCGTAAATCTTCTTCCTTTAACTCTGTACGTTTGCGGCGCTCTTCATTTTTTGCCTCAATTTCTGCTAGACGTTTCCGTTCTTTCTCTTCGCGATCTTTACGTTTTACATCTTCTTTTTCCTCGCGTTCCTTGCGCTTTTGCTCTTCTTTTTCGTCACGTTCACGTTTCTTAGCCAACTCCTTTTCCTCTTTTTCTCGTTGCTTCTGTTGTCGCTCCTCTTGCAGTTTACGATCTCGTTCTTCTTTCTGTTCTTGTAAGCGACGCTCTTTATCTTCACGAGCTTTTTTTCTCTGTTCCACCAAACGCTGTTGCTTCGGTGTTAAGTTCTTGAGCTGTTGCTTCGAAGATACATTGCTACCTGGTAACGGACTACTAGGAGCAGGCGAATCCATTACCTTTGAATCCCTTCTGACCGATAATTTGCTATCCTCTTTGTCATCATCATCATCAACGATACTCGATGGCGATGAGTTAGCGGCATCTTCATCATCAGTTTCGACATCATCAATACCTGTAGTTGTTTTAAATAGTGTTGTTCTAGTGTTGTGTTTCTTTGATTCAATTATTATTCCATCATTATTTACAGATTGTTGTTTAGTCGTGGTTTCTTTTTTTGCAACAAATGCATCTAATGTTTTTAAAGACTTTCTTGTCGACGATGTTGCTTTTTTATCGGAGGAATCATTATCAGAGTCAGATTCTATGTTTATTGTATCGATAGGTTGACTGTCAATATTTTTGTTTGAATCGATTTGTTTGGTACGTTTGTTAACATTGGATTTTGGACTATCTTTAGGTTTTGTTGGTGTGTTTTTGATAGTTTGATTTGCGGTTTTAGAAGGATTTTTTTTCGTCTCTTTATTTGTAACATTTTCTTCCTCTTTTACTGCGTTCATAATTTTTTCATCAACATTTTTCTGAAAAAAAATTATAAAAATGTGTTAGATAATAATTTTCTAAAAGTATTTAAAACTAGGGATAGATGTTCATGCTTAAACAAAAAACATTAATTTAAAAAAAAGAAGACGTAACCTCTAGCTTTTGTGTTTTTCGTGGCTAGCATGGTTTAAAAATGCAAATAATAGCATGGACAGACGAAAGCGTTAATCCGCATCAGCAGTCTTAATCCCGATTTACTTGTGCATTATCCCCATCTCAATACACATCGACTCTAACGTTAATATATGAAATCGATGTGAATTAGTACAGAATTGAGCTATTTCAATATGGTAACGCTGTCGATAATTATAATTAAATTATAATTAATTAAATATGAAAATAATTTGGGCGTTGTTTCGTTTTTATTTTTGAGCGTTATTTACTATCGCCGAAAATAATTTGTTACTTATTTCGCGTATTGTTTTGGTACGTTTTTTCGTATTGTTTTTATGAAAAAACGCCAAAAATACATTAAAATAACGACCAAATTATTAACGAAATAAAGCCCAAATTTTGGATGTTATTTATAACCAAAAATTATTTAAATGTACATATGCATTTATGATTCATTTACCTTCTCTTCATAGTTTTCCTTTGCAATAGCTGCTTTGTTGCATTTTTCTTTTTCTTCTACTTTAGGACGCTTCTGAGGATTTAACTCAGCTGCAATAACCTCAATATCATCACCAGACTCTGCGAAACTCTGTTCTGCTGTGGCAGATTTACGCTGAGATTTCCTACGTTTTTTCTTGCCACTTAGAGGAAGTTTAATTTGTAATTTTGTTGAACTACCACCTCCCGCGGATCCGGTACCACCACCACTACAGCTGGATGATGCACTGGCGCTTTTCGGTGTTCCTGCACCCTTGCGCTTTTGACTTTTGTTTAGTGGTGTTTTTGAGGATGAATCAACTTTTGTTGAAACATTTGTTGCCTTTGCTACTTCTTTTTCTCTTTCTGCCTCATCATCATCTGTATCACCCAAGAGTATAGTCCCCTCTTCCATTACTGTTGTATTTGTTGAGTTGATTTTTTTCTTTTTAGATCTTGTAGTTGACAAATTTTCTTTTGCGGGTGAACCATCCTCATCCTGTTTTTCTTCGGTGCCGGAAACTTCATTATATGAAAGTTTGCGCTTACGCACTTCATTAATAGAAGAGACTTCTCCATCACCAACTGCAGAATTGAGTGCCTCTAAACCACCGCCGCTACCATCTGTTTCTGATTCAACCAAAACACCAGTCGTAGGTGTTGAGCTGGGCGTAATTATTTTGAAAGGCAATCGAGCTTGGACCAATTTTTTTCCACTTAATTTCTCCGAAGTTGCTTCTTTTTGCTCCTGACGCACTGTTGGTGTTTTGTTTCCTACGTTACGCATTTTAACCTTAGTTAACGTTTTGGTTTTCTTTTATAAGTTTCTATTTAACAAAACTTTGGTTTAACTAACATTTAGAAGTCGAAATTAAACAATTTTAGTATTATTAAAAACAGCAATCAATGCAGAAAAATTTGTTTAAATGCGCCTACTGAACTTGTCAAATGATGCAAAAAAGGCGCCATGTTCATGAAATGAAGTGTGTCGCAGTTGAATAAAAATTTAGCTTTTAGTATGTCACAGTAGATGGCGGTAGTAGTCGGACATCTCGGGCATCCCTTGCGGAAAAAAATAGTTCATCTATGTATTTTCATAGAAAAGAAATTTATTACAAAAAGAGAAAAAAATTTTGGCAAAATTTGACCCAGCAGAAAGTTTGATCACCCAAACATAGCTGTTTGGCACATTCCTTTCGTTGCTCGAATCATTCCATTGTCACATCAGAATACACTTTCCTTTTATTCAGCGCTGGCCGCTCATCGTATCATTCCTTTGTTGGCTTCTACAAGAAGGTGCAATCGAAATATTCGGGGATCAGGTTTCTTCTTTTTGGCTATGTCTTTGAATTTATTTGTGATAAAACATCATTTTATGCCTTCCATTGGTAGGCGCAATCTGAACAAAACATAATTTTGTGCCTTCGATAGGAAGGCGCAGTATGAACGGAACATCATTTTGTGCCTTCAATGGGAAGACGCAATCTGAACAGAACATCATTTTGTGCCTTCGATTGGAAGGCGCAATCTGAACAGAACATCATTTTGTGCCTTCGATTGGAAGGCGCAATCTGAACAGAACATCATTTTGTGCTTTCGATCGGAAGGCGTAGTAGAACAGAACATTATTTTATGCCTTCGATTGGAAGGCGCAATCTGAACAGCCGCATATGAATAAAATACTTCCATTTTTAGAAAATTAAATGTATTTGTTGAAGGCAACAAGAAAAATTATATTAAATTCATTATAGCAAATTTAAATCAATTGTGCTTCACGTTCAATATCGTGTGTCGTATGTATGATTAGTAGTTGTAGCCTTATTTTCTGAATTCTTCTGAAATGGGAAATGTTATTAATTGCATTGCTCTTACAAAGAAATATTGGTTCTTTCTTAGAAAAAATTGCATAATTTAGCGCCGAATACTTTATGAATGATTTTTTGCCGTTTACGCCGTTATAAATAATTCCATTCAGAAATAGTAAAGTATTTTTATTATTATTGAAATAAATTTTCCTTCGCCACAAAACACAAACAAGAAACAAGAAAATAAAATAAAATCCATGGAAACAATAAAATTACTGAAATGAAAATAAAAATACGAGCGCAGTCGGTTACTGAAATAATCCCGAAATCAAACGAAAACATTGTGTACATCGTTTTTGAGCTTCTTAATCAATCCGAAAAGGAGTAGTTCGTTTTTTCACTACTTTTCGGAACATCCAACGATTACTCCACTTCTGAAGGTGTTCGTTTTATTTTCTGCTTTGGAGTTTTCGGGGACATGTTCCAAAAAACCAAAATAAATTAAATCAGATTAAAATATTGGTGAATGTTTGTTTAGACATTTAAGGGGACATTCGCCTTTGTAATTGTAAAACAAAAAACACTTTTTAAAAATTTTATTATGAAAAAACTATCATATTTATTGACAAAATTTCTTTTAGCATTGTTAAATATTGTGTAAAAAATATGAAAAATTTTATTTATTTTTATTTTTAGTTTCCCTTGGCTGCTGTAGAGGGCGTCATCCAAAAGTTACTTTTCAAACTGGTAGGAAAATTTTCTCCGAATCTACTCGACCGATTTTAAAAAACTAAAGAGCATTCGATTACTCATAAAAAATATTAAACAATAAGCCTCTGAAAGTTTTAAAAAATAGCCGCCCCCCTTTTTTTATGGGGGTGACTTACCCTCAAAAAATGCCATTTTTTCGCATTTTTTATAAATATTCATACAAAAACTTCAAAATATAAAAAAGTATGAATTTTAGAGGCTTATTGTACAGTTTTGAGTCTCAAGAATAAAATCCATTTTGAATTTTTTAAAAATCTGTTACAGGCAGTCTACAACATGTCCTACCGTTTAAAAAGTAACTTTTGGATGACGCCCTTTACAGCAGCCAAGGGAAACTAAAAATAAAAAAAAAAAAATTTTCATATTTTTTAGACAATATTTAACAATGTCCAAAAGAAATTTTGTCAATAAATATAATAGTTTTTTCATAATAAAATTTTTAATCGTTTTTTTTTTTTTTTTTTCAATTACAAAGGCGAATGTCCCCTTAATCAGATTAAAATATTGTGAATGTTTGTTTAGACATTTTCTATAAAAGTGGCTCATGGTCTTCAGCGAAAAACTCAATAGTTTAGAAGTTACGGACAATTAAAGCGTTTTGCCCTTTTAAAGCCGGCTGGGTTCTTTCCACTACAATTTCCAAGTTTTTTTGAAATCTTATTTTTTTACCTCTATTATACGAAAATAGAAGGGGAACAAAAAATTACAACTTTGCACATTTAACATACATATTTCGTGAGCAATCTAATGTACATATTTCGAAAATATGTAGTTAGAAATACCCTACTGATTTTGATAACTAGAAAAGCTGTATCATTTGCAATTAAGCAAGGTCCAGATATGTGAATTTTTGTATCTTCTCTTCTTATACGAGATAAAATTGTATGTATGTTTATTTATATATTTATAAATATATTTTCTCGAGAACGGATGCAGCGATTTCAATGAAACTTTATCAAAGGATGCACTCTAGCATAAAATGGAGAATAAACAAAGTTTCAACTTTATAGCTGCCCACTAGGGGGCGTGGCACCGCCCTAAAGTTTAAACTTCATCTAGTCATAACTTCCAAACCATTAAAGGTATTTTGATGAAATTTAGTACACATCTACTTACTGTCAATGTCTTCTAACGGACAGAAAGTGGGCGGAATCGAAGAAGTTCCACGCCCACTTTTTAGCCATTGAAAATTTTGATTTAATATTACTCGAAAACGACTCCAACAATTTTGATGAAAATTTAGGAGATGTTACCTCTGCAAACAAGGATTAATATGAAATGTGCCGTTATATTGGGAAAACTCGTTGAAGGGCGTGGCACCACCCACAAAATTATAATTCGGTATAAAAAGAAAACCAATAAAGTAATCAGTCTGAAATTAACTGTGGTGAGTCTACTTGCTATAAGCCATCTCTGATCTGAAAGTGGGTGAAATATCGCCGTTGCGCGTGGAACCTCCCATACAAGCGAAATACGTTTTATGCTATTTCTCGCAAATGTTACAAGATATTTTAATGAAATTTGGTGTGTAGGTACTACTTATCAATGCTCTGTAATTAACGAAAAGTAGGCGGAATCGAGGAGGTGCCACGCCCACTTTTCGGCCCTTGAAAATTTTAATTCAATATTACTCGAAAACCACTCCAACAATTTTAATGAAAATTTAGGAGGTGTTACCTTTACAAACGAAGATTATTATGTGATACACCGTTATATTGGGAAAAGTCGTTGAAGGGCGTGGCACCGCCCACAAAAATATAAAACGGTATAAAAATAAAACTAATAAAGCAAACATTCTGAAATTAACTATGAGGAGCCTAATTGCTATAGGACATCTCTGATCTGAAAGTGGGCAAAATATCGCAGTTGCGCGTGGAATCTCCCATACATGAAAAATACGTAAAATGCTATATCTTGCAAATTTTACAAGATATTTTAATGAAATTTGGTATGTAGGTATTGGTTATCAATTCCTTTTAATAACCAAAAAGTGGGCGATATCGAAGAAGTGCCACGCCCCTTTTTTGGCCATTGAAAATTTTAATTGAATATTACTCGAAAACGACTCCAACAATTTTAATGATAATTTAGGAGATGTTACCACTGCAAACAAGGATTAATATGTGACATAACGTTATATTAGGAAAATATGTTGAAGGGCGTGGCACCGCCCACAAAAAATATAATACGCTATAAGAACAAAACTACTAAAGCAATCTTTCTGAATTTAACTGTAGGAAGTCTACTTGCTATTAGGCACCTATGACCTGAAAGTGGGCAAAATATCGCCGGTGTGCATGGAACCTCCCATACAAATAAAACACATTAAATGCTATTTCTAGCAAAAGATACAACATATATTGATGAAATTTGGTATGCGGATCTGGATCAGGAGTATCTAAAGCATAACGAAAAGTAGGCTTTGTTCAATAGTTGCTACGCCCACTTTTTATCAAAATAAAAATTTTGGTTAATAACCCTGGTACAAAAAAACATTAGAATGAACTTTTTAATTCTTATATGCAGCTTTATGTACTTTTTGACGCTGAATCCGTCTCCATTGCTGAACTTTCATTACACCTGCAGGATTTTGAAATAGCTATGAATAAAAACATCGACTAAAATAATAAAATCAGATTGTTGACCGAGCAGGGATCGGTCTCCAGGTACTAATTGAATTAAAATGCTTAAATTTTTTGCTCCTGAAACGTTATGTAGAATGACATTCTTCGCATTTTTAAATAATTTATTACAGCTTAACTTAAAAGCGAGTGATTGTGCTAAATTTATTCAACATAAAAAATTTACAACATTATCTTGATAACATTTTAATCTACTAGATAAGTAAAAATTATGATCTTAATATTTAACTTTTTTGACTGCTTTTTAATATCGATATACATATATCTGACCGATATACTAAATTAATTAAATAAAGTTTTTCTTAGATATAAAAGCTTAACTTTCATTTTAATTGTATAAGCTTTTCCTGCCAAATATCGTAACCTAAGCTACTTTCTTTTATGTCCTTAGCTTCAATCAGCTTACAAACTAATTCGGAATCTTTATCGAACCCCAAGAGTAGCAACAAATCCAACACTTTGCAACGGGTGTATACGTTATGAGATCTTAATTGAAAGTTATGGGTTAAATTTAATTGTAATTCCTTAAATAGATTGCTTATCGTAATTGCATCAACAGTATGCAAAGATTCATGCTTTATTTTAAGTGTGCCCTCAATCATTACGTAAATTAAACCCTGGAAAAAGTTTTCATTCTTTACTTGAAAAAGTAATGCAGATATGTGCAAAAGAGCCTGCGATAAGTCACACCGAAATTCATGAGCTCGAACAAAGCACACGGCTGATAACTTGCGAACTTTTTCGACCGGATGTGTTAACAGCGACCACATGAGTTCACGAAACCGTGGTAATAATTTGCATTCAACTGCATCACTTTTATGTAAATGTTCTACTTTGGACAAAAATCCGAGAAACAATATAATAGAACGTATGCATGTGCCACTTGTACGTTTTCTTGTTGAACAGTAATTTAAAATGTAATTGCACGTCTTAGGTAATTTCAATGTAATTTCCATGAAACTAACTTCCGTGGGCTCCCATTCGACGGGTTGTTCAAATTCGGTAGCCTGCTTTTGACCGACTATCTTAGGCACTAAGGCGCCAAATAGCTGCAAAGCAGCATTACAAATTATCCATTCAGGATTATCGATTTTCTCCATAGCAGCCATCATAATTTCATCATAATATTTGGTCATGGGTTCACGTAATTCAGTATCTTTAACAAGTACACATAGATAGTGTAGTGTCAGCGCTTCTAAGCAATCGTAGTTTTGTGTAGTCGCAGTCTCCCCCGACAGATGTTTACTTTCATTTGATCGTACGATGATATTACGCATAGCTTGCTGCAATAGTGGACGCGCACGATGTTCATTTTTAACAACATTTAGGAACATAATGGATAGTCCTGCTCCACGACGTGTGGTGCTTATTTGCTGGCAGTTTTCAAAGAGTAAATCTAAACAATTATATAGTAACTGATAGGCTTTGGCTGTTGTTTGAAGTTGAGAAGTAATGGCTTTAGTTAATTTACCTGAAAAAAAAAACGATGATAAATAAAGTAATAAAAAATATTTATGCACATACGAGGGTTGCTATTGCGAAATCGTATTACTTAGATGGAAAAATATAGAAAACCGATGGAGGTGCATTAAGCTAAAAACTTTTTCAAGAAAATGGTGAGTCATATGATAAAAAGTATTAGAATTTCTTTTGTGAAGAATTACATGTTCTACAAATAACATTGGTTTGTATTTACGAAAAAGTAACCGTTTAGGATATATTCTTTATAGTTACTTTTTCGTAAATATAAATCAATATCATTTGTAGAACATGAAATTCTGATACTTTTTACAATTTTCATCAAAAAGCTTCCGAAATCAGAAGTAACTGAAACCACACGGATTACGGTACAGGTCTGTATGTTGAAAAGTAAGACAAATCCTAAACATAATAATATATTTTGCCAATATTTAAATTTATCTTCCAATCCTCGTACTATTAGTTCTTGTTTATTAGGTGATTTGATGCATTGATTGAAATTTAAATTAGTTTTTCTAAAAAAATTATGTTAAAGAACTACTATATCCAGAAAATACGTTACCTATAGAAACACCAGCTGCCTCAATAGCACCCTTATGACGACATTTCGTTAGCACTGAGACATTTATTTGCACACACTCTTCCAAGATGTTATAATGTTCAACATTATTTTCAGTGCCGGGTACCAATTCAATAGCAATCGCTGTTGCTAAATCACACGCAGCCTAAATAACAAGAGATCCAAAGTTCAGTAAAAAAGCTCAAACTTAAAAATAAACTTACTTTCAATGTTAACCAAAATGACAAAAGTAAAAATTTTCGAGTGGTTTCATTACTTTCAGTGTTAAATGCAGAACTTTTGACCAGAATTTCCAAACTTTCGTCCATATCTTGAAAACTAGCAGCCGATGAAATTGAATATTCCTCAGAATCTTTGAGTACAGCTAAATTTAGCATTTTTAAAACGATGTTTAAAATATTTCGTAGTAATAATAACACGGATTTAAATTGTGGTTCAAAAAGTTTGGCTTCAGCATTAACGCATGCAAGTATAGTCTCCAAATAGCCAAATAAATGACTTTTGGTTTTGCACACCAACAAAGGATCTTTTTCAAAGTCTGCTAATTGCGTATGTAAAGTATCGAGGCAATAATTAAACAGCTGTACAGTTTCTGTTGATTTTTCACAAGCATTACAACTATTTACAGCTACTCTGGCATACACAGAGCTAAGAGCGCACTCATCAATCTCACATTGCTGCACTATACGTTTACATAGTTCCAAAGCTTCCACAAAATCAGCATAATGCAGTTGCTGCAACAACGCAACTTGTAGTTCCAACGCATCATCAAAAGCTTGAGGATCGTGAAGTAAAGCCAAAACCTTTATTTGCAGACCTTGGGCATCGAAAACATGCGCTTCAATAAGAAAACGTCCCAGCTTTTGATTCTGTGCTATGCTACAATTTTTTGCATTTTTTTCTGGTACTTGGGAATACAGAGATTTTAATAGTATTTCCACTAGTTTGAGCGCGAAAATCTTCGGCTGATATATGCTGCTGGTAATATCCACCTCAACAATTTGTTGTAATTCCATAAAAAAAATTTTAATGCTATTTTTTAGCGTGCTTGAATCATTTTTGTCAAGTCGGTTATATGTTTTAGAGATGTAATTAATAATGGTGGGCATTTTTCCTAAAATATTATTTCGATATTGCGCATGCTCGACAGATTTATGAGTCCTTATAAAGCAAATAAGAAATTCTAAGCAGTCTTCAATAGCAAAATTACTTAAGTTGTCTACTACAAATTTAAATACAAGTAGCTGTGAGTCAGTTTCTAAGCTAAAACAATTTGTGATTAATTCAGTACTTATTTTAAAGAAATGCAATTTGGACAATTGAAAAATTTCACGTGAAAACATGCTGAAAATTAAAATCAGTCGGTAACGTTGCGTAGCATCTTCGAGTATTTTAGAATTTTCTAAAGCTACTGAAATTTCAAGCTGCTGTTGAAGCAATGTAAATAGTGCATCTCTTTGTGCTATTCGTCCAAACCATTGCGAGTGAAAATTTGATATTTCTTTCAGTGAACCATGTGTTAAAATATGTACTGATTGCTCAAGTAACTCTTTAGACTCCTGATTACTAAGTGATTTAACCAAATACTGACTAGAGGCAAAAAGACGCTTATAACTCAATGCTAAGCGTAAACCGCTGAAAAATTCACCATACTCCGGCAGCATTAACTGCAGTGCATGTGAGTTTAGTATGCAGCTAAGTAGGTAGTATTTATTTTTATTAGTCCACGGCCAATATTCATTAATGAGTGCAAAATATCTTTGTGCACGATCTATATTTTTAGCGCAATGGTTAAACAGCGTTAGGGTTTCCTCACGTATGCCAAGGATTTGGCTTTGTAGCAGAAAGTATATATGCTGCAATGGTACATCAACATCTAATGTTGGAAATTTCCGACAGAGTAGATTATAAGTTTTGATAATGGCTAACGAAGCAGTGGAATTCTTATGTATAGCTTGCACCAGCGCTTCCTGACATTTGCATTTAAGCTGTTCGACATCAAGCTTTTGATAATGTGATGTCAGAAGTATCGCATATAACATTTGAAAATCCTTCTCGTCCTGCAACTGTTGCGTTAGCTCAGCAAAGTTTTGGTCTGGTATTTGAAAGCGTTCCAATATCCAATAGTAATTACGAAATGCGAGATTCAGCACTACCTGGTTAACTGGCCATTCTGCATTATCATCAGTGGTATTGCGTGTAGTTTCCTTGTTTATTATAGAAGCAATGTAATCAAGCAGTTGTGTTGCCTCATCGTCGTTTTTTAGCTCTAAAATCGCTTGCTGAATAGGGTGGAAACGCAATGCTATAGTTTTCAAGGTGTGTGTCCTGTCTCTCAATATTATACTCACCTGTAATGATTGCACATTATCTCCATTTTTTATTATGTCGATGCTTGCTGGTATATTCCTTATTTTAAGCACTGCAGATGACATTTTAATCTAATCTTTTATTTAAGAACTTTAATAAAACATCTAAAACTTTCTTGTAACATAAAACCAGATCGACAACGAACCAACGGAAATGTCAAAACATACACTAAGCAACATAAAATAATCTGATGCATTCGCCATCCGGCCACTTAGTGTTGCCGTATTGATACGTGACAGTACAAAAATGGGCCAGAATTTGTCAAAACTTCCCAAATCTGTCAAACTTCCCAAATCAATGAAACCAAAAAGTCCCAGCGAGAAATTGATTTTTGGTGACTAAAAACAAGTCACATATGTCAGCGAGAAAATTTATTATGGTGACTAAAAACAAGCGAGAAAATTGGTCATTCATCAATAAATAACAAAAAATATTAACACAAGCCGCCCAACGACTTTTCAATTAATTTTGCTTTTTTAAAGCTGTTTTATTGATTTTTTTATCGAGTAATTCTAATTTTTATTACAAATAAAAATCTAAACTAAAACAAATATTTTTTCCGATAACAAGTAAAAAGACGGCGTTTTAGCATCTTCGAAGTCATTATTTGACATTTCATTATATCTGTTTGTTCGAAAACAATATGCCACCTGATTTTATTTCTTAAATTATAATAGACATCCAAAAAAAACTTTCTTGAGAAGAAACCCCATAATATGATACTTCCTTTAAAAGTTATGGCCGATTTAAGATGACATCTTAAAATCCCATAAAACGGGTAAACAAAGCCTATTATATTTGCCATAGTCTCTAAACTCTATATATAGTTTATTTTGGGCTTCTAATATGGCAACGCTTATCGTACTGTCATTGGAAGCCACAAGCCACCCCTTTTGAAAGTTAAATTGCAAAAATAGTTTACGTACATATAATTTATTAAAAATCAAATGAATTGATAATTGAATTCCTAGCATAATGTCAAATCCATTTGGTGAGACAGACGATCAAGCTTCTGGTGAAATACTTGAAGGATTTCTCTGTCCTATATGTCGCGAAGACTTAAAGTCCTTGGAATTCCTACTACAACACTTTGAACGTTTTCACACCGAGGATCAGGATGCATTAAAAAGTATATTTAAGGATATATTTTCAAAAGCCACAAAAAAGATAAAATCGAATTTTGACAACTCGTTTGATTTGTCACGGGGATTGGAAAAAAATGCGAGCATCAGTGGAACAGGCAACGCAATTGTTGGCTCCACTGTTAGTAACTGTAGAACCCGAATGAATGTTTATAATTTTATGGAGCGTCAAGAAGTAGGTGTAGAACGATCACACTTTGAATATTTCCAATCAGTGAGGTATGCATAGATACAAAAAACAAAGACATGATAAGATAATTTTAAAATTTTATGTGTCATAGAAATCCACGACTGGAGCGCTATGCAAGTGAAACTAACAAACTGATAATACGTTTACACAAATTGTTAAAAGACATGCCAATAGATCCAGTGCTTAGAAAACAACATGAACAAAATGTAAGTCATAGTCCTGTTACGAAATTGCGCATTTTTTCTCGAGATATTCTATTTCAACCGCAATATTCTATATTGAGCTAGATAAGATATTCGTATGATTGAAGCATTATTATTTTTACAATTCCTTTCAGACCGTTACATGGCTAGATGGATCATCTGTGAAATTATGCCCCAATTGTGCGAAAAGTTTTCATATTGCACGAAGGCAACACCATTGTCGTCTATGCGGCAGTATAATGTGTAATGACTGCTCAAAATTTCTGCCATTAAATGTTGCATGTAAGCTTAAACATTTTATTAAAAAAGAAATTATAATCGCAATTAAAAACTTATTCCAATTTCTTATGCTTATTTGTTCAAGTGGAATTGGCTAGTCTCACTATGTCCCGTACTGAACCGATACAACAGCTACCAACGAATAATTCAAACCCTCAACAGAATGGAATTCGTTCATGTGACCACTGCCTATGGCTGCTGGATACGCGAAAAGAAATGCACGAAAGCCGTACATGCCGTCCACCCGTTACGCAAATCTACGCAGAAATGCAAGAATTGCGCAAAGATGTTCAACCAGATATAGAAATGTATATGAAAATCATAGCCAGTCTTTACGATGGTGAATCAATATTTACCATAAATGATGCAAGTGCACTGCGCGGCAAAATAGGAAAAATCGCAGAAGTTATCGATATGAGAAGTAAGCGTATATTAGCTTTGCCTAGTGAACCAGGAAGTCGAGAAGAGGCCCTTAAAAAGGCAATCAGATTGTCATGTATACAATTGATAAAGGAAAAAATGTTGTCAATTCCACCGCTTCCAATAGAGGATGAGATACGTATAATTCAAGAGCGTAAGCGGATGGAGACAGAGCAACGCATTGAAAAAGAGCGTCGTCAAGCGCAGGAGGCTTACGATCGTTATGGACTAGCTGGCACATATGAGACAGCTAATAGATTAGGCAGTGGTGCTTCCTATACACTGGGAGTAAGTACGACTAATGCATCTGTTTTCATATACATTTTTAATGTTTTATGTTTGTCATAGTCTGATTTGCGTTCCTTGGATAATTGGTCAGCACACCAAACAAGCGCTATCAATAAAACAAAACATGATGATCCATTAGTAGAGCAAATAAATATTATAAAAGGTTATATTAAACAAGCCAGACAAGATATGAATTTTGATGTTGTGGAAACTTTAGAATTAAATTTGCGAGAATTGCAACGTGAATTTTATGAACGACAGAGGTCATCATCAACTAAACTTAAAGATGAATGGGATGAAGCAGATGTGCAATAAAGTAAAATTGTAGGTACAACAAGTTAAACTAAAATAAAAATTTAAAATTTTTTATGTTAATGTCAAGAGAAAACAAGTTAGTCAATAAATGTTAATGGCTTAAAATTGAAGTACAAAAAATATCCTTTTATATTTTAAAATGATTTCGCAATAAAAGTGTTTTTTTTAGAAGATTTCGAATTTTAGCAGGAGTAATGAAAACATCTAAAATATCAGCAAAACTCCAGGAGTATTGAAAACTATCTAAAATATCAGTAAAAGACTTTTGTTAATGTCTGAATTTTTCAAAACATTGGAGGATAATTAATTCGGAAATCAAGGTTGTGGAAAATTGTTTTTAAGATCACGGAATGTAGTTTTGCCTTATGGTAGAATTAGCCAAGAAGTAGCGTTTCATAACATGACTTCTGTCAAAATCTAACAAATGGCAGAAGTGTGTAAGCGATTAGTGAAATCGTAAAGTAGCGGTACGCAACGTTGACACCTGTTGAAATTAGATTTTCAAACGTGGCGCTACGTTGTTAGATAAAATAGTTATGGAACGCTCTTTTTTTGTTTTTGCAATTCGGGAGTGGAACAATCTTCCACACGAATTGCAGACTATTAGGTCATCGACACAATTTCGAAAGAAACTTTTTGAACTTTTAAGTATTTTATAATTAAAATAAATTTTTGCTTTGATTATTTTTTTCTTTTTGCCAATTTTTACTTTTTCATTACATTTACCTCATTGTTTTAGTTAAGTTATAATTTATTATTATTTTATATGTTACAAATTCACTGTCAAATAATGTTATGCTAATTTATAAGATATGAAATCTTGTAGCATATGGTAAATTTTATTCAAATAAATGAAATGAAATACTGGAATTTTTCAAGTAATTTTTAAGTTGTAAGGTGACATTTCGAACGTTGCCTACCGTTTTCACTAATCGATGCTACGTTGACAAGCAACCGTGACGTTACGTTACGAAACGCTACTTCTTGGCTAATTCCATCATTAATTCTTTAAGTTGCAGTTGAACGTCGAATATCCGAGCCATCATCAACTGATGCCATTTGTCAAATGGATGCTTTGGTTAATTTTGAAACTTTGCAAGCCGCCATTTACCCCTATTGTCCGTGATACACAAAATGTTATTTTCTGCAATCTGTCCATATTAAAATTCGGGGACTCCAAACAACATCAACAAACCCATTCGGGGAATTTTTCTCAGACTGCAACAGAGAATGAACGGCTGTCTGAGAAAAGTTTCTCTGGAATATTTATTCACGATAACTCCAATTAACACCATCCAACCATTAATTTTATAGATTAATAACGCTTTATTACAAAAACACCTTTTTTACTTTATTCATTATGTTCAAAAATGTAATGTAGACAATAAATATTACAATAAGTAATAAAAAAAATATTTGTGCTTAATATCTTTGTGCATTTAAAATAAGTATTTGCAAAGTTCCCATTGTATTCGTTTTTTTTTTTTTTTTTTCTTAAAATTTTTTTTTATTTTTTAATGCTTAACTAAGAACCAGTTTGAGAATTACTCAGTTAAATAGTTAATTTTGGTCAAACTGGCAGTTGCAGTTTCCAATTAGGTTTAAATTAACATTGTGAAACAGGCCCTAAGGAATAAATACAAATTTGTACAACAAAGTTGTTTTTTGTGCGACAGGCATATTAGGCCTTTAATCCATGTGCCTGCACCAAGGCCTTCGACTTTTCTACATAAGCATTCATAGCATCATCTTTTGAAGTGCCTTTACGTTCATTCCATGCTGCCCATTTTGCTTTACCTTTAAAGTCCATAAAACCAGGTTTGTCTGAAACGAATTTTTATAACATTAGTTAAATTTTTTCAAGTTTTTAACTGAAGTTTAAACAAAAAAAAAAACTTGTTACTGCCGACTTAGATCGAAACTTTATATTGGAATGGATACATATAAATAACTTTATAATGTTTCTTAAACGACTAATCAAAGATTTTGAAACAAATTTTTAAAAATTTTATGATCCAAGTTTGAAAAAGTTCAAAGTCAATCAGAAAAAAAGGGATTTTTCCAAGAGCAAATCGCAGTTTTGTAGAAAAGGTCTTAGTTCCATCTAATTGTTTTTGTTAGATATTTTTAGAGTTTGATACAATAAGACGTATTCCGTAAAATTTTAAGGGGATTAGAATCTTTGGTCAACTCACTATAACACTGGAGGTATTAAAAAAACGAGGTTACTGTTAACAGCCACAAAAACGTTTTTTTTCATTGCTGAAAATTTGATTAACATTGCAATACGCCCTTTTGAAAAATCATTCCTCAATTATATTTTTTTTTTTGGAGAACTTTTTTTATCTGTAACTCATAATTGATTCGTCCAGTATCATATGTAGACCTCGTGATATCAAATGAATTTTGGAAAATGGTAAAAACTCGTAGATTTCAAAGTAGACATGACATTTTAATCGGACTGGTTTTAAAAATATAATAAATACATACCTGTATTGCAATCACCGACTGTGGCCTGTTTAAACAAACTGTAAAGATCCAACAAATCGTTATCAGATGGTGTTGAGTTCAAGTTTTTTACGTCTTCGGCAGCCTTATCAAATTCCTAATCAATAAATTAAGTGATAAGTTACATTAACAAACCGAGTATAATTACTATATAATTAATGATTAATGGGTTCAAAGTTCATGCCAATTGCTAGGGAAAAAACATTGTTTTTCCGTTATTTAAAGCATATGAAAAACAAAATGAATTTTTAAGATTTATTTACCTCTTGAGACACCATTTTAGTTGAAGTGATTTATAGTATGTACTAGTCTGAAATAGATATATAGTTGTAAAATTAGATGATTATATTTGATATGCTAAGTACTAATAAAGCAATAACAAAAAAAAATAACGAAAAAATATTCCTTTACATACTTCCTTTTTTAACCTCGTCAGTTATTAATTATTTAAATCCAATCTATTTTAGAACTTACTTACTTGACTGCTATGTAAAAATTGCCGGGTGTCTCGGGTGTTGGCTAATTCGTAATTATTTATGGTCTGGCGATTAGTGTTGCCAGAAACCATGTTAAAAAAATGCCCTGCTTATTCCATTTTAAATATCAAAATCCAGCAACAATAGCACTTCAAATATTGTCACCTGAGTTTTCTTTTTCTCCATACACCAGAAGTTTTATTCCGAAAAAATTGAAAGAGAAAGTTTGAACTTTACAATAAACCTGGACAAAACATACCTACCTTCGAAACTGAAAACGATAGATGTACTGTAACAAAAGCATTACTAATATCGTATTCAGCAAAATAGAACTCAGGCAACGTAAAGTAGCACACAATCAAATAAAACGGCAATCGTATTTTATTTGCTCCCAACAAACATGGATCAGATGACATTGGTGGCTTGAGATTATTGTTTAATGTGTTTATGTATCTCACAAAAATGGCCATATTCATAAACGAAAAAATAAATAAAAATAAAAACTATTGGAACGATGGTTAGCCTTATGCGTTTCGGGTCCTACCATCGGGTCATCATCAGACACATTTGCCGACATTCAGAAGAACTTACAAGCATACTATATATCACAGCAAAGAGAAAAATATTCATTTGTGTTGCATTCTTATTGTGATACGAATGACAATAAAACAGTTGGAATACAACTACGGGTGATTAATTCCTCCTTCCAATCCTTCGATAAACATAGTTTTCAATAATCCTGAGAGCGAGACTACGATGAAGACATCAACATTTAAAGCGGCACGGGAACAGGTGTGGGTATAGTTTTAACAAAATCCCCTCTATTAGTTTTATATATTCTTCGACTTCAACGCGATCTCTTGCACCATAACCTTAAATTTCATTTAAAATCACTTTTACATAATATTAATTAGGGTATTCCTTAAAACGTGTAAGTGCCTCGAAACCCAAGGTTTTCAATTCAACTTAATTACAGCTACCAATTGAAAACAAATTAAATTATGTGGTTACACGAAAATTCCAAAATGTTGGATAAATTCCAGGCTGTGGCAGCACTACTTGTGTTTATACTTGTGGATGTTATGTGGAACATGGATTGAATTTTTGATTCATAATCAGGTGATTTCGCAACAGGGATGTTATAAAACTGAGTCATTTAAATAGTTGGATGATGTGTTTATCTTTTAATATGGAAAAACTTAAATTTCCTGTTACGCATTCTAAAACATCATTATGATGAAATGCAAAACCAACAAGTAAGGGTGCTATCTTTGGTTTGTCCAAAAATTAAATACCTTCCATTGCAGAATCATGAAAATTTTGCTTGTATGGGGGGTGCCACTTCCTCTTTTCCAAAATCATCCAGTATTTACACAAACCTTGCACCAATCATTCTAAGTATTTATGATTCATTTAGCTGCAATATATCAAATAACGCCCTCAGTGTAGCAGTTGTAAGATTTTTTTTTGGAATAGGATTTAGCTTATTTTGATTTGGAAAAAGTTAATTTCAATTCGGAAAAAGTTTCAATTGAATTGAAAAAAGATCAATTTCTTATAAAAAACGTTTAGCTTGGAGTGGAAATCCTATATTAGAGGTGCCACGCCCTTTTATCTGAACTCACCAAGGTTTTGTTTATAACTTGCTATACAAGTTTCTGATATTTGTCTGTATTTTGATTGTATAATCATAAATAATTCTAGTAAAAAAACAACACCCTGTACGAAACAAAACTAAAAAATATAACCAAAAGGAACTACTGGAAATGGCGAAAAGATTTGTGCATAACGGAAAATAAATTCCACGTAGTTGTTGCCAGAACCATTAAGAAAGTTCACTGAGAGGACATTCCACATAGCAGCCGCCAGTGGCGTATCATCACCTTGCAGGGCCCAAGTGACCTTACTCAAAAAATGTCAATATATTTAACCGAAAATAAGTAGTTTATAGTATACAATAATCGAAATTGGTCCAGTTCTATTTTTTCAAGGTTTCTTATACAACTTTCGCGACAAGCTCGGAGAGACAATTGCTTCTGAAATTTGTTACCTATGTCTCGCCATAGTTTGAACTTTTCTTATTAATGTAATTTTCGAGAAAATGTGACGAATATCTTTATTTCTATTGTACATCGTCGGCCCAGTTCTAATACGACGTAAGTCGCAAAGAAAACTGTTTGGTGTAGCTGATGTATTGTTCTTTTGATGTATTGCTTTAAACGTTTTACCTCCCTTTTTTTAAACGAACATTTAAAGCTAAAAAAGGGCATATAATGGTTTTGGTCAATCTATCTAAATACTCGGTAATTTTTAAATCAACTGATTTTTGCCGAATTGACAAGCTTTGTAGCCCCGGTGATTTCCACCTGGTACACCCCTGCAGGTACGCCACTGGTTGTCGCTAGATCCATCGTGAAGGCAGTTGGTATAATCAATCGCTTTAAATTACAGCCCAGTTATAGTTTGATTGCAGTGCAACAAATTTGTAGTGTTGGCTGATAAGTAAAAAATGTTTAATAGACACTTAAAGAGATTTGTTTGTGGCATTGATTGCATTATAACCAGACGTCGAACTCTTTAAGAGTTAAAGCGATAATTTAAAGAACACATTTCGTAACGTTATCTTTTATAATTGACCTTTAAATAACATATTTGTTGCACAACAGATATCACAGAAGACCTAATTATTTGAAAACCATTCGATACAGCAATGATAAATTAACAGGCGTGGAAAATATCTGCAATTACTGTCAAAAAAAAAAACTTTACTGACAAAAATTTAATTGACTGTAGGTTTTCTAGAATTATCTTTGCATGCAATACCCATTGTTTAAAGTCAAAATTGTTTTCACTATAACTCCGTAGCGGTACTTTTACAATTATAAAATCGGAAAGATCTCCTTTTGTGTCAATGAAAGTATTTTCTTAATAATGTAATAGAGTTTATGTAACATTTTAATCCGCTTAAAGCTTTTATTCTAACATATTTGTATTTACTGGATAAAAAAAAAGAAAGATTTTTGGTGTGAATGAAAGAACTCACTTATTTCACCGGTCAATTATTAGCCATTTAAGCTGCTCTCAACAGGCATAATAAGTAAACACAACGCGCGAGGCATATAAAAAATATGAAAGGTTTCTTCGGCAAAGCCACGAAATACGTCTTTTTGTATCAAACTCAAAATATGTTTAACAAATCAGATGGAAATGTGCCGTTTTGAACGAAACCGCACTGGATTTTTAACTCAAGGATACATTTTAGCATGATAATGGCGATGGCATTCTTAGGTTTGTTCAAGGTTGTAAGTGGATATAAGCCTTTTTGCAAAATCACTTCTCAATATTACTTCTGTTATACACTATTTTTAAGATATCTCAAAATATTTATAAGCAAATTATTTTGAATTCAATAAAACAGTGTTCCGTTATCAAAGTTTTGGGAGATTACAAAAAGCATCACATAAGATTTCATTTCAATGATTTTGCTTCCTTTTTTTTTGAATTATTGTTCAACAAAAAATAGGCTGAAAATGAGCCAAAAACAATCATACATCTCAATCTTAATGTTTTTCATGTCATCAATGATTCACTTTAATCTTCTTGCTCAGTTACAGGAAAGATGTTACACCAAACTAATTGAAGTTCTTGACACTTGCTTATTTGAATAGTGGTACTGGTGGCAACAATATTCTAAAACACTGTGCTTTACAAGAATATCTCCTTTTGCTTGCAGATTTGAAAAGCTCAATACCATTGCTTAAGTGGCCGGCATATTTTTTAATTATTCTCACGCATCACACTAGTGCTTAATTTAAGTTTTAACTTTTCACCATGTCCATCGAATAAAAATCAGCACATTACTTTTTTTCTCTTTTTATTTTTTAAACTTTCAAATAAAAAAACCCCGAATGGTCATGTTGTTTACATCTAAAGTAGCTGTGTACTTTTGTTTATTGTGGACGAGAGCCACGGCCGAAACCACCACGGAATTCAACATCACCGGCACCAGGTCCAACATCACTCTTCTTGTCTGCACCTCCTCCTGGTGCACGTCTGTAGGCTGAACGATCTTCGCCAGTTTTGGTTGTATCACCAGAACGAGCAGCAGTAGTTGGTCGTGGACGCACTGTCTCGGACCTTGGTGGGCGTTTCAATGTGGCTGGCACAATTTCTGGGGGCAAATGCAAGTAGCTGCGTAGATATTCAATACCCTCGTTGGTCAAATACCAGTAGTAATGTCTCCAGGCAAATTGTTCCTTGACGAGGCCACGAGAATGCAGAGATTGCATTGTTTTGATGACATGCAAGTTGGGAATTGTTTCCAATTCTGGGTGCTTTGGAGCATGGAAATCTTTTTTGGCTACAATGACTCCCTCCTTGAAGAGGTACTCAAAAATAGCGACACGATGAGCCTTTGGCATAAACATCCTGCAAATAAAACAGAGAAAAGAATTTTAGCTCTAGTTTCACAGAAAAATTTAAAAGAAAGAAAGCAAACAAGTTAACAAATGATAAACTTTGCTGGCATTTGTTTTCCCCTCCAAGCAAAATTTTACTTCAATTTTTAGAGTGCACTGACTGTGTATTTTATCATTTAAGATTCGTTAAAATTGCAGTCACTTTACGTAAAACTTTTATAAAATTTTATTTCACATATTGATATATCGATTGAAAGGATTTTTAATGAATTTCTTGATATTTTTACATACTTTAGCGTCTTGTACAGAGCAGTCACCGGAAAGAAAGGAAAATTGAGTTGACAGCTGTCATGTCGCTGAAGTTTCTATCTGAGCTTTAGCTTTTGAGAAACAGATGGCGCTGGTGTAGTTGTCAATGAAAAAATGCGTTCCGGCCAATTCGTGTTGCCGTATTGATACCGTGACAGTACAAAAATGGGCCAGAACTTCCCAAAACTGTCAAACTTCCCAAATCAATGAAACCAAAAAGTCCCAGCGAGAAATTGATTTTTGGTGACTAAAAACACGTCACATATGTCAGCGAGAAAATTTATAATGGTGACTAAAAACAAGGGAGAAAATTGGTCATTCATCAATAAATAACAAAAAATATTAACACAAGCCGCCCAACGACTTATCAATTAATTTTGCTTTTTTAAAGCTGTTTCATTGATTTTTTTTATCGAGTAATTCTAATTTTTATTACAAATATAAAACTAAACTAAACAAAAAAAATATTTTTTTCGATAACAAGTAAAAAGTCTGCGTTTTAGCATCTTCGAAGTCATTATTTGACATTTCATTATATCTGTTTGTTCGAAAACAATATGCCACCTGATTTTATTTCTTAAATTATAATAGACATCCAAAAAAAACTTTCTTGAGAAGAAACCCCATAATATGATACTTCCTTTAAAAGTTATGGCCGATTTAAGATGACACACACTGCGTTGGCCCATGCACAAAAATCAAAATTTTTTGTGACTCAAAACGTAACAATATTGAAATCAATCGATAGGTAATTGTATCAATAAAATAAAACCAAAATATTTAAGGAAAAAACTCAGTTTTGGCTACGCTGGGACACTTCAAAGTTGAGATATTTTTTAAAAAAAATCATGTTTTCTGCAATTCGTTTTGGGTTCTCTTAAACAAATATTTATCAAAAAGTTGTGTTTTGATTAAACTAAGCGAAGTAAAGTTTTTTATTATAAATAATGTGTTATGTGTTAGAAAATGCATTGATAGATTTATATGTAAGTCGATCTTTGCAAATATATGACTAAAAGTTCAATTAAAAAATCAATTTTCTATATATAAAATGTCATTAAGTTACACACTTAAAAATTCTTAAAATTATAAATAATATTTAGGTAAATAAATAGAATTAAAAAATTTTGAAAATATATAATTTAATATATATTGTAGTGGTTTAAATATATGATATTATCAAATGAAAAACTTCAGAAATTGACAAATTTCAATGAAAAAAAAAAAAAAAACAAATCCTATAAAAATAAGTGCCGTTTTTTTTAGTCTTCTAGTACGGGTTCTATATAACCAGAAACTGCAAATAACTTTTCCTACTTCGTCCTACAAATAATTTTTTTTTTTTTTTTTAAATGCTTAAAACGAAAAATTTACATGAAATATAAAATTTATGTTGAAAATTTTTTTTTGTTTTTATCAACACAAATGGTTTCAAAAGTACATAAAACATTATTTCTACTACGTATATTACAAAAACACATATTTTGAAGATAAATAAAAAAATCGTTATACATGGGACTTAAGAAAATCGTCCTAAACACCTGGTTTTTAGCAAAGCTATGAAGTTTACAACAAATCTGAAATCATTTTTGAGCTCAGCAGCCCCAAATTATTTAAAGTACCAAATTTCATCGATATCCAACCACTCCTTCTATTTTTGACCATTTTTTGTATGGGCTCAACGCACCGTGTGACATCTTAAAATCCCATAAAACGGGTAAAACGACACAACTTTGGACTTCATGAATATCATCTTAAATCTGCAATAACTTTTGAAAAAAGTATTGTATGGCACTTTTTAAGAGCTCGCTTTAAAGGTAAAAAGTTCTACTCAGTAATGAATTATGTGAATTATGCAAAAAAAATATAAAAAAAAGCAACAAAAGTACTAATTTTTCGTATATTAACCTCAATTATATTTATTTTTCAAAAAACCGAATGCAAAAATTATGCACACTTTTACCCAAGCTACTTGGACTAGTAGTATGTTCAGTATTTTCTATAAAAAATATTGAAAAAATGCTTTTTCTTTTTCTATTTTGTCATTTGCAACCAGACTTCGAATAAATCGGAATTGCGGAAGAAAATTTACCTGACAAAAAATTCAATAGCAACGTCTTACTAATTTTTAGGTTTCTTAAGACTAACAAATTCCAACAAAATTTTAAAAGCTTACACGAAGTTCAAAATTTAAAAAAAAAACTAAAAGTCAGGGGTCTAATTAGAATTTATAGATTTTTCCACAGAAAATCAAAATATATTAAAATGTTTTGAACTACATTGCATTATACATAACATCATCAACTTGATAAGTTTTTATTTTAGAAAAAAAAAAAATTGCCTTAATTACTTTTTATTAGTTGAAAAAAAGACCTAAAATCACGACTTTTTTGAGTTATCTCAGTAATATGCAAATGCATCAATTTTGACACATCGCTGAGGAACGAAAATTTATTTTTTCCCAAAACAAAAAACACCTTTGTTTGTATTGAAGTATTCTCCGTCACATTGCATCAGCAAAAACTCAATAGTTGCACTTGTAATAATTCAATTTTGGCCAAAAAAGTGTGCCTTTTGACAGTTATGATCCAATTTGAAAGTTAAGCCTTGTTAAGCCCTTTACTATTTAACCTCTATTTGAATGACCTGCACGAGTTTTGATGTATGCTGATGATATAGTTTTGCTCTCTGACTCTGCAACTGAGTTGCAGCAGATGATTGATTTGCTCCACAGTTATTGCAATACTTGATCTTTCCAAATCAAAAATACTCGTGTTTAGAGAATGCACACGGATAAGCAGGAACTTGACCTGGAGCTACGGCGGCGAACCAATTGAAATCGTGAATGACTACAAATATCTTGGAGTCACTCTCAATTATAAATTAAGTTACAATAAACACCTTGATAAAAAGTTTACGGATGCGAGAAATGCAATCAATGCAACATGGTTATCTTATATACTTAACCCAAAAATTAAAATATCTAATGAGACTAAAATCTTTAATACTGCAGCTATGTGTTATGTTTCAGAAATTTGGGGTTTTAAGCGTTTCGACCAAGTCGAAAAACTTCAAAGGTATTTTATTAAGAAAATGTTATACCTTCCTGATAACACACCTAACTATATGTTACATTTGGAATTAGGATTGAAAACTCTATTTTACCAAACTTTGCAATCGCATTTTAATTACATGAATTACATGAGCGAATGCTTGCTAATGTCTTAGTATGCGATCGTCAAAGCCAAACAGCATGCATGCAAGGCTTTCAATTTCATGATCTGTATCCATTGCTGGATCTGGATAAACCTGCTTATTTTATTGATGCAAACTCAGCTTATGTTCAAAGCAAGAGGTGGTCTCCTGGACTTATCTGCAAACGCTTTTAAGAAAGATACTTTCGGTATATGCTCACTGTGTAATCTAGATGAGGCGGAAAATACACATCATTTTATTGGCATTTGTCCAGTTTTTAGCAATTTCAGACGAAGTTGCTTAGGTAGTAAAGTAGTCCTTTCTTCCCAAGAGGTTTTCCGTATATTGAATGGCAAAAACTACCATTCGTTGTACATTTTTTTATGCCATAGTTTAAATACAGAAATCTACTGCTGAGTTTGAATAGCATTGTAAAATTTAATATGTTTAACTATAAAAAAAAAACTTTGTACACATCTATCTATTCATTAAATATAAAATAAATAAGAAAAAATCAAATTTGTAACTCATACATGTATGTTATTGTCGTATTTAGATTTTTTTTGTGGCAAATTTATTATATCAATATATTGTAAATTAGTCTTATGATATATCCAATAAAATCTTATCTAATCTAATCTAATCTCTATTGAGGATATGCGCCAATGTCTGAAAATAACGTCTTTTGAACTTTAAATTAAGGATTATTCGGATCACAGACCTGAGAGGAAAACTCAGCTACCGCAAAAAAAAAAAAATCAATCAAATTTTTTCTCTCTATATGTTGCTTTGTATAATTAACTTCAAATCGAAATTACTTTTCAATAAAACGAAAGTAGATGATGGCCAATTAGGTTTATTGGAATACAAATCCGATTTAATCTTTTTTCACCTTAAATTTTATTTAATTCCGATATCAAAGAGAATTGGATATCAAAACCTGGTTGTATTTAAAATTCAAAACTTCAAAATCATCAATATACATAGTTAGATTAAATAAGAAAACTTTTGTTTTTTTTAATTTTTCGCGCCCCTCAGAATTGCTTCACTCCCTCCTGGGGGGACCTTTATAAAATAAACAAAGGCTGGAAAAATTTTTAAATTTGTACCTAATTTCTGTTTTAGTCTCGCTGGCTGTTTCACTGAGAGTAAAATTAAGCTTACTCTCTATTTTTACTTTACTAATTTACTAGTACTAAGGTACTAAGGTACTAAGTTACCAAAAAAAAAGAGTAATAGAGAATGACCGTATTTCCTACAGGATATACGTAGCTTTTTTGTATATTATATACAAATTTGACAGCTATTATATACAATTTTGACAATTGGCAGCCCATTATTTTTCTTTATGCTTTTCTTTAATATTTAAAATATTTAATATTAAAAACCCTCTTTCGTTTTGTCCGTAGCCGAGTACAGTCGTGTTTTCGGATGTAGTCGTTCGCGTGTGTCTTAGCGTCAGAGCCTTTTCATTTGCCTTTTTTAAGGTTATGAAAAGTATTTTTGATTAAACTCATAAATGTGGAATACCCTGGCAATATGAGATAATTCTCTGCCATTTAATTTTAAAACCAAAAAAAAAAAAAATAATATTAAAAACTCGGAAAGTATCGAAGAAACCAAAAAAGGAAACCTTTGCCGCGGACTTGGCAAGACGGCGAGAATCCCAGAATCCTTGAGTGCCCTTGTTCCGCGTCTGGATTGAAATTGATGATCTATCTAAATCCATATTCTGATCCAGAATTGTGTACCAAATTTCTCGGATATATTTGGATTCCAAGAAATATGAATTGTTGCAAAAGATTGGAATGGGTCCAATATTTCTGGATCCATTATAATTTTGGAAATATTGTTGAACTTATCTATTTTCACATTTTCATCAAGATGGATTATAAGATTAAGATTATCTCTAAAAAGTGCCACAAGCGCAGACCATGGACCATGTGCTATGGAAAAACGCACTGAATGAGGAGGAGCCAATCGCACCCCGCGGGGAATTAAAGTCCAACTACAATTTGAGGAGCCCTTTTCAATCCAAGTATGCAATAATCCATTCTAATCCTACTGCATTTAAGTTTACTATATGTAAACCTTCCGAATATCTAGACGCGGCACAAGGGACTCTACGTTCCCAGTTAAGACATGTTTCAAACTTACTGCTGAGGGTTTGAAGTAGATTCGTAAGGACTAACTTGGATTTAATTATTTAATTATATAATTTGTAAGGGACTTAAGGATAGTAGAATCTGTTGGAGGGAAAAATACGAATACGAATAGTGGATGAAAAATTACTAAATAATGCTTAATTCGGAACATATTTTTTTTAAAGAGAGGGTAGCAGTATTTCTCCTTTTAAGCCCAATTGGAAACAGCTCTTCGACATACCATGAGGCATGTACCAAATCTTGATTTCAGAACCATGACGTGACGAAATTTATTTTCATTGAAAATAAACTAGCAGTTTCAGGAAACGCGGACACAATTACGCAATTCTGGGACTTTTCGGGATGAAAAAATCCTGCGGGACGAATGCAGAAAATGAGGGATTGTCCCGTAGAATCCGGGACGGTTGGCCGCCTTACATTAAGGCGGTTCCTGAAAACGTGTAAAAGTGAAAAGCTTCCAAAACCTCGTAAACCTGTCTGCCTGTCTGTTTCGTATTGATTTTGACAACTTTACGAGATTTTCGAGGCTTTTACACGTTTTCAAATATCCTCATATCCTCAATTAGTTTTTTTACGATTCATTGTTCATATTTCTATATTGATTTACAACTAATAACACAGGTTTACAAAATAAAAAAATGTCATGGCGTTTTGACCAGACTATGTGTTTCCTAGGGACTTTGACTTCCTGAATCCAAATCCGGGGTCCGTTTTTTTCCAGAACGTCTGAGAAAAAAGATTTCAAGGTCATATGGAGGTCAAAATGGTCATGTGTCGTTTAGTGATAAATTCGCTACAATTCTGAAACTAATTTTATATCATTGAATTCTTAGTTCTAAAAAAGAATATGTGATCAAAAAGGGTCCTTCGGGCCTAGTTTCGGAGATATAGCCATCGGAAGATGCGTTTAATTTGTGCTAGAATCGCCCAGTGGTCAAAATTCGACCAGAAATAGCTTTGGTACTTTTTGGACACTTAATACTTTTTGTCATTTATTACCATTGAAGTCAATGCTATGCTTTTTGTCTTTCTCTTTGTCCTTTATCCTTTTTTCAGCTCTGTGTTACCGTGTTTTGTTGTTGTTAATATTGAAAAATTTGTATTTAATCTTACCTGGCTTAAAGCCAAAATATTAACATAATTTTAACTTTGTGCACATCTACAAACAAATACCTTTCTAATGGTGTATAATTTTAAGTCGTACTTCATTTCTAACATAGTAAAAATAGATGGACAATTTTTTGTCTTGCGTATTAATATATATATTTAGTGGGAGACTTTACAGAATATTTGATTTTTTACGGTCTCGACGAGCAATAATTCAATTTTTGTATGCAAAGCAATAAAAAGTTTTGTGGAAACAGAAATCGCTCAAAGTGGGGAAGCAAATATATATGATGAGGGAATTTCTTTAATTTTAACAGTTTTACGAGGTTTTCAAATCGCTTACACGTTTTAAGGAATACCCTAAACATTTCAAATTGATTGATGTACATATAATACAATTGAATTTAATTGTTGTCTAGTGCTGTTTAAGCTCTGTAGTAAATAACGCCCAAAAGCAAAATCGAAATAACGTCCAAATTATTTTCATATATTGTCTTTAGTGTTTGGGCGATAATCATTTTGGAAGTAACGCCTCAAATTTAGGTTTTATTTCGTTAACAATTTGGACTTTGTTTCTTTTTTATTTAGAGCGTTATTTCATATAAAAAATCCAAATAACGCTCAAAGTTATTTTCATATAAATTTAGGCGATAATCACTTTGGAAATAACGCCCAGAATTTATTTATATGAAATATAATTTGGGCGTTATTGTTTTTGTAAATAAAATAACGCCCAGCATAAAAACGAAATAACGGTCAAATTTTGGCATAATGATGTAACACCCAATGATATATAAAAATAGTTTGGGCATTATTTCGTTTTTTTAAACAAAATAACAAATTAAGCGCAAACTTTGGGCGTTATTTCCAAAATTATTATCACCTAAATTTATATTTATATTTTTTCGGTTTTGTTTTTGGGCTTCATATTGTATTGGGCAATATTAAATTTTAATGATTGGGCGTTATTTCGGTTTTTTGGGCATTATTTCATGCCGCATGCCTAAGCCTGTTCGATTTAAAAGCTAACACTTCCAATGGAGATGGTGTCTAGGGTAGCATTACAAAGAAGATTTTGTTTGCACTGCAAATTGTCAAAGTGAAGAACTACCCTTAATAAAAACAGCATCCTTGGTCTGAATTTTATTGTGATAACATATTATTGATGGTAACATATTACCAAAAGATTTTCTGGCGTTATTTTAACTTTTGGAAAAAAACGCCAAAATAATTTTTGCATTTAATTCCAAACTAAAATGAAAATAACGCCAGAATTTTGTATGGATATTTTTCTGGCTTTATTTCCAAAAGTACTCAAGTACTTCAAGTACCCTGAAGAAAACGAAACAAAAGCTTACATAAGTTTAAATACTATTTTTATTTATATCAACATTGATCAAATATGTTAATATTGTATATAGTTTATAATATTTTTATAAAGGTAATAAGATCCCGTTATATTCATTCATACCAATCTCGATTACTTCAACTTTGATCCTTATTTAACTTAATTGGTTTATTATTTTGTATTTAAAAAAGTTTATAAAACGTTGTTTGTTATGTATAGTTTTAGAAATAAATAAAGCATATTAAATTATCAAAGCTGTGCTTTAAGCATCGTTATTCAAAATTATTTATAAAGAATACAAAAAATTAAATTAGGCTAAATTTAAAATTGAGACTTATAAAATAAAAGAACAAGAAATACCTAAATGAAACACGCGTGAGCCATTTATTTTGAAAGTGTTTAGTCATTAAACAAATATTATCTTTTGAGACAACAGAACTTTAATATTGCCGCAACAATGATTTCTTTATTAAGATCTCACAAATGTATATAGACCACTTTCAAAGTAAAATGGTTAAATGAACATTTCGTGACCTGAAATTCAAAAAGGCGTAACATCAAAAAATTTCATGTTGAGTTTTTTAATGGTTAGGATGCAATTAAATAAACTACATGTCCTCACATAGTTTTAAGCTAAACAACTAAAAATACTGATTTTATTGCAAGCAATTCCAGTCAAATCTGGCTTTAAAATCTAAAATATTTTGAGTTTTGAAACATTTTTGCTTCTCCTGTGGAAAAATAAAAAATGTTACGTTTTTTTTTTTGAATTTCAGGTGACGATATGTAATCAGGCCTATCACTGAATTCAGCGTATATTCTAATTTCTTAAGAACTAAGAAAGTGCTATTCTTGAATTCGAATCGTTACAAACGTAAATTCGAAATTCTTAAAGTTTAAAGTACTTTTTAAATAAAATTATGATACTCTTCCTCCGATAGCCAAATCCAGTCGTCGAAAATTAAAAAAAATTTTAAGTTTGGGATGGATTAAGTGATACCATATTATGAATTTTGAATTCATGTTCGTAGCGATTTGAATTCAATAAAAGCACTTTCGAGGTTTTTATGAAATTCGAGTTTACGATGTATTCAGTGATAGGCCCGAATACTTTTAAAGAAATATTTATTATTTTAAAAAATTTACATAATTAAAAAATAATTTTCCCATTTCTTTTTTTTTTCAGTTCTAATTAATAGCACACGCACAAACAATTTTCGTAAAATGAATTCAAGCGATTTTTTCAATGTGCACAATTTTCTTATAATACTTTACACGCCTTTGCTATTAAGCAATTTATGAAAGTTTTCTTTTGTTTTTAATAAGAAAAAACGTTTTTAAGTCTTTTATAAGCCATTTAAAATATAGTTTCTTTTGTTCGCCTTTATATCTCATCGCTTTGATTCATTTTGAGCTCATTTAGTGTTGCATTAAATCTCGACCATTCATCACGTGGCGGTTGTGCCAAATGTTCAGCAACATCGTACACATACAGTTTACCAGCGTCATCACCGATTGTCAAATGTAAGCCAGATGGAGTCCATGAGACACGATTAAGCGCTGGTGCACCATCGACCAAAACAGATGCTGTTGGTACTTCGGTATCTTGATTGAGATTCCACAAGTCAAGACGACCGCTACCATCAACAGCTGCAAATAAGGCGGGATGAATGGGAGACCAAGCAACGTCCATCACGTAGTCAGAGTTATCCTCAAAAGAATATAATGGTTTGTTGTCCTGCATAAATATAAATTTTTTGAAAGTTAAGGTAAGCGAGATATTTTCCTTTTAAGTACACATACCTTCAGAGACCACAATTTAATTGTCCAATCGATAGACGAAGTGAGGAATAAATGTCCAAAATCAGGCGAAGATTGATTACCATGCGTAGAGATGCCAGTAACCGGTCCCAAATGCTTTTCAAATACTTCATTAACACCTGAACGGAGACCATGTCGCGAGGCTGTAAGCAATTAAAAAAAAAAAAAAAAACACACACTTTTTAGCTCAATTCTGTATTTAAGGTGATAAAAAAATAAAACATGGCGCGAAAAAAAATTGTTTTTATACGAGCACACACCTGAATAAACGTAACCATCTTCGCTGCCCATAACTAAGCTATTAATTTCATTTGCCGGAAATGCCATACATGTTATGGCAATAGCCTTTGATGTCCGCTGTTGTAATTCCAGCGTATCTTGCGGCTGCGATAACATGTCCAAACTCCACGAGCACAGTTTACCATCAGATGAAATAGATATAACGTTGTGTGCATTTTGGGTTCCAACCATTTGTAAACAGTAAACTGGATGCGTATGTGCAGCGGCGCTAAGTGGAGTGCGCTGTATGGGTGTACGCTTTTGTACGCGATTATCCCAAAGTACAATTTGTCCTGAATATGTGCCACCCAAAATCAAATTTGGATTAAATTTAGCAAAACAAGTTGACATCACCGCGCTCTGACAATGGAAAACATCTTCAGGTGTTGATTTCTTAAATTTGGTATTCCAAACCATAACAACGCCATCTGGTTCGTTGGGACTTTCCTGCAAATTACATATTATGAAATATATAAAGCATTAATTTAAATTCAATTATATGTAAGTTAAAAAACCTCATTATTGTGATATGAAGCAACCACTAGTTCGGGGAAATGTGTAGACCAATCCATGCATGTGATACAACGATTCTTTGACCAACGATCATCATAGAAGGCACGATTTAATGATAAACGTGCATGTGAACGCTCATCATTGCCTTCTTCATTGTCGCCGCCACCAATGTAGTCCGTATATATGTCAACATTTTCTGAGATTGCACGTTCTATAATGCGACCAGCGCGTACTACAAACTTTTGGAAGTCCTCCGACAAAATTATCATTTGTTTTTGTTCCTCAGATAGTTCTTTAACTTAATTATAAGAAATATAATAAAGTTAAACAAAAAATAACAATTTGAATATTTACAGAAAACTTACTTTCTTTTTTTTCTTCTTGTTCTTTTTTTTGTTCCAATGGCGTGATGGCTGGTGCCACATCCTTAACAGTTGGTAAGCCATGTGGTAAGTAACCGGGTGGCAACTTCGAATGGAAACCATCCAAATGGGGAAGTGAGCTCTCTTCGTCATCTCCTTGGGCATCAAATGCAAGCACTGTTTAAGGTATAAAACTAACACAGCTAGAGGAAACATGACAATCGACAGAACAGGAACAATTCTACTTTTTTCGTTTCGTTTTTTAACAAAAATATTTTCCTCATATTGACTTTTTTGGCTTGTTACTGATTTTTTTCACGATTTTTAATGAGTTATATGTGAATTATGTAAATATTGCCTAGGGCTGAAGGCCAATGTAGCCTAGACGAGGTATATTCAATAAATAAATACAAATGTCTAAATTTTTCAACATAAATTCAAAAATTTCCGGAAATGAAATGCATTTTAAAGAGTGCAAAAATCAAGTATTTGGTTTAATATTTAGGTGCTATATAGTATACTTATTAGCATAATGTTATTTGACTTTAAAATTATCATATAATATAAAAAAAAATTAATAATAACAATATGCGTTTAATTGAAATATATGATATTAAAGCGTAACTTAATTTGGGCTTTAGTTTACTTGCACTAGGGCAATGGGTGCAGATTACGTTATCTTATTCAGATTTGACAAAACTTTATATTGGACTTGGACTAGAGCTAAAGCTATTTCTGACCTTTGTGTGATCGGTTCCATCGATCTTTTCCAAAGCGTTTTATAGTTTTTGTTTGCATTGGAGACGCGCTTACATACGATTACGCTTAGTTTTTGTTAATAGCTCTTGAACGAAACTTTTCTAGTATTTCATCGCCCCAATTCTCATTTGCCCCATACGTATGTTAGTGTTTTTCGAGGAAATCGAAATAGAAAGTTAAAACCTCAATAAAACAAAATTGGTCCAAAAAAAAGCACTATCGAAATTTAAACTAAAGAGTTTGCTGATAAACTGTCTAACTCAGAACGAAATTTAAAAAAAAGTACTTTTCGAGATATTTAATATTTTATTAAATAAGTCAAGTGGACACTTTGCTGTATATAATAGAAATCAATCACAAACTGTGTTTTTCTTTTATGCATATGAAGCAAACTTTAAACATGAATAGAAAGTGTGGGGTCTACCGATTTCGGTGAAATCTATATAGTGTGGGAAAGGTTTACATGTAAAAACATTGGCGGTGCAAAACCTCTTAAAAAAAAAAAAAAATTCAATATAGCTTAGAAATTATAAGAGATAGATGCATTCTGAAAGATCATGTTTCTAAACCTATGGAACAAGTCTTAAGTCAAAAAGTGTCGATGGGCCAAAAGAGAACTCAGGCGAAGAGTTGCGTGAAATTTAGTGGAACCATATGCAATCTCAGCATAGCGTTTTAAAGAATTCGCTTGTGTGCGAGGTGTCATGCCCTCCAGTTTGAATTCGCCTAGTTTCTAATCAAAGAATGTTTCAATCGTTCTCAAAATTTGTGTGAAATATGCTTGCATTGTCTTAAATAATGCTCTCAATATAGCATTTTAAATGTTTTTTTTTTTTTTTCGATGGGCGATAGGTGTGTCCTTTAACATAGACAGGTTTCATCTGATTTTGATTCATTTTGGTGTTATCAGGATTAAGATTGAGAAATTATCAATAAACTAACAAAAAAGATAACATAATTGGGTATTAATGTACATATATTAAAATACATAATTGCAAAATTAAAATTTGTTCGGTTTAAAAGGAATGACATGAAACTAGTTTGCCAGTTTGCTGAAGAGAATAATAAAACCTTTCCAAAAACATGGGTTTATATCTGTGGAGTTTTGACAAGACAACCTAACTCGAGGTAAGACAATTTTCCAGGATTTTAGTCATAAATATAAAATTTGTGCGGTAGTGTTACCAACCAAAAAAAAAAAAAATAAAACTTTGACAGTGTAGGATTAGTAAAAATGCAGAGTAGCTTCAACGTTACATTCAAGAAATTCAGCCAATTTATTAAGAAGTAGTTCAACAGTCTTTTAGCTCTCCTTATAAGTTGCCAATTTTGAGTTCGGTTGTTTTGTCGAAATTCCACAGATATGGATGATAGAAGTAAGCGGTGGTTAAATAAATTTTTGAATATAGATTTCACCGTATCGTTGTGAAAGCTGGAAGTAACTTTTTTGTCAAGATTGACTAGGTTTCCTCGTGGTCCAAGGTTCAATATCTGATTTTACTCTGAATGATTTTAGCACTATCAAAGAGATAAAAAAGTTATTCAGGCTGAAAGGTCGCAAAAATCAGTTTTTTTGGAAATATCTCGCAGTCAAAATTTTATCAGTTTTGAATAATTGTCCGTAACGGTCGAACTATCAAGCTCAAGCCATCATTTAAATACATTCTTTTAAAAATACGTTCTTTAGATCCATCTTCGTGCTTCAAATATACCGGTTGACTGACACTATGTCCGCTGACTGCCCGTCAATCACTTACTTAATTTTTCTTGTACGTCTCTTGCATTTTAATATGCACTTGTACGTAGCATTTATAACACAATGTTGACACAACTTTTTAAATTGGCTTATCTCCTAAACAACAAGTGTTACCAAAACAGTTCTCGCAGAATTCAGCTACAAAATTGGGGACCAAAATTTTCCTGTAGATGTAAACGTTACGGAGATATTTGCAAAAAACAGATTTTTGCAACCTTTGAACCTGAATAACTTCTTATGCGCAAAAGAATTCGCAAAGGACTTTTCACACTTTATTTTTCATGCATAAATAAAGAATATTCCGGGGAAAAAAGTTCACTTCAAATTTTTCTGGGCTATATACTCGTATAAGGTTTTGAAATATGTAAAATGAGGCTGCTCAAAATCGTTGATAATGAAATTATGTAGTTCTAAGGATTCTTGACTAGTAAAAAAAAAATGTTATAAGAAGTATGATATGTTAAAAAATGGTAATTCAATACGTGCAAACGTATTAACAGTGCTTCTTAAAAAGTGCATGATTAAATTTACGAGTTAGCTCGCGATTAGTGCAATTGTTAGCAAACACATTTAACAAAGTTTTAAGAATTTTAGGATATAAGTATAATTACCTTTCCATGTGCAGAGTTACACTGTGAAATTGCATGTAATATTTATGTGATTTAGTTTAAGATACTTAAATATTTAAAGTTTTTATAGTTTGGAACAAACAAACAGTAGTACATAATCATTTAAAATGCTTTTGTTAATGAAAGATGTTTGGACAGTTTATATGTAAGTATGTACTGCTTAATTATTATGATGTGATTTAATCTTAATGTATAAATATAAAATACATACTCGTAGGAGGTACAGTTTAACATCAATTTCAATGTTCAAAGCGTGATATTAATTTACAAACGTAAAAGTATACATATTTAATATTTTAATTCAATTATTATAATGTTAAAAATTATAAAGATTGTTGTGAGTGCCAGAAAAGCCAATTATATATAGAAAAAATATTGTATTTTTGTGTATGGAATTTAACTTATGCGAAATTAAGTTTATTTGCATATTTATTTATTTGCATAATTCTCCACCCATTTTTAAGTTCGGATTGTCTTAATGTATATTTTAATAAACATTTTTCAATAATAATTTCAATTGTTTCTCGTACCTTCTTAAAAGTAGTAGACATTTCTTTTAGCTTATGTGAAAAAATGTTTTGTGTCAGCGGTATATGACTGATGAAGTGAACGCATTAGTCATTAGTGCGACGACCAATGAACACAAATTAGGAACATAAATTGTAAAAGTTTTGTTTGTGTGTAAATGACATTATGTTTGAGAAAAATAAATAAAAATAAAATAAAACAAAACAAAATTTTGCATTAACGGAAATCTATTTTTTTTTTTTTTTTTTGGTTTAGCTCACATTCAAGCCGGGAAATAACATACCCATAGGAAGAAAATTGAAAATGTTATACAAAAAAGGGCTTATTACAATATTTATGAAATGTTTTTTACGTAGCACCTAAAACTATACAGCATAAAAATAATTTTTTTATTATATCAATTACATCGTATAGTTTTAGGTATTTCAAGCAAAAAAAAAAAAAAAATTTCCACAAGCCCTGAGTAAGTAGTTATAATTTTTTTGACGTGTTCTAAACATTTGATTTAATACCCCAATGTATACTTGTGTTTCAAGCACCTTATGTAGTTAAAAAGTCTGTTTTGTTACAAAGTTTAGTTCAAGGTTTAATAATAGTAGATGAAATATTGGTAATAGGTGTTATTTTAAGAGTTAAGCGCAATTTGCAATATAATTTTATGTTTTATGTAGCATGCTTAGAAAACAATTAAAGAGTGCATTATCAAAATGAATATTTATTTGATGACAAATTCAAAGCTATTTTGATAACACTTTATGTTAATAAACTAAACATGTATTGTATATATTAGAGTATTATATGATGATAGTTTTGGGAGTGTTAATGCAATAACGTTTTACTTTAGAAACACACAAAAAGGCAGGCGATAGGTACATGTACAAATGTTACAAAAGCACTATTGAAAAATAGTAGGTAGACCTTATTTAATGGCATACGATACTTATATGATTGTTTTTGTATTGTTTTATTTTTTAAGCTTTTTTATAAAAAGCTGTATCAGTTTTTTTTTTATTCGAGCGAATTTTTGGTTCCTATTTTGCTTCATGTCGATTCCGTCACTGTTATTCAATAATATTCGTAAGTACCTACCTGTGAATTCGTCTTCCCACTCTAAACCCGGATTTAGATTATACTCATCTTGAAATAGAAAAGAAGGAAGTTGTGTTGGTTTTGTTGATTTTTTTAGTTAAACGTAAAACTCTTTTTTTTTTTTTAATTAATACAAGTATAATAAATATGAAGTCCCCACAATTAAAATAATAAACAAAATAAAATATTAAAATAACTAGACATATTAATCCTCATTCATTCATTCTAGCAACACGTGAAAGAGATATGAATTATTTTTAGTTTACAAATATCACGGTTTGACAGAGTTAGAAGAAGAGGGGCATATTTGGAAAGCCCAAATTGGTCTATATTTCAAGTTAAAACAAAATATTTTGTAAGTTCATTTAATGAGCATGCAGTCGTTTTTGATGTATAATTCTGTGCTTATAAACATAACGCCAATTAAAAATAAAACATTTGACAGTTTTCAACACATTTGTGTATGCCAATGAGTGTTTCTGAATTTTATGATGTAGCCAATGATATTTAATTTCTAACTTAATCAAAATAAACTTAAATAAAATTTAAACTTAAAAATAAGCCGCTCAAAAACGTAAGTGTTTTTTTTTTTGTAACACTTATCAGGGGCTGAAAAGCTATTTTGTTTTTGTCTACATACCGGAGTCACGAAATTAACGTTCTTCATACGTCTTTTTGAAAGATAATAAAAAAATTCCGACGGGTGAGTAGCGGCCCCTGCTACGAATATTAGTTCTGAGTACTATAATATTACTGTTGACATGTGATTTTCCGAAAACATCAAAAGTACTGGGTCAGATGAAACTGACTGTAATGAATAAAATAGTTCATCACACTAAGATTCCTGTACAAATGTTCTACGCATAAATACGTGAACTATATTTTTGCCCCTTCTACTAGCTAACTATTTAACCGATTTTTCATTTCTTTTTCATATGAAAAATTTGAAATTATCTTTTAAAGTTGGTACTAAAGCATTTAAAAACAGGATCAAAATATCTTATTAAGAAAGTGGATAAGACAATGAAGCGAGAAAATTTGTTGCTGTTGTTTTCTTTCTTGCAAAAAACCTGTTTTATTGTACTCGGTCGAACTTGGACTTCAAACGATTTCTTCGATGTTATTCGCCACTTTTGTACTTTTACCGATGTTTTAGATGTTTTTCGAGGCTTTTAACAATATATTAGACGTTTTTCGATACTTTTTGACTTTTACCGATATATTTGATGTTTTTTGATGCTTTTCGACTTTTACCGATATTTTAGATGTTTTTCTTTACTTTTTGACTTTTAACGATATTTTTCGATACTTTTGGACTTTAATGATATTTTAGATGTTTTTCGATACTTTTGGACTTTTACCAATATTTTAGAAGTTTTTCGATACTTTTAAACTTTTACCAATATTTTAGATGTTTTTCGATACTTTACCGATATCGTAGATGTTTTTCGATATTAGAACTATATGTATATCTTGTTTACATAGGCAAGCCATTAGTGATCTCTCATTTTGATTCCTACAATAATGACTCCAAATTGTGTATAAGGATGGCTTCTAAACGGCTTCTTCATTTTACAAAACAAAAATTTAATTTATAAACTTAATCTAAAAACGATATAACAAATATTTCGTTTTTAACTTAAATAATAAAACAATATTATAAAAAAATTAACATTTATTTTTAAACTAACTTTAAATGCTCTACATTTTCCAATTGAAATTATAAAATGGGTGGAGAAATAAAAATATGTTATGTACAAAATAAGAAAAAAACTTGTACTTGCGATTTGCAAGTGACTAAAAGTTCTTCATTAAAATCCGCTGTTTTAACAAAACGAAACAAAAAAACTAAAAATAAAACTAACATAAACTAATAGTCAGGAAAAAAGGAAAATTGCAAAATAATATAGACTACATTTAAAAAGATAAAACTATACTCTACTTAAGTTACACTTTTGTACGCTGACATCTTAAGAAATCAGAATAAAACAAATAAAGAAACCAAACTCACCGTAATAATCCGTGGCATGTGCTAAAATGTAAAAAAAGTGTTAAAATTTCGATTACTTGAATTATGCCAAAAATATTATTGGGTATATAAAAGTATTTATACAAAAAAAAAAAAAAAAAATATATAACGCAACGCTGACTGCTTTAAACAATTTAGTTTTTACATACATATTTTTTAAACAAAAGGAAATGGTGTGTAATACTTTGTTAAAAATTAACAATCAGCGTTAGAATTTTTTATAAAAATTATAAAAAAGTGTGCTCTTGTTTGTTGTGTAAACATTTTTTAAAATATTAAAAGAATTTTAGTTACTTTTAGCACGTTTACCAGTACCTTTGCGTGGTCTCCACCAGTCCTCCATGTATCCTGACAGAGGCGAGGAGTGGCAAGAAAGAACTGTATTTGTTATTTTATTTCATTACGATTTTCACAGAGCATTGTATTTGTTACAAACACTATTATAATGTAATTTACTTTGAACATCGAACTATTTCCGAGATATAACAGCATATATATGTTTTTTCTAAGTTAATTGGAAAAGGCTCAAAGATGGCTTCATGCCTGCCTAAATAAAAACTTATGCATGCAAAGTTGTTTTTGTGTAAAAGGGTATAGGGATATATATTCTGCGTTTAATTAATAATGCAAAGCTCAATTAATATTAAATTTAAACAAATTTTGTCTGATTTTATATTGAGGGTATTGTCAGTACTTCAAAAAACTCATAACTCGCTAAACTATCAAAATTCATATTGATTTTTGATAGCTCTTACGAGTTTACGAGGTTTTCAAGGCACTTACACGTTTTAAGGAATAACCCAATTGTATAGATATATATGTAGGCATTTAAGGAAGTGAAGGATTCTATTTTTGTTTAAATGTACATACGAACAAACTTTCAAAAGCAACGGCTTGAACAAATTAAATATTTTTAATAAAAGAAAAAAATACCAACCATCACGTTCATGACCACCAGTGCTTTGTGTTTGTGTTTGCTTGGAATACACAAGTGTTTCTTTAGGTGGAATGTTCGTAGCTTGAACATTATAAACGCTCAAATTCAATGGTTGTTTTTTACCTCCACTAAAATGTTAAATTGTTGATTAAGCTTTATTTTATTTATGCCAAAAAAAAAACATACCTTGGTCCATTTACGCTTGGTTGCAAACTAGCATCAGGAGTTTGGTTATTAGAATTGTCCGATGTAACTGAATTCACTGAAGATAGTGAAGACAATACTTCGGATACAGGAGCAACACCCAAAGAAGAAAGCATTTCATCTAGATCCCTTTAAAAAATTTATTAGTTTTAGTACGTATTATGTTTGCTGTATATTTCATAAAAGGTTGTCGAAGTTTTTTTAAATTGTTTAACAGCTCAATGTAATTATTTTAAGGTCATAAAAAATTACTTTAAAATATTTTGAAAGTAAGAAATTTTTTTTGGTTTACTTGCGCTGATCCTTGTCAATTCCAACTCCAGTACCGATGCGCCCAGCAGCCTCTTCCATGTCTTTCATTTCTTTTTCACGTCTTCTGCGATCCTTCTCTTCACGTAATGCAGCCAATTTGGCCTTTTTGCGTTCAAGCTCAGCTTTTCGGTCCATTGCTGCAGTTGAAGCTTTTTATTCAAAATATCTCGATTTTAATAAAAATTCGGATTAGGGAGGGTTGCTAAAAATATAAAAATTTGAATATTACAGTATAAACCTACATATAATTGTAAGTTTAGGTGAGAAAAATTTAATTGTTTGGGATTTAACTTATAGGTATTACATCAAATGAAATCTTTTAAAATAAAATTACAAACTTATTAAATTAAGGAAAAATTCAGTATTGAAAAAACCTTGTTATCGTAAAAAATATTATATAACATATGATGCAAAAAAGCGCACTGGATAACTTTAAAGTAATGAGTGTGATTATTCAAGTAAATTCCTTAGAATTAGAATTGTAAATTCCTTTTATAATCTATGTCGATACGTCCAACGTAAAAGTTGGTAACTCGAAAATCGTAGTAACTTGAGTTTTAATAAGACCTTGTTAGTGCTTTTCGGAATAGCACTTGCCCACAAATCCTTTTTTTTTTGGTTTTATGGGTCCAATTTTCTTCTCAACTATTTTCCACAAATTTTCGATTGGTTTTGAGTCCAGAGATTGCGCCGGCCAAGTCATTAGTTCCACATTTTGGTCAGAAATCCATTTATTTTTGCTAGACCCGAAGTGTGATTCGGGTCGTTATCTTGCTGAAATTGCAATGTTAATGGAATATTCCACTCAGCATATGGGAGCATGACTTCCCCCAAGATACGAACTTTATATTGCCACCTTTATGTTTGAAGGTTTTGGTGGTATAGCGAGGGTTATATTCTGTGTTTCTTTGCCATCTAATCCAAGTTTTTGATTACTATCAACTAAATTAATTTTTGTTTTATTCGACAATAAGGTTTTGTCATTTTTTTTCCGTTTCCGTCTCAATCTGATTGTGATTTTGCGAAACCTAATCGGTTGTTCCTATGTCTCTTTAGTTGTTTTTCGTGATTAACCGCATTTTAATTGTTGTTTTTGTGACATCATAACATTTCAAACTTTTGAGATCTTCCAATTTCGGCTATTTGCCGATCCTTCGTAGCTTCTTGATGATGGAAACCAATTCCTTACACGACCCATATTTTTCTATTTTTATAAATAATCGGTTTCCCGATTTTTTTGGGCAACAAAGAAATAAATTTTAATAAGTATTGAAGCAACGGGTGACCTTATTTTTTTTTGTCCATAACTGTATGTAAAAGGACAAAGGCAAAGCAACGCTCACCAGGTAATAAAAACATGTCTAAAATTGGACAAAAAGCTGCAGTATTGTGCTCGTTTAAGGAGCCCACCACACCCCAAAAATTATTCAAAAACTTCAACTTCGATTTGTTTTCTGTCGAAGGGCTTGAATGGATCACACTAACGCAGACACATCGAACTCGGATGTGAATCATGCTGAGGCCTTGGGTTGGTAAGCATATTTCTAAAGCATAATTGTGGGGCAACATATGGAACATTTCCAAAGATTTCCTTTCAGTTTTACCATACTGATTTCGTCAGTGCTTCCGATTTATCAAATAAAAATAAAGAGAAAAGCAAAAAAAATTGCAAATTCCTATTTCATACAAAAATGTGATGACGTCACCGATGATAGATGCTTGTAGAATTTTCAACAAGTGAAAAAGTTGTAGCATCATTTGCAATCGAATGAATTTTTTGTAAAATTTTTAATATTTTTTTAAATTAAAAACATGCAATAACCATATTACAAAGGTATAAAGAAAAAATCCTACAAGAAAAATCAATAAATGACGACTGCACTTGCACTGAGTTTTGGTTCGACACACACATATACAGGTACGATATTAAAATGCATTTATTCAAAATAATTTTAACATTTTCGATAAAATAATGTTATCCGGAATTAGCAAATACCTTTTCAAGATGTTTTAAAATAAAATTGTTAAATTCCACAATGATCTTTTAGATTTTTTTTAAAACATTATTTTCCTGATGACACAAGTTAACAGTGCTGCCAATTGACAAGTAGGAGACCAGATAGTTGTCGATAAGGCAGTACAAATCAGTGTTGGCAAATTCAATACTATAGTACTTTTTCGTTTAAAAAATACCTTGTTACTTTTTACTCATTTTTAGTACTTTTTTGATTTTTGAGGTTAATTTGTTTTTGCCACGGAAAACTGATAAAAAAGTTTAATTTGAATTAGTAAGATCGATTTGGTATGGAAAAGATTTAACTTGCCAATAACTTGGACATTTCTTAACATCCTTTCCAAAATAGGTCAGAAAATGAAATTGCTTTAAGAAATGTCCTAATCATAACTTCTTAACCGCGAAACATACGATTTTTTTTAATTAGTCTGGCTAAAACTCGAAAACGAATCTGCATTAGGCATGCAACAAAACTATGATGGTGAAAAAGTCCAAGATGGTCTCCTGTAACCATTCTAGTGTGCATGAATCTATTAGTCACTCTGTTGATGTAGTAATTTAAAATTTTGACAACTAAGACACCTATTTTACCTAATTCTCAATTTTCGTCAGGATCCCTGCACAGAAAGACAGGTTGATCGAAAAACTTAAATTAATGACCGCTGCACGCAAAGAGCTTTTAAAAACTAGATTTAACATTTTTGAAAGCTTTCCCTTTTACTATTTGGACCCTGAGTTGGTTAGTACTACAATGATTTTCTTTATTTTCTTTTGATTTGAATGGCAGATTACTCAATTTTGTTTTAGATCTTGCTGAATTATAAATAAAAGTTTCCTTCAACAGAAGAACTTATATGCAAGTGGTATGTTTTTGAAAAGCATGTCATTTCCATAGCAGTTTTTAAGGGTTATCCCAAAGAAGTCATCAAATGTATTTTTCTATTTTGTAAAAAAATAAATATCGTTTTCAACGGACTCATTTCTATTTGGTTAGAATGGAAGGAACTCATGCAATCATTCTAAACGCTTCTAAAAATGCTTCTGGCTGCACGGCACGGTAAAAGAAGTGTTAAATATGAAGACGTTGTAAATTATTTCCTCAAATTTTTCGAAAAAAGTAATTCTCGCGGGAATATATTTATAAAAACTGCAGAACCATTGATTTATGTTGTAGTAAGTTATTGGCTATACCGTGTCATTATACTTTTTGCGAAAAGTTTCTGATGTATTTTCCATTTATTCAATGCAAAATATTTTCAACTATTTAAAGTACAGTTTTTCATCTTTTTTGGACAAAAATTCTCAACTCAGTAAGTACATTTTCTTATCTATTAAGGTTGGTTTTTTTTCATTATTTTTAGTACAAATTTTCAACCTTTTAAGTTGACCTCAGTCAACTTTTTAAGCAAAGAAAATCAACCCTCAGAGTTGACACAAATTTCAACTTTTAAGTTGAAAAATTCAACCGAATCAAATTGGATAAATATACCAACTTTTTAAGTTGAAAAATTAAACCGAAATTTATTACCGTGTATGTCTAATTCCTCTGTTTATTGCTTAATGTTCAAGTTCAAGTTATTTATTGAGACAAAAAGTACTTAAACATTTAACTCGTATTTACAAATATGGAACAATAACAATAATTGATATATTCAGGGCTGTAAAAAGTATGGCCCTCGATAAAATTACATGAAACATGCTACGATGCAAAAATTAAATATATTAGCAAAATGCAAATTGATTGCAGGAATTAAGATTTAACCCTCTAGTTCCCAAGGAGGCCTGTAGGCAGCCTTATTTAAAAAAATTCCATAAATCGTATTTGATGTGTTTTGAAACTGATTTTCTGCACACTGAAAGGGAAATCCCCATTCTTCTAAATAAATGCATTTGCGTAAAGCTGCAATACGTACAAAAGCCGTAATTGTAAGCCAAAGTTGGAATTTCGTGAAAAAGTGATAAATTAATTATTTTGTATTTTGCGCCAAAAACAAACATTTTTTAAAAATAGTTCTTAAGCTTTATAAGATTCAAAAAAATTATGAGATGCAGCTATTTATGTGTGCTATAAGAAAAATAATTAATTTGACAAAATAACTTCTTAGCTTTTCCCTCACTGGCCCCAAACCAGACCGTGCCTGTAGGCCGTCTTGGGAAACAAATCATAAAAAAGTTGAAACGGTCACTATATAGTTTTTTCGTGCTATTTGGATTTTTTTACCAATTTTCACTAAAACCTTGTGTGCTACGAATCATAAGTCGTATCTTTAGGGTTATATGATAACAAATCCCACATATGGTGCTTAAAATGATTGATTTGGACGGATTTTAGTATACCATCTTGGTATTCCTGGAGGTCTAGATGGAGTGCGTTCTCGATCACGGTTATCCCCATTTTCCAAGCACTTTTAGATATGAAAGACCAATGTAAAACAAAATAAAATTATTTTAGCAGAAATTTGTAGCTCCGTTGATCGGGAGATTTATAAATAACTATGTGAACATACAACAAGGCCATTCGACGAACACCTACGTATGTTAGAATGAAACCTTTCTTTGATCAAAAAGATATTCATTCTATAGTTTCCCGTTTCGATCGAGCTACAAGAAAATATATTAAGATTCCATGTTTAAATGTTATTCATGAGAATAAACGTCAAATGGTTCGGGCAAATCGTGCGATACAAATTTTTTAGAAGATTTCGAAATATTTCAGTCGCCTTTTTCACCATTTGGATTGATCGATGAACTAACGGTAGAAGCACTATCAAGTTCATGCTCTTTGATCACAACTAGAGTCCTATTCTTCTAGGTTAAGATTTGGTAGACCCTTTGGAGATAGAAATTTCTGTCGTAAGTAAACTCTTCTGTTATGAAAGAATGTTGTCTTCACGACAAAGGCTGCAAATGGAATCCCTGGAGATAGTCCCATGTCGTATACAGACGAACCAGCAAGACAGAAAACTGATATAAAGAGTTCTAATCACCTTAACTAAATGTTCAGGTCTCAAAAACAATCTGTTCATTTAAGAATATGGATATGGCAAAAGCTACCGGTCCTAGAAGTCGTGCCTGAAAAAAGTCGATGCAAAACCTTAGTTTTTGCACGTAAAGTTTTAACTCTGACTGATAGACGGAGTGCCACTATCCTGATTACACATCTGAAGCACAATTTGAATGCAGAAAATGTAATATACAAGTGGCCCAACGAATATATTTGCCTCCCTGAGTGAACTTCGTGAGACCAACAAAAAAATCACAATATCTATGAACCAAAATCTAATTTTGCGGTCGCCCTGAAATTTTCCACCCCCTTGAGCGTTCCGCCTGGGGTCGTGGCCCCCATCGAACCCCCTAGCTACGACAGTTCATACATACATAGTGCCCCTTGTCAATTAGAATGATATTTTTGATTTCGTGGCAAAAAACAACATTTTGATTATATATACGGCTATATTTTTATTCACCGATGTTAAAAAATAGTTATTGCATTTTATCAGCTGAAATGGTTAATCGTTACTTACGTTTACTTAGTTTTTATATTCGATTTTTGAACAAAAATACAAAGTTTCCATATAAATCATTTTATATTTTTTTTGGCTTACTTGCCCAAGGCGGCCTCTAGGCATGCTACCTTAAACACCCCCTACCACGATTTCTACCCATCCAAAAAATTTTTTCTTGAACAAACATTGTTTCTACAACCCAAAGCTACCTTCTGTAATTTTTTTAGCTTAAAAAAAAATTTGGGAACTAGAGGGTTAAAATTAAGCTCTTGCTCCCGTAGCTTATAAAAAAATACTTAAAATTAATGAAGAAAACATTTTAAACTTAAAACTAATAACACAAAATCGAGCCTATTTATTTTTAAGTACAGTTGGCATGGAAATTTGTTTAGTTGTTTATTTTTAAATATTGTGGAAGATGCCGTGGTCGAAAAACTGAAAAAAAGTTTAATTTGAATTAGTAAGATCGATTTGGTGTCTAAAATTACTGAGATGTAGGCAACTTTTTATTATCCCTTGTGCCGCATCTAGAATCTAATGGATTAATATGGATAAAGAAAGTATCCATTTAAATCTATTTGGATTCATACAACCCAAACCACAAAACCTCTGGATTGAATACCAATCCATTTTAATCTTTTTCAATCTAATGGATTGCATGGATTGAAATAGATTTGGAAAATAAAAGTAATAACTTATTCTTCGAGCAATGTTATCACTTTAAAAATGTTATCACAAAAAAGGTTTACATATAGTAAACTTACTTGGATTGAAAAGGATTGTAGTTTTAGCATTCATCGCGTTTTTCATAGCATATGGTCTGCGCTTGTCGTATTTTATAGAGCTAATATTAACTCTTGTTATTTATGATTCTGCCAAAATTTCGCATTAAGAATCTGGACTCAGAAAGATTAATTGATAGTGTATTTTAAGTCATTTTAATCTTTCGTGGTAATCTATATTCTCTTGACTAAAATTTATTAATTCAACGATGGTTCCAAACCAATATTGAATGAATGGTACACAATTCTGGTTCAAAATCTGAATCCAGAAAAATTCATAGACTGCGTCTATTTGAAACCATTTCAATATTTCGCAACAATCCATATTCCCTGTATTTAAATGGATTGATCCGACTCTTAATCCAAATCTATTCGAGAAATCTGGTACACAATTCTGGATCAGAATGGATTGTTAAAATTTAATCCATTTCGATTATTGCTGCTGTCCCAAAAATTTTGTTCTAAGTATGTCTAATTTCTATAAATACACCTAATAAAACAGTTGGCATGGAAATTTGTTTATATGTTTATTTTTAAATATTCTGATTTTTGCTTGAAATCAATAATAAAAAAGAACTTAAACGCAGAAATTAAAATAAAATATATTTTATTTTAACAGAAAAGGAAACTAATTAAGTAATGGATCCTGAACATGAAGCTACACTCGGCGCGTAAGAAAGGCACTCAAATAAATATGGGCCTTATCATGCAAAAATAAATGAAGACTGCAAGGCAGTCCGAAAAAAATTCTCGAGAATGTTTATTCGGGATAAGGCCCTATCTTTTCTATATACTTTTGTAATTACTAATTGATTTCTTTAGCGAAATAAAAGACGATAAAAAAATTCACATCCCCATATGGCATGCACCGATCTCTGATGATGAAGATGAGGAAGAACAATACAATGTTGATGCTGCCTGGGAAATGCTACTCAACTTAAGAAGCTGCCAGCAAGTAATGGTTAAGTACGAAAGCGTTTATCCACTAACATATGAATGACGATATAAACAATTCGAATTCTTTTTTTTTTTTCGTTAGTGAGAGAACACAAAAAGCATTGAATATTCAAGTTGGAGTTAATGTCAGCCAAGAGTTTCCTTGGAAGCAAATTAAATATAGAGAACTTCGTGCAAATGTTTTTGATGAAATCGAAAATAGTAGCGTACTTTACGATGTATTTCAGGGTTTTGAGCCAGATTATCATGTACTTGTTGGATATGCACCAATTTTAACACAAAATGCAGAGGATATACCAGAAGGAGATCCATTTGTTATGTTTTCCAATCCAGATGATGCGCGTACTGCTCTATCAATTATTCGTAATATTGAAGCCTATGAACGTTGGAAACTTCATAAACGTCTTGTAAAAAAACCACGTCGTTGGGTATCACTTAAAAGTGAAGATGAGGTTGACATGACATTGCAACAGCGTTATGAGGATAGTGTTCATGTCGAAATACAGAGCGTCTATCCAACAACAATACCAGCAGATAAACAGTTTAATTATCGTCGAACAGAGGATGTGCGTGATGGTTATGTAGAGCTTTTGCCGGGTGAACTTAAATTTGATATGATAACTAAGAGGCGTGTGCATATGGCTATTATGGCGGGGAGGGCACGTGTTGATTTAGAGCAACAAACTGATCCAACGTTTCCTACAAATGCAGTGGCTCAATATTTGTATGAAATTAAGGAAGGTGGTAAGTTTGGTGTTTTAGTTTATTTCTTTGGATTTGTGTTTCTTGCAATTGTATTGTATTTTAACTCATATCTCATATAGATGAGGTTTTAGATGCGTCAGAAGATGAAAGAGATGAAGCAATGGAACGTCAATCGACAGCGCCACCACCAAAACCCGCTACACCACTACCAGCAGAAGAACAAATAAAACCACCACCAGAAGTTTCCGATCAAATAAAATTATTGCTTGAAACACTTGAATTTAATCAAGTCGATATGTATCGGTAAATTACAAAGAGCTTTTTAGATGTTCTATACATATAATATGTTCCCAAATTGCGAATGTTGATATTTCATATCAGAGATTGTAGAAAATAAAGAGCTCACGATACTTAAATTTAGGCTGCAGGAAATAATGCCGAATGAAATGACGCCAAAAAAACTTAACGAGATAACGCTCAAACTATTTTTATATAAGCGCCAAAACTTGAGCTTTATTTCGTTAAATTATTAAAATGAAATATCGACCAAACAATATGAAATAACACTCAAAAACCAAGACAAAATAACGCCCAAAATATTTTCACATTTTTTCTTTTTAAATTAAATAACGCCCAAAATAAAAATGAAATAAAGCCCAAATTAGCGTTATTTCATATTCTTTGGGCGTTATTTAGTTTTTTTATTTTTTTGGGTGTTATTTCAGTTTTTTTGCGTTATCTAATTGGGCATTATTTCGTACCACCTAAAATTTATGAAAATAAGTGCCGATAGGGAAATTTTTTGGAAAGTAATCGAAACATAAAATGTCAAAACATTATAAATCCAATCATATTTATAACTCACTCCCGACAAAATGTTCCTTACGTCTGTTAATACTTCCGGTATCGATATGTTAAATAAAACCAGTATAAGAACATAATCAGCAGTTAAAAATAATCTCCACAGGAACGACTATCCACTGATATCGGAACAAAAAGTGGAACACTATAGCAATCCCTATTTGGAAGAGACCCTTTGTTTTGCTAATATATCCAAGAGCTTTCAACGTTTCGTTTGTGCCAGTGATTGGTATCCCACAATTGCCGGTCTCATTGTGACAGCCTATACATTTAGTACACCGGTGACAATTGATTTAAGTAAGTTAAAATTATTAATCAAAATTGCAACTAAAATGAAATTTGAGTGACACTTGAAAATAAATGCATCAAGCATTGTAAACTTACATATCATATATGAAACTTATGTTTCACTCACATTTCGTTTGGCCAAATTATTCATGAAATTCCAAATTAAAGTGTGTGATTTTTTTGCACTTAGTTTCACAAAGGGTAGATACAGTTCAACGTGCAGTTCTACAACCAAATCCAATACTGATGTGGAGCTTTTCTGATAATTTAAATTATAAATTGGAATTTGAATCGCCTTTGGAGGTGACAGCACTCTCGTTTTGTCCATATATGCCTCATCTTTTGTTTGGTGGCTCTAAGAATGGACAACTTATATTGTGGGATTTGCAAAATCGTGCCGAGAATCTGGACTATCAAGAAATACTAACAGCAGCACAAAACAGATATCGTATGATGATAGCGGATTTTTTAAAATGGACAATTCCAATAAATGAAGATTCAACCATATCACCAACCACAATTACTGGCCTGGAGGTATCTCAAAAGGCGGCAATAACCGGTATATACTGGATGAGTAAGCATAATTATGTGAATTCCTATGGAAAGGTGTATACGGATCCTGAACCAAGTGCAAATAATAAGTATTTTTTAACAAGTGCAATAGATGGAACCGTTTATTTCTGGAACTTAGATGCCGCTGGAGAAAAAAAAGTACCCGGTGGCCTGGGTTCAGCTAAAGATCAACCAGAAGCACTCACGCAAAATGAATCCTATTTCAAGGGGAAAGTTTTCAAGCCAATTTTCATAATCGCCTTCAATGAGCCTATTACAGCAACTGTGAGTGATACAGTAGTTTTCAGTTGCGTCGTTAGGGAACCGGCGAAGAAACGCAAAAACAAACTCAATTTCAAAACAGATCTTTTAGCAAATGATTCGGGAAATATGAGGCAATCTTTAATTATATCTTCATTTTATGGACGCATTGAACGATTAGATTGGTTAGGTCTCTATGCAGATGCAGATGGACGTGAGATTGTGAATAAAGCTAGCGCAGACTATGCTCGCGTACACGATGGGCCAGTGGTAGCAATGAAAAAGAATCCCTTTCATACGAATATTTTCGCTGCTATTGGAAGGAATGTGCTTAGTGTCTGGAAAGAAGATTATAATTATTCACCAATATTTTGGCGAAAGCGCCCTTGTGACTTAACCGCCGTGGCTTGGAGTGAAGATCGACCTGCGGTGTTATTTATAACACGTATTGATGGTTGTCTGGAGGCTTGGGATATATTGGGTAATTCAAGCATGGTATTAGTTATTTGTTAAATGTGTGGTCGTAAATAATTGTGGTTTATTTAATTTAGCAAGAGACGATGATGCTTGCTTAAGTGATATTTTAGGAGGTGGTATCATAACTGCAATTTCTGAACACAGACCTTCTGAGCCGGAAAAACTACTTGGAATTGGGGATTATAACAGCAGCTTTCGCATGGTTAAGTTACCACATAGTTTCTATATTCGAATACCAAATGAATATCAAGTAAGTGTGCGCTTTGGGAAAATTAGTATCATTCATTTAATTAAAACAAATGAAATTGTAGAAAGTTGCGGAATATATAGAAAAAGAAGAGTCTCGCAAAAAAGCCATTCAAAGTTGGGAGCAAAAGTATTATGAAAAAAATCGTGATGTTATCGAAGCAAAACGTCAGGCTGAACTCGAAACTGTCAAAGAAATGGAACGAATCGAAAAGGAAATTGCTTTAAAGTCTGCAAGAAAAGCCATTGAAGAAGCGGAGCTTAAAGCAAAGTATGTGTAGTAGGTTCTAAAATACGAACCTTCTTCTTGCGAGTGCCCCAGTCTGTGTACATTTGCCAAAACCTGTTTCTAACTCAAACACAATTTAGATAATGTCTATGATATGCGTCTCATTGTTCTCAAAGTTAACTGACTGATTACCTTTTTTCTCTCTATTACAGAGCCGCTCAAGTTCCCACCCATCAGACATATACTGAAAAAATGAAACGGAAATGGGACGAACTGAACCTAAATCGCTTAATGAATATTTTGATGTCTCGAAAGCGAGTCGATGCCGAACAGTTAGAACGTGAAACTGCATTGGAAAAACGACGTCTAGCATATGAAGCAGCGAAACGTGAAAGTCTTTATCAGACGCTACAGCGTGTGGGAGAAGAAGTTGCAGCTATAAGAGCAAGAATTCTACCAGCTGAAAAGCCAGACTTACTTCGCCAAGACATGATTGATTCAGCTGTTACGAAACTAATGGCAAATGTTGAAAGTTTTCAAGAAATTGAATTAGAAGCCAATGAAATTCTTGATGGTTTCTTAGATTTTGATGATATCGATTACATTCACTTCTTACATCGTGGTGAGCAAAGACGAAAGATCTTAAATAAATCATTGGGTGGTAATACGGAACGTTGGTTCTGGTATGATACAATGAAGGATGACAATATGTTGAATGAGTGCAATTGGGGATATGAACAGTTCTTAAGTGCTAACGCGGAGTCAACAGTGAATCATGTACCCAGTGTAGTATCGCTGGGACTTGATGATGAAATACTATCCGAAGAAATTCCAATACCAGAAGATTATTAATCAACGAAGTAAATTTGTTAAAATTTTGTTTCCCGAACATATTAATTAAAAATTTAAATAAACTTGTTGAACTCAGCTTCTTGTTAGTTCTGTGAGACGCATACATTTTTCATATACAACGTGCCTACTCAATCTATGTATATAACTATTCGAATCCTTTTTAATGACCGTCATGAACCTAAATATTGTTAGGTAGATTCGAGAACTGTTAATTCACAACTGAAGATAAGTATATTAGTAATACCTCAAAAAAAGGTTTTTTTACGAATAGGTATGAATATGAACCATGCAAGTAACTATTGAAGGAACGTGATTGTTTTACACAATCAATATGTATTATATATATAAAAGTATTAAGCATTATATTGGTAATCATATAGACAGAGAGCATACTTTGACAAGAACTATGTACAAATATTTATCCCAGTAAACCTTTTTCTGTTCGTTTTACTTAAGAACATGTATAAATTAAAACTATATGACAGCTTCTTATGCATTAAGAAAAAAATTATTTCTTATAAGATATCGTCACTCTTAGGCCAGATTCACGAATGTGAAAATTATTGAATTTGAGAAATTGCTATTTGAAATTTTTTTAAATATTGAAATTATATGTAAATTTTGCTTTTTCGTGTTATAAACTTTGCATTTGCAGCTAAACCACTTCAGATATAGGTTACATACTTCTGGCATAACATTATTGAACCATTTTGTACAAGAAAAACACATTAGTACAAAACTAAAAAATTTGGACTTTCATGAATTTGGCATAAGAGTGACGATATAATATATTCTTATACTGACTTGTCCTAAAAACGTCTTATATCTAGGCATTTTTTGGCAGTTCACAAAAACGTTTTCTGAGTACTCTTTAATAGATGTCATACGATAAATGATTCAAAATATTAGTCATAAATATGAAACTATGTTGGTGTGAAAACGTTTATAACATTTTATTTATTATAGAAAAATTTCTATTCTGCAAATCTAAGGAAAATTTCTAATAAATTCTGGTGAAAAACTTCTCGTAATATAATAATAATCGTATGTGTCAAAAAGTTTTGTTTTATAAGAAACTAAAAGTTTCCTGGGATATGTTTACATGAATATATTTATCTACTCTTTTCGTGCATTCTAATGAAGGTAATGTGTGTGGTGCATTTTAATAAATTTTTAAGAACGTTTCTTGTAATAAAATAACGGTATATAAAAGATAAAAAAATTATGTTAACTTTCATTTCATTTCAACAAAGACAAGTAACCAAATTTTTGATCGCCAATTTATGAAGCTAATAGCTGTTGAGAATAGTGATGAGCAAAATTAGTCTTGGTCTTGGTAATTTTTCGCGACCAAAAGCAAGGCGCTGATATAATTTCAAGACCGAGATCAAGACTGCTATGGTCTTGGTCACGATGATCATCAAAAGCAGTCTTGATAATTCATAGTTAATAGGTGTGTCAAGCCTTAATCATCTCTCAATTCGATATTTGGCATCTTAAAAACTCAACTGCATTATAAAAATATAGTTTGGAAACTTTCAATAGTCAACAATCATTTTTTTTAAAACCAAGACCAAGTCTCAATGCCCAAGATCAAGACCAAGACTCTGTATCAAAGTCAAGACCAAGATTCAATGTCCAAGATCAAGACCAAGGCTGCTATGGTCTTTGTCTTGGTTTACTCTTCACTAATTGAGAACGAGAAAATCATAGTAATAATTATGATAGTTTGTATCTATGATCTATAGAAATTATTTATTACTTTTTGGCATTCTGTAAAAAAATCTTTCGATCAGAACTTTTCATCGAGACTTAGAGGATTTGAAAAGCGGTTCAGGTTTTGCTGTTCTTTAACTTCGGGAGCGTAGTGATAATAAACTTGTTCTTCAAATGTTCATGAACTTCAACAATCATTTGAAGAGACATAACCTTCATGACCATCATTTAAACTCTATTTTGCCATATGAAATAAATGTCTAACCGTCATTTTTCTATATTGTACATAATTATCATTTAAATTTTCATATTGCAGCTATTCCGATTAACAATATTAAATGAATTGAATTATTATTTGAAGTGTCATGAGATTTGCATGTAGGTATATGGTATAATAAGTTTGAAACTTGATCGCTCCTCTTTTCTTTAAGAAATGACATTGTCTCGTTAATTGGTAATATTCAAAGAATTAACCAAGTAACTGATTCTCTGTTCAAAAGCCCACACTCCTCTTATGATCAATAACATTTAAAAGCTCAGCATCTTTTTGAATGACATACCTACATGGTATGTCATACGTTTGCATTTGCTGAACAATTGATTACACAGTGCAACAGCAAAATTAAGGACAAGACTTGACTATGCTGGGACGATAGCCCTACCATAGCTGAGTAAAACCACGGATGGGTTTTGCAAAGTTAGCTGCATATCGGGTTCTATCGACCCGTTAGAAATTCTTCAGTTTGCGAGCTCCTGTACTGTTATTTTTTCACCATATTTGAGGCTATAAGCGCAACAGTGGCCTACCGTTTACTTTGTTAATAAAGCAAAAGCACATAACTTAAATCGATACGAGCACAAGTTATTTGCTTTTGATTTTTTAACAAAGTGAGGGTCAGGCCACTATTGCGCTCATAGCCTCATTTGTAGTTAAATGTTCAACAAGTAACTTTTTCCAATATACTAGTCAAACAAATTTGTACAGGTAGTATTTTGATGCAAAATGTCCCAAAATTTCAAAAAGCTCACTGGAAAACGATTGGTCGCTGAAAAAACGCTTGTTTTGAGGCCAAATTTAAATCGTTCTACAAGAAAGGTATCGAAATATCAGAAAAACGTTGGAATGATTGTATCGCTCTTGAATGAGCTAAATTTTATGAATAAAATCGATTATGTCCAAAAAAGTTGTTTTTTTTTTCATAAGACCACGGACTTGTTAACCGATGTATTACGTGTGAATTTTTTGAGAATAACATATTTGGAGACATTTTAAATTTTCCAAAAATTGGGGCAAAAAAAAAATTTTTAAAATGTTCCAAAAAATTCGGAAAAAATTCACACGTATTCCTTAGACGATTCTAAGCATTTTATGACTTATACACTTGTTTCGTACGATGCCTCGTTTTTGTGTAAAAAAAAAGCATATTGCCGATCGCGGGCGTTCAATAGCCGCAAATTCTCATTTAACGAACCCCATCTTGGGTGCTTAGAAAAATTTTGCATTTTACAGTCTAGTACAATTTTACAAAAAAATATGTTTCTGGAATAGTATAGCAGCTTTTGATCGAAAGAGGTCGATAAAACCCGATATTCAGCTAATTATCAAAACCCATTCATTCATTCTTTTGAAATTGTTGCACAGTGTTACTATATAAATATTAGCAAAAGAAGGTGACTTTACTTGACTATGAATAAAGTTTACTTTTGCTCGAATATCTTTCTGTTAGAATATATTTTTCTTCTAACTCATGAATAAAGTTATTCTTTATAGTTTATATTAACCGGTATGCACATTATAGTGTTGGCATTTCCTAGAATGTTCTCAAAGTTGAGTATAACACATTTCTATAAATTATATGGCATAACAAAAAACAATGCGTCTATTAGTACATAAATATTTTCACAATAAAATATACATAATATACATAACATACATACATACATATATGTTTACTTTAAAATGTAGGTTTTTGTCTCATATTGAAGGTCAACATCTTTCGAATATACGAGCAAAAAAAAGCAAACTTGTGGCCAATTAATGACGTTTTAATGAGCAGTTCCTACGAAAAAGATGTAAACCATACCAACAAACAGGATTTATTTACATGAGCTTACAAGAATGGTTGGAAATATAGCAAACGAGCTCTAGTCCAGTACCTGTAGGCTTTTCATACATAATTCCAATATTTAATAAAATCAGAAAATGATGCCAACATATGATATGTCCATTTTTATGAATTTTTCAGGAGCCTTAACCTTAACATTAACTATAATTTGATGGAAAAAATCACATAAAATCTGTCATATCATTTTCTATCGTGTCTTTTATATCGGGAACCAGAAAGCTAAGAGATACTTATATGATGTTGCCAGCTTCTAGATCTCACTCAAAGGAACATAGATGAAGGAAAAACCCACTACGGAAAAAATGGACATATAATGTTTTGCCTTTGTACAAAAATATTTTCCAAATTTTTTGTTTTTGAATAATAATATTGGAGCTTAAGCTAACTTTAGGTCTCAAAGCCCAATTTGGTACAAACCAAATAATAATAATATAATTTTAACAAAGAATGTGTTATGTGCCTTTCATATGACACTTATATTTGTAAAATCCATCAGGGGATTCAGAATTTATACCAGTTTTCATAAAAGCTATATCCCGTCCTTCTGATGGCTATATCTCCAAAAGTGACACTTTTAGTTGATGCCATAACTATTTTCTTGAAGCCCTATTTTGCAAACAAATGAAGGGCTTGGTTATCAAGTAAAATCGTTACAAAAATGACTTTTCTATTTGACGTTATTTTTTTTTCCGTTATAGTACAGTCATTTGACTCTAAAAAGCCAGGTTACCTGGAAAGTTTTCCGGGAATTCCGAAAATTTTTATAGACTTCGAATTTTAACATTGCCACATTGAACTTATCGCCAGACCAACGTAGTTCATTTCTCTTACCACAACAATGAAACTTACTTAAAATTCCATGGATTATGAAAATTATTGGGCTTAAAAGTCCTTTAAATCACTAGTCTTTTAGTATAGGAAAATTAGCTAAGAACAGGTTTTCATATAAAATTTTGTTGAACAAACACCGATTTTGATTCGACATGGCTCATTTTGTTTGTAATTGAATTTAAAACAAAACCAACGCATAAGTTTTTTGGAGTTTTTCTCCCAAACTTTATTAATGAACCCCATGAACCCCAAAAAATCCGATAAATTCAATAAAACTGTTTTAGAGTGCTTAAAAATGGAAAATAATGCTATTCAGGATTTTTTAAAGGTCGCTTAATCCAAATATGATGTTAAAAAATTGAAAATAACAAAATGGCGCTCGGAAACTGCGTATATCCCCATTTTAAGCACCCAAAAAGGGAAAAAATCGTTATAGTGGAGTGGCTGAGGGTTTTAACCTAGGATTTTGGCTAGAGTGAATGAATTTATATGGTCGAGGTGGGATTTTGTTTTTTGTACTATAAAAACAAGAATTTACCAAGAATTTTTTTGTGCTTTTGATTTGTTTATTATCTAAGCAATAACTATAAAAAGTTAATACAGCACTTAATTAAAAACAATTGTAACATTTTACAAAACATTTTTTCTAAACTAATTTGAGGTCGCCGACCACGACAAGCGCAATTATTTTTATTTCTCCTTGGGACCGTTCCCGAGTTATTCGAAAATTTCTATTTTCAAGGTTATTACTTCATATACATCAATATATTTGTATAACGCCAAGTCCGATCGATTTTATTTTTCCACGTTTTCGAAGAGTAACTAATGGCGCTTCTAACCAGTATGCCATTGATTATGCTCGGAACAAAATTGACAGAGATATAACAGAAAAAAGTTCGAAGTTTCACAAATTTTTTACAATTTTTCATATCAACTTCATATGAAGCACTTTGTTTTTGGCATATGTATATTCTTTTTACAAATTTTTCTGCCGATATTATTCAATGGCACATTTAATTGCAAATTTTAAGCCTATGCTGAGCAAAATCGAATGAAATTTCGTGGAGATATTAAGGTTTTAGTCCAAATTCTATAAAAATCGATGCAGCGGCTTAGCCATGAGAGCATTTTTTCCATTAAGGGGCGTGTCCCTGCCCACTTTTAAAACTAGGAAAGTTTTCTGCTCTGCTCTTCCTCATAACTTTTCCAACAAATCAAGTGAATTTGTTGTGATTAAGGGATAGACAGAAGGATTGAACCGATTTTGTTTTCATATTTGTATAATGATGTTAATAATGATAATGATTCCATTATTCTCCATGAACTGTAAGCCGCAAAAAGTGAAGTAAAGTCTCAGGTGCTTGTACTTTTGGAATTGGTAGCGTATTTTGTATATTAGCGAAGGAAGTTAAAAGTAAATAAGAAGAAATAACAAAAACCAACACCCATATTCGTATACTTATTATGAATGTTTGGTAAGTATATTCATAATTGATACCTAAAGTCTGAACGTTCATTTTATTGCACTTTGAAGAGTGCGATACGATAAATGTTAAGCGCTTTCAGCCAAAATTATTATTATGCCAAAGGCATGCGCAACCGTCGCTGCATAAACTTGTTAAAACAACAACAAATATACTTTGCTGCGGTATTTCTTAAATACTTTTGGTAGGAACTACACACGTTTACCTCCGCCCAGTACAAAAACGAAAGGTAAAAATTTTTCTCCACGTTGACACAATATATATTCGGTAAATGAGTAAGAAACCGATACTACTCGTATCTCAATGAATTGATATTGACTACACAATAACTTAAGAAGAGGGGGAACAAACGCTCGGAGAGATAGTATGTATCTTAATACTATATCGGTATCAACTTATAGTTGTTGATATTTTAATGCGGCACATGGTTTTTTGTTTTTCTTGTTCACGATTTGCATTTAATTCATTTCATTTCAATTCGCTTCGATTTCTGCTTCAACGACCGACTACTGACTGGATTAGTAGCCTCATCGATATTACAACTACAACAACAATTGAGGTGGTGTATTTCGCTTCAATCCAAACTTAAGTGCGCGATCGACGGCTTGAAAGTCTTCAAAAGTGAGAGTCAAACCAAGAGTCATCGTAGTTGTAGTGTAACCAGCGCACGGAGTACTTGTTGTGGATTTAAGCAGTTGAATTTTTGTTTTTTTTTTGGACACGTAGTGTTGTGGCGTGTTAATCGTATCTTAAGATCAAAAAGAGCTCAAGGATAATCTTTGGATAATAAAAATGAAGCAGTTTATTGTGTGTGTCGTTTTAGCCGCCTTCGGTGTGGCAACAACATGTGAGTGTGTTATCTTATGAAGATTACATTTTGTGATAGGCAACAGCTTAGAAAAAAATCGAAATTAAGTCCAAAGATGTTGGTGGTCTTTGAAAAATAAATTTTTGTAAGAAATTTTATTGTGGTCAAGTTTGAATTTTCTTCAAAAATTTTAATTTTTTTAAAGATAATATAAAAAACCTACCAAAACATCCAATAAACTCAACACAAAAATTGTTAAGTTAATGACTAAGCAGGAAGTAGTTACTGCAAGTAACTTCCTTTAATTAAAAAAAAAACTGTTGTAATTGAAATTTAATGTCGGTAAAAACTCGGATATTGGTATCACAAAATAATATTTTTTTTTTTTTAAATCTCTAATGGATTCAATCAGCTTCACGAAAGACGGAGCTATTGTGAAATTGTAGTTGCACTTCAATGCAATTTCATAAAATATCCGTGTATTTCAATATATCTCAAGAGGAAAAATTTCAAGCGCTTCTTATAAACAAGCACTTTTAGAAGCACTTACACAATGATTTTTTGTAAAGCTGCATTAAGCATTCAAATATCGAACTCTGTTAAGAGAGACATATTTCTTTCAATATTTGAGTAGTATTTTAAAAAAGATTCCCCTGCGGGTAAGGGGTCAGAATATGCCCGAGGTAAGCATGCCTGTCGTAAAAGGCGACTAAAAGCGGGTGACCAGCCAGGGTGTGGAAGGGTGTAGCGTTGAACAGCGTTGCGCCTCGAAAGAAAAACCCACAATGCCCGTAACTGGCACTGACAAGGCGAGTCGATGCCGCCTTAAAATAAGCATCTTGTCGAAATCCTGAAGCGTCTGATCCAGAGTGGGCGGCTCCCAGGTCAGCGTCTGTTCCAGATTGGGCGGCTGAAATTAAAAGTGAATTTGGCCACTATATTTTCAGCGCTTGCCGGATTCAGCTTTAAGCTTATAACTTACTGCGTGGGGCGTTGCCGAGAAGATTATACTAATGAAGCATGGATCGAAAAACGATGGGAAATAACTCTCCAAGTGGTACCCACCAGAGTGTGGTTAATCCACCTGCCTCGGCAGCATGCACATCGGATTTGGAGGTGCAAGAAACATGCATAGTTAGGAATGATTCTCCTATAACTGGAACCAATATGGTTTCTCAAAATTTTAGACCCAAAACCAACTGGAAAAGGTCGTTGGAAAAGGAAATCCAAGAATCGGGAAAATCGTGGCAAGAGATCAAAGTCATCGCAAGGGATCGTGACGAATGGAGAGATTTCATATTGGCCCTATGCTCCTCCTAGGAGTTAAAGGAGAATACATACCTACATACATACATTTTAAAAAAGAGAGGAAGAGAAAGAGAACAAAATATAAAAAACAAAATGTGTTTATTATAAAAATTTAACACATACGATACACAAGCATGGACCCGGGTTCGATCCCCAAGTGATTTTTTTTTTTATAATAATTTTTTTATTTTCCTTTTTTTTATTTCTCTTTTAAATTTTCCTTTTTCTAATTTATGGTTTGGTTTAATTGAATTGAAACTGAATAAACAAAGATTCTTTACAGCGCTTCTTTTTTCCTTGAGATGTGATGCTGCACAAGAAAAGCGACCTTATCTTCACTGACAAAATTTCAAAGTACAGCGACAAATAAGAGATAGGGTAAATTTTATGGGTTTTCAGTTAAAGGTAGAATTCAGTGCTTATACATGTTCTGAACATTTTACAACTGAATTGAAGTCGATTATCAAACTACAAATACTAATAAAAGCGACCTTACCTTCACCCTATCTTTGTAAAAATTGACAACTTTTGATCTTCGATATCTACAATTTTGGTTTTTCTTTTAACGATTTCCAAAAGCTCAATTTTTTGGAATATTTCGTTGATCGGGGTGTGATTTTGTTCAAAATAATATTTTCTTTAGAAAGTGAAAAAGAACCGGATTTTGATTTTGTGAAATAAGGTCCCTTTTCTTGAGCTGCGTCACATATTTCGTGTGAAAATTAGCAGAGGCAGGCACGCCACCACTTCTTCGACTCTCTTGAAGACCCCGCCTTAATAGTCCAAAGTCCAAACCGAGTTTACAATGGGCCCAATTGCGGAATAAGTTATGATGGCAGTTGCCATCGACGCGTTAATCTAACCTACCTATGTATATATCGGACGTGTTCTATAAGATTTCGCACTCCAAGTGATCTTTTGTTGGCGAACATCTGATTTCTTACGGATCATGTTACTAAGTTTTTTCAAAGGCTTAAAAATGTTTTCCTTTCCTGATATTGGGTCGAATTTTTGTAGATGGTGCAAATAGAGCTATTATTCCAGTCGTCAGACAATCATCAGCAAATTTTTCTTCAAATTTTATCGGTAGTTTTATGCATAATGAAAATATTCCCTGCCTTGAAGAATCCATTCAGTCAAGCTTTCTTTATAGTCCATGATAGTCCCCAGTTTTCGGCGGTGTCTTTGATCTCCCAACCTAATATTTCTTCATAGCAACATAAGTATCTGGATGTGCAACCAAAATCAGTTTGTTTAAGACTTAAACTGTCTTAGTAGGTAAATAAATATATGCTAATCGAATTTCGCAATAATTTAAACTTGAAATTTTAATTAACACTTTCGCTTCTGCATAAATTAATTAATTTAAAACAAATTATTGACATTGGCCTTAAAAAAGTTGTGTTAAGAAATTGTTAATGATAAAAACAACTAATAATTTTATGTGGGAATTAATTTATTTTTACGTTAAATATTCAAAATTACAAAAAAAAAAAAATTCGTGAGTGAAGTTGTAACATTGGCTTGGAAATAGCAGTGGAGGCTATATGCGTTAGAAGGAACGCAAATTTTGCGAATGGATTACTTACATAACATACATACCTGCATGGTTGTTCACACGAGACTTTCAGTCTATGAACTGAATTTTTCTATGGACGTTTCCAAAGTATTGATTCATTGATAATTCTACGACTATCTATAGAACAAATAAAATACTTCTGGTGTACTTTATCTGCTCAAGGAGCAAAGAGATTCTCTTTTGGTGCAAGGTGAGAAGATTTGTTTTTATCATTAAAATTGTGGTCGGTGCTATTTCAAGTGATACTGTGGTTGATCAATTTTACTTAAAAGTAACGAGATAATATAATGCAAAGGATATTTATTTGATATATAAATACATGATCTTTTAGAACAAAAGTATGTCTAAGAAGAATTTTCGTCAGTACCTTAGACTGTATTGATGATAATATTATGATATTTTCATAATGCCTTCAAAAGGCTCGTTTGCTCCAAAAGGCGTGTTTGCTCAACTGAACAAAATATGATCTTCACCCGTTATATCCACTAAAACAAGAGTGCGCATTTTTGATTCGAATGTGAAATTGGTTTTGTTATATGGGTGCGAAACATGGCTTGTTACTGAACAACTAACGAACAAGCTGGAAGTATTCGTCAACAAATGCTTAAGACGTATACTAAAGATTTGGTGGCCTCGCACTATATCAAATGCCGAGCTACATCAAAAATGCAATCAGAGGGCTATAGCAAACGAGGTCAAGCTGCGCAAATGGGGATGGATTGGTCACACTCTCCGGAAACCACACAGCGAAGTTTGTCGCCAGGCTCTTGAGTGGAATCCACAAGGCAGTAGAGCACGTGGTAGACCCAAAACCAACTGGAAAAGGTCGCTGGAAAAGGAAATGCAAGAATCGGGAAAGTCGTGGCAAGAGATCAAAGTCATCGCAAGGGATCGCGACGAATGGAGATGTTTCATATTGGCCCTATGCTCCTCCTAGGAGTTAAAGGAGAATACATACATGATGCCTTAGTTCTGTCATAGCTATATCCATTTTGAAAACTGAATCTAAAAATTAAAAAAAAAAATGTTTTGGGTACAAATTTATATTATTCAGTGTTTTATATGGATATTGAGCCGTTAATTTCAAATCTGAAATTTATTTGACAGTAAAAGTTCTGCAATTTTGAAGATATTGTTCATTTAAGATGGAAAATTAAGATTTTATTTTGTTAAAATGAACCATATCCCCAAAAATGTCGCGTGTGGCGACATTTAATAAGTCGGATTTATCGCGGTACATTGTGGAGCCCAAAGTTTTTATCTGAAACATAAAACAAAATTTTTTTTATTATTCAGCAGGGTTCCCCTGAGTGCATGAATGTCTGCAACTCCAAAAAATTCGATTCTACAATATTGAAATCACGTCGTGAAAAAAAAGTGCTATTTTTTCGTCATTTTTTGTCGCTAAATGGGGCTAAAAAGTGTATAAAATAAATTTTTTTCCACAATTTCAGACATTCATGCACTCGTTCAGTTTATAATCTGCAAAACACTTTAGAAATCAAACATCGGTTGAGTAGTTTTTTCGCAATCGTGTACCGCGATTTTAAAACCATAGTTTTGAGAAAAAACGATTTAAAGTTTGAGTTTCACATACAAAGCGCTCCCGAGCGCGCTGGTTAAATCAATCATATTTTCCATAATATTTAGAGTTGAGTCATGAAATTTTGGCAATATACTCCCAAGACGTTATTCTATCAACCTATGAAAAAAAAAATCGATTTTTTGAAAATTTTACATGAGAAGCCCCCCTTAAGTGGCCAGTTTAAAATTTAAAGTAAAAAATCTTTTTCACTTCCAGTAGCATTTTTCAGTTTTCATAATATGAAAGAATATCTACATGGTGATTATTTACACCATAATGAAACTTTTTTAGGCGCGTGGAACGAAATTCCGAGTAACTTTAATATATTCTATACAAATCTGAATAAGTATAATGTACACTAATGAAACTGAATTTTCGTATAAATTATATGTATGAACCAGAGTACTGTATTAAGTATTTCTGCAGTACTATTTGGTAATCGATAAAAGGGTTGCTCTACATTTATATTGATGCCATATTAATGTACAAACTCGACTATAAATATTTGCATAAAATACATACATAAGTATATACCACATATTGCAGATTTTCAAGTATTGCATAAATTGATTTCTTAAATTCACACTTCAGCCAATGTACAAAAGAAGGTACAATACACGAATTAACCAGATAAACCGGCGTTTGCAACATCAAGCAACCGATACGAAACCGGTATTTTGACTTTAAAGATGGTTGATGTTAATGAGATTTCATTAGCGCCTATAAAGCGTACGATACATGCGATATATTGTGCCGTCTGGTTGCATAACATCTTTAAAGTTCAAAAGGAATTGCAATGACATGTGGCTTATAAATATATACATAAATAAACATATCTTCAAGTTTTATACGATTATAAATATGTATGTACGAGTATTAAATAATAATTTATTTTTTTTTTATTTTTTAGTTGCCGCTGCTGATGACTTTAAGTGCCCCAAACCAAATGGCCAATTCGAGGACGATATTCAATGCGATAAATACTATGAATGTAATGATGGTGTTGCGAAAGCAAAATTATGCCCAGATGGTCTTGTTTTCGATCCATTGATTAGATTGATCAACAAATGTGATCAACCCTTTAATGTCGATTGTGGTGATCGTACAGAATTACGTAAGTTGAATTTGTTAGAATTTTTGTAATTTATTTATTTTTACATATGCATTTTTTCTTTAAAATATATAGAGGAACCAAAATCTACAAAACTCTGTCCACGCAGGAATGGTTTCTTTGCTCATCCAGATCCGTCTGTTTGTGATATTTTCTATAATTGCGTTGAATCTGATCCAATTGAAAATAAATGTACTGTCGGCTTACATTTCGATGAAGAAACCGGCACCTGTGTGTGGCCCGATACAGCCAAACGTCAGGGTTGTGCTGATAAAGAAAGTAAGTTTTTGTTTTTACTTCGATTCCGTTCGCCTTGTTATTATTAAAAGATTTTACGATCGCGTTAAAACTTTGGTGCTTAGTACTTTAATTGATTTGACCTGCAGGTCCTATTACAAAAACAATAGAATTCATAAAATATGCAGATGCATTAAAGAAAAATAAATGATGAGCAATCCAAGAGCATAGCAGTCTCGATATTGGTCTTGATCTCGAAAAAATTTCTAAAGAATGTTGAATTTTCAAAATTTCCAAATCTTTTTTCAGAGCAGTTGGGTTTTTAATATGCCAAATTTTGAATTGAGAGATGATTTTATGATTGAAAGGGGCGTGACACACCTTTTAACTTTAAACTAGAAGCGTCCAAAGGTTCAAATTTGACCACAAATGTTTTAAATAATTTTGGTACTTTTTGGACAGTTTTAGTATTTTTTTTGCTATTTGGTACAAAAAAGAAAAGTTAATTTATCATCCCTGTTACAATAGCAAATGTGAAACAAAAAGGAAACAAAAAACATGAGGTCAATGTCATGACAGTCAGCTTTTTGTCTTTCTCTTTGTGCTGTATTTTACCTAGCTTGATGGCAAAATATTTAAATAATTTTAACTTTGTGCTTATTTACACACAAATACCTTTCCAATGGTGTATAATTTAAAGTCGTGCTAAATTTCTAACACAGTAAAAAAGGTAAGACAAATTTTTGTCCTGCGTATTAATATATAGATAACTTAAAAGCAATTTTGATCTTGATGATCATTGTGACTAAGACATAGCTGTCTTGGTGTTGGTCTTAAAATTATATCAGCGTCTTGGTCACGAGAAATTACCAAGACCAAGATTAATTTTGCTCATCACTAAGAAAAACACTCAGAAACTCGGTTCCTGTGAGGCAATAACATATATGACACATAAACGAAAGTTTTCTTAGAATGTGAAGAATTTGATTAGATTTTAAATACTGTAAGGTCTAAAGAGTCATTCAAGTATAACGTTAGCAAATTCTCAGTGATTTTAGAGTCCCTCTCATGCCACCAAAAGATTCTCTTTGATGAAAATAAACATCATATAAAATTTGGTCCATTTCAGAGAATATTTGATGCGTCCCAAACTATTTTAAATACCGAAAAGTGGTCCTAAAGATTGTGCATTTAGTAGAAAAGAGCCAAACAATTTTGTGCGTCCTCTACATAACCTCAGAAATCGTGTTTTTGAATTTTTAAGTTAGAATATCTCAAAACCATACATGATAGACCAATTTCGAGACTGGATTCGGATTCAACAACAACATATGGGCAATTCTCAGGAACCTTTTACTTACGATCTGTACGATTTCGATATGTACATAGTAGCACGTCGAGCTCAAAATTGGCGCGTATTCCATATATTTCTACAAAAAAATTTAATCCACATATTTGTTAATGTTTGAACAATATGTGCGCGGGCCAATATTCACAAAAAATCATTATTATTTGAATTAGTACCATGCACCTTACGCGTTTGACATCAAAACTTGACGACAACTATAGGTTAAAAGTTTCTGAGGAATGCCCTTACACAATATATATCGAAAATGGCTATTTGTGCTTTGAATTGTGTTTCTTTTTTTTTTTCAAAAATACCCATTTTCGACCTATTTTGAGGGCGGGGCATCGATTTTAAAAATTATTGAATTTTGTTGCTAACACCATTAGGTATTGTAAAAAAAGATAAAATCGTAGTTTCCGTGATCTATCAATTATACATCGTTCTGGAGAACCGTGGGGCGCTTATGTTGCCATAGGTCAAATTTGAGTTTTTGATAAAATTTTGAAGAGAACTCAGAAAAAATCGCCCAAAAATGTCTGCTATGCGCTTTGAATTTTATCGTTCAAAAATGATAGCTTTGAGATAATTGAGGTTAAAGTTTGGCAATAGTTTGGAAGAGGTAGAGGTTTGGAAAATTAGATTTTTATGCTATCTATTTAGCTAAAAATAGCTAAAATTCAAAATTATTCCTCTTGTTAGTTGACTTTAAGATATGAACGCTACGTTCGATGTCAAAAATCCAAAACATAATATTTTGACCTAAACATATGTTTTGTCCAGTACTGAAAATTTTACTCTGGCAAGATAAGCTCCCTTTTGTCACCACGCGTCACATATTTGAGATGAACCAAATGCCTTATGAAATGGACCAAATCTCACATGGTGTTAATATACATCGAAGATAATATTTTGGTGCCGCGGAAGCAAAATTCTGAGCAGCTTTATTTTGTTTCATACAACTTTAAAAAAGTCTATTCTATAGGTACAACTTTTTAAAAGTAATCTTATAGTGAATAGTTACCAAACAAATGATGTGCTTTGGCTAATGCTTAATTTTTGTGAGTTGATAGATTTAGTTCATTTCACGTCACATATTTAAGTATTATAGGTCTATTATAAAATATACAAAAAATTAAGGTATAGCAAAAAGTAATAACATTAGAAGCAAAATAATACATATATGAACTTTTTCTTCCCCACTCAGAAAAATCCGCTAGCGGCTATACCTGCCCCAAGGATCAACCAAAGACCAATGCAAATGGTCAAGTTGTTGCACATCCCAGATATGCTGATCCAAACGATTGTCAAAAATTCTATGTCTGTTTGAATGGCGATGATCCACGGGACTTGGGCTGTCAGCTTGGTGAAGTCTACAATGAAGAATCCGAGAAGTGCGATGCACCTGAAAATGTAGCCGGCTGTGAAGATTGGTACAAAGATGCCGATGATAAGAAAGATTAAAAATGTTTTAAGTTCAGGAACATTTTCACACTTGCATTTGCTGTGAATTTTAGTTTTTTATTTTATTTTTTATTTCTTTATTTTTGTATTTTTTTAATTTTTGCATAACTTTTATAATTAGTCGTTTAGTGTACCCAAATATTCCTATAGGAAGTAATGGGAAAATAAATTAATATAATGATGATGACGTCATTGTATTTGCCTTGTACAAGTATGTATGTAAAAAAAAAAGTTTTCACTTTTTCTGAAAACGGGCAATAATTGTTCATTAATTTGCATTTACATCTAAAAACATACTACAAACTGACTGAACTGCAAGTGACATTACAAAATTGATATTTGACTTTGCTTGTGATGTCAATATTTATGAAAAATATTTATGGCACTTTGTAGTTATTATTGAACATTACGTTGTAAATATATTAACTATGAATATATGTAGTTTGTAAAAACAAAAAATATCAATTAAACTTTGTTTCATATTTTTATATTTTTAAGCCAACTCATTAGGAGTGTTTGTTATCCCCAAGGTTTTAGTCCAGAATTATCGTTTTGCAGGTTTTAGCCTGAAGAACGTTTCAGCTCTATCTTTGTATTAAATTTGAAGTTTTGCCACCATATCTAAATTGAAGTGTTATTCGAGTGTCAGCGTTATTTAACCATCCCTGTCTGTTTCATGTCTATGCAATTAAATAGAGTATACCGAAACAGAGACGGTGAAATAACGCTGACGCTCGAATAACGCTAAAATTTAGGAAGGGATAAAAAAATTTAAAGATAGTTGAAACGGATCACTTAGAGAATACAGTGTACAATTATACGGTCAAATTATGAAAAAACTCAGCATAAATTTCAAAATTGTAAGTAAAATAAAAAGGGAAAAAAAGCATGATTTTGACACTTTAGGTCCGTAAATAAGGCAATTAATAGGCCTGTTTTTTTTGACGCTTATATACAATTGTGGTAATTTTTCAAATTGCAATAACTTATGAACGGTGAGTCGTACGAAAAATAATTTTAATCTTTTGTAAAAAAAACATAATTATTTAGAAGTTATTAAAAAAAAGTAATTTTTTGCTGTTTATCGGCGCTTAACCAGTTTTTATAGAATAACTCCTAAAAGATAATTTTTTTTAAAAGTAAAATGAAAAGTTTTTGTAGAGAACGTGATTCTTCATAAAAAAGTTCTTAACAGTTTTATTGTGCAACTCCATGTTCATGAGTTATCGCAACTTCAAAATATCCACAACTGTATATACGCGTCAAAAGAAACACGGCTAATATAGGTACCAACTCAAATAACTTAAAAGGAAATCTTGAGATATGAAGGTAGCGTTTAGTGCAAAAAACACTAAACATGTAATTTGCCTTGAGGGTGTGATCATTCTGATTTCATTTTCGCCATGTGATATGAACGGATATATAATCTTGTCGGTATTTGATAAGCAAAACGACATAGCAAAATAGTTTTGAGCGTCCTTCATATAACCCCAAAAATCGTGTTTTTTTAACTTTTAGTTAAACCATACGTGATAGACCGATTCGGATTCAGAATCGACAAATACATCGAAAATGACTATTTTTGCTTAGAATTGTTTCTATTTTTTTTTTTTTTTTTTCAAAAACTGCATAAATCTAATGAGCCATGTCGGATCAAAATTGGTGCTTGCTCAAGAAAATTGGATATTTTTTACCTAATTTTTATACCCTACACCCAGCGTAAATTCACTTTGTCCTTTCGTTTGTAACGCGAAGAAGGAGGAGTGGCAGGTATAGTAAAGTATAAATATTCTTGATCCGCGTCATCTCCTGAGTCGATATAGCCATGTCCGTCTGTCTGACTTGTTGGCAGGCTGGCAGGCTGTCCGTCTGTGGAAATACTTTTTACGGAAAAACTAAGCAAGATAGTTCGATGAAATTTGGTACACTGCCTTTGTTGTAAAAGCTAGCTCGCGGGATAGAAAACAAGCAAAATCGGTAAACGAACACGCCTACCGCTCATACAACCAAAATAGACGTAAGAACTAAAGATAGTGAGTGCAAGCTCTAGCCAAAAGCTAGGTGAATTCGAGAAAGAGGGCGTGGCATCTCCTATATAAGTATAAGTTTCAAAATGGGGGCGTGGCATCTCTCATATAAATAAAACTTTCAAAATGCTATACTGCAAGCGTTTTTTAAGAGAATTCAACCAAATTACACTCAGACACTTGGACATCAATTGCAAGCTCTGCAAAAAAAACTCGGCAAACTCGGACAATGTAGGCATGACACCGTCTATATAAGCAAAAATTTCAAAATGCTATACTAAAAGTTTTTTTTGATATGATTCAACAAAATTTTACTCAGACACTAACGATAGTAAGCGCAAGCTCTGAGCAAAAACTTGGTTGATTCGGACAAGAAAGTGTAGAATCTCCCATAGCCATGGTCTAAGCAAAAACTACGTGAATTCAGAAATGAAGGCATGGCACCCTACAAGCAAAATTTTAAAAATGCTTCGGTGTAGGGTTTTTAGTTTTTGGCCTGGCCAAAGGTAACACCCTTACTAGTTATTACTAAATTTCATATTTTTGATAAAAAATTGATTTCAATTAATCCCGCGATTTTCATGGACTAATCCGGGATTTTTATAAGATTCATATGAAAAATAATTTTGTCTTCTTCTTTACATAAAAAGTATTTTAGAAGATGTTAAAAGTAGGCCATGTATACCGTTCTTATTAATCTTAGTACTGAAAAAGTAGTAAAAATAGTACTTTTGGCAATATAGCAGAAAACTTACTATGTGCTAAGAGCCTGATTTACTCCAAAGGTAATGTCTTTCAGAAGAGCACAACTCATATCACACATGTACATCAAAAGGGTATTTTGCACATAAATATGTGTGTTAATTGCGATAATTAGATTTGCAAAAACTACGTGTACGAAAACTGAACGCGCTCACTGTAGTTGGTCCATTCACAAATCAACGTTTTAATGAATGCATGCTGATGTTGCCTACACACGTACATGTTATGTAACAAGTATAACCATGCTGCAGCACTCGAAAGTCTTTTATTTTTTTTAGTTTATTTAAAGTCATTTTGACCAAAAAAAAAAAGCATCAAAACCGACAATCAAGCGTCAAGAGAAAAAAAACAATCATGGTAGAAAATAGAGCTTTATCATCACAACAATACTTAGTAAGTAAGTTGGAGCATGTGCAACATTTCGCAATAAGTCCTCCTCAAAACAGCTAGCGGTTGTAACTTTAAATTACACACCGAAAAAGCACACCCATAATACGAAATTCAAAACTCAAAAAAAACAAACAAAACCCCAATTCAAAAACGGTTTTGTGTTGCCTCAGGCCATTATCCACGCGAAATGTTACACAAAAGCCAATCACTCACTGTTGCATACACAAGACCCCAAAAAAAGCTTTCACTATCATTGGTATGACAATGGAGGTTTTAACTTTCGATCAACAGCGTTCAAACAATCCAGAGTTTAAGCCAAAGCCATGCAACATGTTCGAAGCTTAGATGAATGGTTGGCGCTCACATTTTTAGATAACAATTTAATACAAATCACGTTTCTTGCATTTTGAGAAAAAAAAGAAAAAACTCGAAAAATAATCGACATACCTCTACCTTAGAGCTTTGCGAACTTTTAAGTTAAACATTCAGTTAATATTTGGAAGCGTAACCGTCAAAACGTTATTAACGGAAGTTTCGTCGTGGTGTGGTGAATGATACAAGCAAGTCTATCGTAGGTCGAACGAAACTGAGAGTTTTGTACATTTTCGAAAATACTCCGTGAAGTGCCGAAGCTTTAAATACAATGAACAAATTCCAGTGCAATATTGTTCTAGTCCTGGCTCTAGTAAGCTATGGTAAGTCGGAAATCATATGTATCCGTATATCGAGGAAAAGGAATTTATTTCCTAAATATTATACCATTGTTTGTAGTTGCGAAAAATATATCAAACTTTCAAATTTTAAATATTTTTTTTTATATTGTCTACTGCACGAAGTGATCATGTTTTTCTTTGATTTATTTCTATATTGATTTGGTAATTCATCCAATTACCAAATCCAAAATAAGCGAATGCACAGCCGCAGACTTTCAATTATTCATTCATTTTTCATGTTACTCGTATTTTGTTATTGCATAAATGGATCCAAGCGTTTCATTTGTAACCAAACATTTTTTTGTTTTTTGCATTACCGCCACAAATATCAATCACTAACGCAATATGTGGAGCAGACAATCTCCGCCTCACATTAGTCATACCAGGCGACCAGTTCAATTTTTTTTTGAAAGATAAAAAAGCTCGCTTTTGCAGACATCAGACAGCAGCAGCCAAGTATTTAACCACTTAGCTATTGTTCTTAGCGCTTATATAAGCGTGCTTGCTTGGACCTCAATTTTATTTGATTTTTTTTTTTTTGTATTTTGATATTGGTTAGTGGTTGTGGCAATTTGAAAACTTGCTCCATTTTAAGTTTACTTGGTTTTATTGTTGGTTTATTTTTGTTTTTTGTATTAAGTTTGTGGTTTTTTTATTATTAAGCTTTTGTTTTAATTTTAACCCATTGGTAATTGAGTTGATTACTGGTTTTATTAGATTTAATTAACTAAACCTGCAATACCGTTTGTTGTCTGTCGCACCCATTAAATAGATTGTAGGTGAATATTTTGAAAAAAAAAAAAAAAAAAAATAACCAGTACCTTTGCGTTAAACTGGATTTTCTGCTGCCTAAGCTTATATTCTTGGTTTGGTTTCAGATCTGTTATCTGTTTCTTCTAATGAAAAAGTTGTAGATCTTGAACTATTAAAATATTGCTTGGATTTATATAAATCCATTTGTATGTATATGTGTATATATAGGAGCTATTGAGTATATCATATAACAATGCTTAATTTGTATTTTTTTCGAGAGTGACGTACGTGTACGTTATTTTTTATTGCTTTTTTTTAATATTTTAGTCCTGAAAATCTCAAGCTATGCTTATTTTTTACTTGCTAAAATACACTATTTGATATACTTAGCTAATTCGATTTCGATTCGAACTAAATCGAATCGCGACTTTGCCATCATCATCTAATTCGATTTTGATTGGAAAAGTTTTCGATTTCAATTCTGGAAATCAAAATATATGATAGCAAAATCTCGATTCGATTTAGTTCGAATCGAAATCGAATTAGATGATAAAGATGATTTTTTTATGAATAAATTAAAAATCAAACAAATTCTATATATTCAGGAAAACTTAAAAGATGCCAAATTGAACCCCATTATATTTATTGGCCCTATGCTCCTCCTAGGAGTTAAAGGAGAATACAAACATACATACATACATATTTATTTATTTCAAACTCGAATGAAAAAGAAAAAATCTGTATATGAAATTGGATCAGCTACACGGAAAAAAAATAACTAGACTTTTTTTAATCTTCGTTCATTTCACATATCTATTAAAAACTGCTTAAAAATTTATAAAATTTTAACTTTATTTATTGAGCTACAGGTCGGTAGAATATTTTTCAATTTAAATTGTTGACAAATTCAAACTTTTATTTATCGAATATTTCGTCTTTCGTTGAAAATATTTCACTGACCTGTAGCTCGATAAATAAAGTTAAAATTAAATAAAAGGTCGAAAACAAAAATAATAGTTTTATTAAATTTTCAAAGTTCCTTACAAGGAAATATTTGAATTTCAGCATAGTAAACATTATCAAGCTGGATAATGCAAATTTCTAAAAACATGTGATACTTAATTATTTTGTTAAATAAACTAAACTAAAAAAACAATAAAAATTAAAAAAAAAATTTTTTTTTGTGCACGGAGAGCCAGCGCTTGGCTGACCCTCCTTATAGTATCAAAGCTGAATTTTTTTGTGGGTGTTCTTTCAATAGTAGTTTCCAGTGAAATCCTGAGAGGTTGGTGCCTTCGTGAGATATCGGGTGCAAAAGGTCGAGAAAAACAGTTCTTTGTAAATATCTCGAAAAAAGTTCGTTCCACAGTTTTGTAGCTCAGCAAATTTCATATCGAAAAGTGGTGCAACCCAAAGCAAAAGACATATCCTATTTTAAGATATTTTCCGCGTACAAGTGTTTATAGTAATATGATTGTCGATTTTGAAATAAATATAACTAATAGTTATTAATAGTTATTAACTATGCCTACGTCATAGTATCATGGCTGAATTTTTTTGTGGGTATTCTTCCAATAGTGAGTACTAACTTTTGTTTTAGTCAAACCGAGTGCGAAAGGTAGAGAAAAATCAAAATTTTTTTGTAGAACCGATTCTTTGCGAGATATTCGCAAAAAACTGATTTACTCGACTTTTCACACCCGATATCTCGCAAAAGCACCACCTCTCACGGTATAACTAAAACAAAAGTTAGTAGTCCCTATTAGAAAAAGATCCACAAAAAATTCTGCCATGATACTATAACGTAGTTGTATGTAGTTATAGTAATTTGAAAATCAAAATTCATATTACTATGAACACTTGCATGCGGAAAATAACTTAAAATAGGATATCTACTAAACTGTGGGTCGTATGAAAACAATTTGCACCTCTATTCGATATAAAATTTAGTGAACTACAAAATTGTGGAAATAAATTTTTTTGTAGATATAACTGTTACCGAGATATTTGCAAAAAATTGTTTTCTTCGACCTTTTGGACCCGATAACTCACGAAGGCACCACCTCTCAGGATTACACTAGAACATGAGTTCATTCCTACTATTGAAAGAACACCCACAAAAAAATTCGGCTTTGATAACATAAGGAGGGTCAGCCAAGCGCTGGCTCTTAGTCTATTAGGTGAGATTTGAACTTGGGATATGTCGTGTGATACATACGCACAGTGTGGTAGATTTGCACATTAGCCATCAGCACCACAGACATATAATTAAGATGACTGCAGGGATTAAAATAAGAAATTTCAAAAATATCCCAAAATGATGCAAAGACTTTAAGAGGATCCAAATAAACTCGTAAGAGCATCTCAATATCGGATGTTATTATTAGAGCGATATGAAATCAAGACAACCGACAAATATTTTGGAAAATTATTTTTTAAATTTTTTGATGTAACCTTCCTTGCAATCAAAATCATCATCTTAAGCAGTAGACATTTCCAAATTCCGAACTGTATTCGAACTGTAACTGCGGTCTTTATTATCACTGATCTTGAATTCCAGTTTTCCAAGCTTGGAGTGTTGAAGAAAATAAGTATATAAAAATTCGATTGCGGTGTGGAGTTTTGATACGATTATAATGATACTATTGCGCTAATAAGTAGATCGTTCACAATCGGTCGAATGTGGCGTACCTACTGAAAGGAAAATAATCGAAAGTGGTAAATTTTACACATTAATTTTCTACAAATTTTGATATTCTGCAATTTCGAATTCGAATTCTATGCATTTGCGAAATATTAGCATTCAAAGAGGTTACAAAAGAGCTTTCGCTCAGCTATTTGAAAAGTAAGCATTAAAGAAAAAAATAAATGTTAGGATTAAAATTATGAAGTAGACTAGCATAGATTGATTGACTGTCCAAAAAAGCTCCGTAACATTTTTTAATTCCCAGCATTTGTTTTTTGAAGAAATTGTTTAAAAATGTTCAATAAGAAACGTGTTTTTCACTGCTATTTAAGAATATATTTTTTATGTTTTAATTATTTTAAATGCATTCCATAGTTTACAGCCCTATCGTTTTTAATAAATAAATTAACATTCAGTTCACATACATACAGAGACACTCTTTTGACCATAAAATATTTTTACTTTCTGTTCAAAAGACTGACAAACATAATTTTGATTATGTTCAAGTTTACTGAATGGCTTCCACGAATAACTTAACATAAAACTGTGTCCATAATTTTATTACTACAAATTGTTTTTTTTTTATTTGCAAGAATTTAGGTTTAGGAATTTATTTGCAAGACACGTGGTCTGCTTTTAAAATTGAAAGATATCGTAAAGAAGAGCTATAAAACAAAAGAAACAATGCACTTGGAATGGTGTTATCTCTGACCTTGCCAAATAAATAAATTCTTTCTATTTCTACAATTTGTATTAAATTTTGTCACATTCCTATAAGTAAGCGAAAACTTGATTCGGCCATCCGAAGGCAACAAACAGGATTCCGATCATGCGTGGATCAAATCAACACCCTCAGAATAATTGTCGAACAATCATGCGAGTGGCGCACAGTGCGTTGAGCTCATACAAAAATTGGTCAAAAATAGAATTTGGTACTTTAAATAATTTCGGGCTACTGAGCTCAAAAATGATTTCAGATTTGTTGTAATCTTTATAGTTTTGCTAAAAACAGGTGTTTAGGACGATTTTCTTAAGTCCCATGTATAACGATTTTTTTATTTATCTTCAAAATATGTGTTTTTGTTATATACGTATAATGTTTAATGTACTTTTGAAACCATTTGTGTTAATAGAAACAAAAAAAAAAAAATTTTCAACATAAATTTTATATTTCATGTAAATTTTTCTTTTTAAGCATTTTAAAAAAAAAAAAAAAGTAGGAAAAGTTATTTGCAGTTCCTGATTATAGAGAATCAGTACTAGAAGACTAAAAAAAAACGGCACTTATTTTTATAAGATTTGGTTTTTTTTTTCATCGAAATTTGTCAATTTCTGAAGTTTTTCGTTTGATTATATCATATATTAAAACCACTACAATATATACTAAATTATATATTTTCAATAATTTTTTAATTTTATTTATATACCTAAATATTATTTATAATAAAAAACTTTACTTCGTTTAGTTTAATCAAAACGCAAATTTCATATTATAATTATATATTTGTTTAAGAGAACCCAAAATGAGTTGAAGAAAAAAACATGATTTTTTTGAAAAATATCTCAACTTTGAAGTGTCACAGCATAGCCAAAACTGAGTTTTTCCCCTAAATATTTTGGTTTTATTTTATTGATACAATTACCTGTCGATTGATTTCAATATTGTTAGGTTTTGAGTCACAAAAAATTTTGATTTTTGTCTATGGGCCAACGCAGTGTGTGGCGTGCTGAATTTTGTCCATTGATGGTAGCGAGTATATCAAATTCTTTTTAATAATATTGCTTCGTTTTTCCTAATCATAACAGATAGAAAGTCAGATAGATACATATACGTATGTATTTGCAAAGGTGGTAAAAAACAGTATGTAGTATTTCTTTCTTCATCTAGACAGCTCTCAGTGGCATCTAAAAGCTGCCAAAATTGTATATCTCTATGCCTTCTGGTTCTCGAGATAAAAGGCATGAAAACTTTACTATAACTTTAATACGAAAAAGTATTTATATAGAACAATGACAAAAAAAGTATTTATTTTTAAATTGTTTTGATATAAATTTTAAACTTTTCTGGAATAAATTTTTAAACTTTTATGGAAAAAATTCTGAATTCGATACCAAAAAAGTTTAAAATCAAAAGCAAAGAGATTCAAAAGTAAGAAAAGTTAAGTATCACTTTTTAGTGTGAGGATATAATATGATAGAATTTGTGTGAATTTTTTCATCAAATTATAAAGTTCCGGTTCCTGAAATTTCATAAAAATGGACATGTCATATTTTAAAATCTTTTTATGTATACCCTTGGTATCAGCTATAAAAAAAGCTCAGCGATATTATAAAATAATCTTCCTTTTTTTAAAAAAACTATAGTGGAGTGCCTGGGGCTTTTAACCTAGGATTTCTACAAGACCGAATGAATTTATATGGTTGGGATGGGATTTTGTTTTAAATGCCATAAAAAAAAAAGTTTACCCAAAATTTTTTTGTGCTTTTGATTTGTGTATTAACTATAAAAAGTTAGTATAACACTACATTTAAAATAACTGTAACAATTTGCAAACAATTTTTTCTAAACTATTTTGAGGTCGCTGAACACGAAAAATGCAATTTTTTTTTTTCCTTCTAACCGTTCCCGAGTTATTCGGCCATTTTTATTTTCGAGATTATAGCATCATATACATCAATATATTTGTATAACGCCAAATCTGATCGATTTTATTTTATCACGATTAGAAAGAATGACTAATGGCGTTTCTAACGGGTATACCAATGATTATGCTCCGAATAAAATTAACTGAGTTAGGTATAGCACGAAAAACTTAGATTTTTTAAAAAAATTTTTAAATTTTTCATACCAACGTCAAATGAAAAACTTAGTTTTTCGCATATATTTATTTAAAAAAAATTTTTTCATAATTTTATTCAATGGCACATTTAATTTCAAACATTTAAAGCAAACTTTGAGCAAAATCGAATGAAATCTCGTGAAGATATTAAAGTTCTAGTGCAATGAAGGCATATCGTTTTCTTTCAAAAATTTATATTTTTGATGCAATTTCAACCCGGTCCTAAATGTTCTTCTACAAAAAATGATGAGAGCTTCTTTAAAATGTTTAATGAGTGTAGAATGGCCGATGTGGAAGCTGAAAAATTGGATCTGTTGACTTAGGCTGAACATTTTGAAAATGCTCTGGACAACTTCTCATCATTCTTATTGCACCAAATCCTTAATATCTTCAAGAAATCGCATTCGATTTTGCTCAACCTAGGCTTAAAATGTTTGGAATTAAATTTGCCCTTGAATAAAATTTTTAAAAAAATTTTTTTCAAATAAATAAATGCGAAAAACTAAGTTTTTCATTTGATATTGATATGAAAAATTTTTTAAAATTTTTAAAAAATCTGAGTTTTTCCTGCTATAATTTAGTTAATTTTGTTCGGAGCATAATCATTGGTATACTCGTTAAAAGAGCCATTACTCACTCTTTGTAAGCGTTGTAAAATAAAACCGATCGGACTTGGCGTTCTACAAATATATTGATGTATATGAAGCTATAACCTCGAAAATATAAATGTCCGAATAACTCGGGAACGGCCCAAAGAAATAAAAAATAAGTGGGTTTTTCGAGTTCAACGACTCTAAATTAGTTTAGAAAAAATAGTTTGCAAGCTGTTACATCTATTTTGGATTTAGTGTTTTATTAACTTTTTATAGTTATTGCTTAAATAAAGAAAAAATCAATTGCACAAAAAAATTTTTGGTAAACTTTTCTTTTTATGGTATAAAAAACAAAATCCCACCTCAACTATATAAATTCATTCGCTCTAATAAATATCCTAGGTTAAAAGTCTCAGGCACTCCACTAATCGTAAAACACATTTAAAATTACTATTTTTATCTCTGTAACGGGTACTTCTAGAGAAAAATTCTAGTAAACTTCTTCGCAATTGAAGTTGTTTCCAACACCGACTACGGTGTTTTGTCCAAAAAGGCAAAACGAAGAGGCATACTGCGTTTAACTTTTCATAAAACTATGTTCATTTTCAAATCGCGATATCTCATGAACGGTAAGTCGGACGGAAAAAGTGTTGGTAAAGATATTCATAGAGAATAACATGTTCTACAAAATCCAAGAAAAAAATTTTTTCTGCGGCATATCGTTTCGGATTATTTTGCAAAAACAGTTTTTTTCTAAATTTTAAGTTTGTCAAAAGATATCTCCTAAACTTTAAGTCGTACAAAAAAAAAAAACAAAATATTGTTTGTAGAACAAACAATTCCCTATAAGCTGGTATTTTTGTTTTATTGCAGCGACGCTCCGTTCATGTATTATCAAAACTTAAAAGAAAAAACCAGTTTAAAAAACTTCGAAAAACTTTCCAGGTAAATCTACCAAATAACCGCACTACAAAAAAGATCACAACTTTTTAATAGGTAAACTTTTTTATTTATATTTTAAGCTAAACATTCCACTTTTAATAATTAAATTTCATGCGGTCTTGTAGAAGTCCTACGTATACAGTGTTTTTAACTCCCTGGGAACTCTACTACTATACGATTAATTAATTGAAATTCCTTGATTGCAATGAAGTGAGACGATGTAAAGTAATTGAAGTTACAATAAAAAGGCTTTTGCAATGTCTTCTTTTTTTCAACCACTTTAGTTGTGGTCATTCGACTAGAAACAAACAAGAGCATTGAAATAAGTAACTACTATATGTATGTATATTTATTTGTGCTTTTAGTTTTTGATATTTTTGAAATTACATTTTTGAATTTGGCTTACTTCACTTTTGCGACTACCCCATTAGGCCTGTTCCGTAATCCGTGTGGTTTCAATTACTTTTCATTTTGGCAGCTTTTTGATGAAAATGGTGAGCCACACGATAAAAAGTATAAGAATCTCTTTTGTAGAGAATTACAGGTTCCACAAATAAACAGTAGGGGTGTGTGGGGTAAAGTGGGAAATTTTTTTTCAAAGCTCCATAAAATAAACAAAACTTCTTATTTTTTCATGTTTCAACTTTTTTCAGTAAAGAAAATTAAATAAGCTATATTTTTACCGAAGAAACGAACCGAAAATATACATTTTCTGTTGAGTACTACGCTTTGACCGAGGATGCCCAAAATGTCAAAAATTAAAAATCGTGGGGTAAAGTGGGAAACTAATCAAAACTAACACAAATGTTGGAACAGAGTTCTAATATCTTTGAAGTAAGTCAAAAAAGGTTTAAAGAACACATCCATAGGAGTAAATATGAAAAAAAAAAATAATTTGGCCGGAAAAAAATAAATAAACAAATGCGTCTAAAAAAATTGGTGAAATTGTAGCTTATTCGTTGTTCTCTCTTGAAACATCCAAGTCCGAGTCACAGTGTTTGCAATAAAAGAAGCTTGTAGTGATATTAACGCTTTTTAAGGGAAATCGGCGTTGACAATCCTTTTTGTTGCATTCGATAGTATTGTATTTGGTCATGATTTCGGGCATGAGTTCCATGCAAATGGTGCAAAAATCACAAACTTCATCAGAGCTAGAACTTCTTTGTTTCTTCTTTGGCGCTTTTTTTGCTGGTGATGCTTTTTTTGCTCCTGGTACTCTATTTTTTTGTGATTCGTTTCCCTCTTTCTTTTGTGTATTTACTAATCGTTTCTCAGCTGCCTTTTGCAACTCGCTTTGTTGTTCCGGAGTTGTTGAAATTACGCTTTTCGTGGCTTTCCGACCTCTACTAAATTTCTGTTTTGCTTGGCCGATTTTCAATGAACCGGCTGCGTGAAATAAAATTTCCCACTTTACCCCATATAAAATTTCCCACTTTACCCCGACACCACATTTTGCAAAGAATATGAGCGTAATCCAAAATTATGACTACACAGAATATTTTAGTGTACTTACAATCGGTTTCTCTCCAAAAACAGTAAAAATATCGATATTTAAAAATTAAAAAATTAAATTTCAAAATCACTTAAAAACTTTACATAATTCCAAAAAGCACAAAAATACGTCCGCACAGGTCGCTATACCATAAAGATTTGGTTACAGTCATTACATGTCAGAAGCGCATGAAAGCTATACTTTGCTAGTTTGACCGGAAAGGGGAATTTTCCACAAAACCCCACTTTACCCCATTTACCCCTACATATTGATTTGTATTTACGAAAAAGTAACCGTTTAAGATATATTTGATAAAAACTAACTTTTCGACTTTTTGTGGTTTTTAAGAATATTTCCTAAACGGTTACATTTTCGTTAATGCAAATCAATACTATTTGCAAAGCCTGTGATTCTTTATAAAAGAGATTTCAATGCTCTTCCAAAGCTTCCTAAATGAAAAGTAATTGAAATCACACAGATTTTGAAACAGGCCTGTTTGTGTAAATATAATATCGATGAGTATGTACTTAAGTAAAACATCAAATTTTCAGCGTAATTGCTGATTTCTGAAAAAAAGTGAACCAACTTCGCTATTCTGGCACCATATTCGGATTCAGCGACCCCGAAAACAGAAAGTTCAGGTGGTCTGATCTTTCGCGCAGGGTACTTTTTTTTTGTGGGCCTGTGTAATTAATAGTGTGTTTCCACCGGAGATTTATGAGGTGATTTATGACTTTTATTATTTTTAATGACAAACATGTTGATTTGTTGTGAGTTTGATCAAAATGAGTGAAGAAAAAGAAGTACGTCTTAAAATTATAAAAAATTTTCAAAAAAATTCAAATTGGTCTTACAAAAAATTGGCCAAAGGATTGAAGGTCTGCCATCAAACTGTTTCTAATGTTATTAAACAGTTTCAGGAAAATTTGACCATCGATAGGAAACCTGGTTCAGGAAGAAAACAAAGACCACATGATATTGGGAAAGCCAAGAAAACTTAAAGCATATTGAAAAGATCTCCAAACACATCTGCTAGAAAAGCTTCCCGGTTAGCCCAGTGGTGCGAAAAGTTAAAGCCAATGCAGGTCTGAAAACATACAAAGTCCAAAAAGTTTCAGACAGGAATGCTGCGAAAAATTTAGACGCCAAAAGTAGGGCTCGGAAATTAAAATCGAATTTTATACAAAAAATATTCATGTTGTATAATGGACGACGAAACGTGTGTACTGGCAGATTTTACGCAGCTTCCGGGTCAAAATTTTTATGTTGCTGATGCTCGAAGAAATGTCGAAAAACAATTTAGAATCCAAAAGCATACAAAATTTCCTAAAAAATTCCTGGTATGGTAAGCTATATGCAGTTGCGGCAAAAGAAGCAAGTCATTTGTTACAGTGGGCTCCAGCGTTTCTGTAACGTATCGATACTTTTCTTAAACGATTTAATGCTTTTTCCAGTGAGCATTTTTTTTAGGTCTACAGTAGGTAAAAATCGCTGGAAGACAAATCTATAGAATAGAGTGGGTGGGAAAGCAATGCAAAACGGAATTCATTCATTTTAATCATCGTTTTCATCGACTTTTGACACATTGCACTGTCTTGGAAAACAGAAAACGCGCCACCCATTTTGAAAATAACTTTCGCATGGTCAAATTTTCATGTAAACTACATTCACGCAATTTCAATTTAAGATCTTTTAAAACTATTTTCTTGTTTTTTTTTTAAGTTTTACGGAACAACTGCCAATTTTGGGCGAACAGAGTGTTTAGCATTGTTAGTGCTTGTATTTAATCCAGCATGCCGGTCAATAATGGTCGAGTTTCTTCCTTATCAAACCAAATTTTTGTTTTAAAAGTGTTTTTTCCCATCAAAAAGCACTGATTTATCAACACATGAAATTCTTTTTTTCCATTCTTTTCAAAATAACAAAAGTTGTTTCACTGAAACCACTGTAACTTTAAAAAAAAAAAAACGTCGGATAATTATCAATTTCTTACAGCATTCTTTTGAAAGTTAGTAGTTACAAAAAAAAAAAAACAATATTAGTTTTGTATTTTCCGCATTTGTGTATCAGGCTACGGACTTATCAACCGATGTGTTAGCTTCTTACAATCGATGATACTCGGCCTTATATGCTGCGGTGACTTTGGCGACTGTATGCCAACCCTTATTCTAATTCTAATATCGTTTTTGTGAAATTTGCGTACTACAACGTCGATGATTGAGCATTTTATGCCATGCTAAGATGTTACTTATTCGTGTAATACAGGTCGTATGAGTGATATTTAATTTAATTGATTATCTTTTTTCATTTGAAACTACAGTTTTTCATTTGTAACTACATAAAATAAATAAATCAACTCATCTATCTTTAGTGTTTGTTCACACCTATGATGAAATAGCATTTCTTTTTGGTTACAAACTCAACTTCATTACATCATATGAGGGAGGTATGTATGCATGAGCGACAAACACACGCCGCTGGGTGATAAAAGTAAAATATTCGCTGAAGAAGCCTCAGTTGATATTTGAAAACGAAAACCAGTCTGGCAAGCAGGCAGAAAATCAAATGGTACATTCGTTATTCAAGTTTAATGAGGAAAATTTTGTGATTGCTGCTTTTTGTTGCAAAAAGAAAAAAAGAAGAAGTAAACTAATAAAAAAGCTTGCAACTTTGAAAATTAACATGAAATTATGTTTCCGTCACTTTAATGGGCTTGCCAAATATATAACCTATTAATCCTATAACTATGAGTTGTAAAAATTTAACAATTTTTATATGAAAAGGTCATCAATACCTCAAATGTCTAACAAAAACCCCCGCTTTTTATTTTATTTCAGTGGAGTCAATTTGTTTTATCCCAAGCTAAATGTACAGGTGAACATTTTCCATTTCTCTCTCCCCAAAGTAGATACATAAGTGTTGACAATGAAATTATACAGAGAATGTTGCGGAACTAGCTTTTGATGACACTTTTTCGTAATTTCTTTTTTTTTTGTCTCTGTTCGACCATAAATAGGAAGTCATTTGCACATGCGCTGTTCACACTTTATAGACAAATAAATATTTTCACTTTTTTGTACATACATACAGGGTGTAAATGTTGATGTTACGAAGCTACTGGGAGGTGATAGAGAACGCCTATGAAAACAAAAAAATTATACGTAAGTAGGGGTCTCTAAAACGTTAGGATGACCCAATATTTTTTTTTGGAAAACAAGTCAGAAAATCAGTTTTCCCTATAATTCCTCAGGAGGCACATTTTAGACCCCCTCCCTAGGTGCAATTTATTGCTAGTCTAGGCCTTCCAGAAGCTTTGTAATCTTAACGCTTACATTTATACTTTGATGATATATGAGTACTAAGTTTTTTTTTTCAAAATTTTCAGCTAATTCCCTTGCTGTTGGCGCACCAGAATGTCCAGAGAAATACGGTGTTCAGGCATATGCACACACAGAGAGCTGTGATCAGTTCTTCCTCTGCACGAATGGTACTCTAACATTAGAGACTTGTGAGAATGGTTTGTTATTCGATGGCAAAGGTGCTGTCCACAATCACTGCAACTACAATTGGGCTGTAGATTGTAAAGGACGCACATGGGATCGTAAGTTGAGAACAAAAATCTTAAAATTTTTAGGTACAATAACAATAATTACACCTTTTCAGCAACTCCAATTTCTACACCCGGTTGCGAATATCAGTTTGGAATATATCCCGTATCAAAGGAATGCTCTACAACATACATGAAATGCGCATACGGTGAACCACATGAGCAGGACTGTGATGCAGGTTTAGCATATGATGAGCGCATTCATGGCTGCAACTGGCCAGATCAATTGTTGGAAACTTGCAATCCAGAAGGTAAAGCAGTTTACTTTTAGAATGTGTAATGTAACGTTGATTAACGTTGTTCTTTTTGACTATCTAGCTGTTGTTGGTTTTAAGTGTCCTACCAAAGTTGAATCTGACTCACCGGCTGCTAGATTCTGGCCATTCCCAAGATTTGCTGTACAAGGCGATTGCCATCGTCTAATTACTTGCGTTGAAGGTTATCCACGCCTCATTTCATGCGGTGAAGATAAAGTCTTTGATGAGAACACCTTGACCTGTGAGGATCCCGAATATGCTGCATCAAAATGTGGTGGCTTTGGCAAATAAACTTCAACTGTTGTGTAGCTGAATTCGAAATACTCTATTTCTAAAAGTGTAATTCTTTTAAAATGCTTCCTCTGTATTGGCTTTTTTTATAGTTTTGTACATATATTTAATTGTAATGCAATTATTTTTTCTTTTTACTTTTTTTGCTGTACATTTCCTAAAGAAATTTAAATAAAATAATTTTTGTTTTTATTTATTGGTTAAAAACTTCCAATTTTATTACAATAATAATAATGGTATTCGCACTAAGAGTTAGGGAGCTGATGGTAATTTCGGTATGTGTTTAAATCGTTGTTGTTACTTACATGTTATGTTGTTCCCAGTCTTTTGTGATTAAGAAAAAGTAAGTGGTTATCTGTTATCGCGCAGATTTTTTGTTGCAATATGTCATATAATCGTATCTGCCATTGCTATATTGCATTTAGGTTACTCCAAATAAAAATAATTTCGAGACGGCAGACGTCATGAACGAATTTTTTGTGTTTTACACAATTTAGAAAATGCAAAAAAGCTATACCATGTCATTTCGTCGTCATTATTTTTGAGAACGTTTTGTTCCATAGGGTCTTTAAAATAATAAACACAAGACGGCAGACATTAAGGCCTCTGATTTTCATTAAAAGCCACAAAAAACCATTCTAACGCGCGGATCTGTGGAATTTAGTAAAATGGATGTTTCTACTTCTCTACTAAAGCTGGAAAGTTGAGTTTTCGTACAGACCCTTCTTTAAACATTTTAAAGGCTTGTTAGAAAACAAAATATAATATTGTGTTTCTATGTCAAGATATTCGAGGTCAAAGGACACAAAAAATTGTTTCTTGCAAATATCACCTCTACGCTTACTTTTACAGAAAAATGTCTTGACAATTTTGAAGCTTCAAATATTTCTTACAAAAAACATTCGGAAGTTCTCTTCATACGACTTATAGTTTAGAATATATACCAATTGCCATACGATGTTATCACATAATTTTTTCTGCCAACAGCTCCTTAACTTGATATCATCTACAAAATTTTGCTAAGCCAATATAAATGAAAAATAAATTAAAACATATCAGCATACCAACAGAAAACGTTAGCAAAAATTAATTTTAAGTATATAGAGAAAATACTGCTTATTCCAGTATGCTTCTTGACTGCTCTTGAGGTGTCGAAAAGACAATCGCTCTGATGAGTCCGTCACGTACGGACTCACTTGGGGCGCCAACGTTAAACATGAATTTGACGCGATTGCAAACAACATCAGGAACACAAGAGTACATTGGATACCATCCAACCTTATTGAAGACAACAAAAACTTTGTAAATTTGATTTCGATATATATAAACTGGGCGATCAAATGAAATTTCCAATAACGAATCATAACGCACACGTGAAGTGCAATGCGTATAGGTGAGGCGAGATCCTTGCATGTCCTGTATGTGTGCATAGAGAATTTCCATGTAACGTTCGGAAAATCCAGCTGAGTTCATTAGCTCTCCACATAACACTTGAGTTGGCACTTGGACGCCTACAATGGATGATAATAAATCAAGATTTAATTACTTTTTTGTAAAAAAATTAGTTTAAAAATGATCGCATTTAGTATGAAACTAATCATTATACAATAGGACATGATTATTTTATCAAAAACTTATAAAACATTAACAACTGACTGAAGTTTTGTCAGGACCTTGCCTTACCAGTAATCCATATATTGGTATCCACTTGAAACGTCAGCCCACAATCTGTTACACTCATATTCCGATAATCAAATTGCTGATTAACCGTGTGCACACAATAAGATCGGCGTGTATCGTTAGTGGCCAAATCAGTGTCACTACCATTAAAGGAGTTCAAATTAGCGACAGCCAATGGTTGTGTTGTGGACGTGGATGTTGATGCAACAACTGCAGAATGTTGCACATCAATGGGTGCAAAACAGGATGACGTGACCGTATGTGGCGCAGCAGAATGACGATATGATGACATATCTTTTGGCGCACGTGATTCATAATAGTTGCGTGTATTTAGTGATGTGCAAAAACCTTCTGGCATTGGACAGTCATTAATCGATGGACTTGAAATTTTGATCAAAATTGAGAGCGCTTCATGTTGTTGCAAGAGTTTCGAACGCGCTGGTCCTTCAGCAAACTGTTGCGGAGTGAGCGTAAGAAAACGAATTTTCTTAACAGCCTGTCTTATAAGTGCTTCATCCATAATGCGTCTTTGTGCATCCATTATATGATGAATGTTAGCATCGGATCCAGTAGCTTCATTACCAGATGCATCACTATCAACCACAACAACATCATCCACTACATGTGGTTCAACATCATCGACTGCATAGGCATCTCCATCACCGGAATCATCGTGGGCATGTACAATCGCAGAGACGTCCGGTTCCATTTTTATTTCCTCAACAACATCGCATTCTTGCATTGCTTCTACGTCAAGTGGGGATCCGTTATCTAACTTTGGTAGTTTCGCCTGTGTTGGTGCGGCGCTCTCTGAGAGCATACCACGTTCGGTAGCAAATTTCAGCAGTCCATTAAACAGGTCCAATTCTGAATCAATGTTTAGTTTATCTTGTTCTAGTATAGCGAGCAAAGTTGTTGTATCAATGTCAGTAAAACTGGAATCGCTTATTACTTCGCGTGTATTGGAGGCGATTATCTAAGGAAAGGAAATTTTGCCATAAAATCACGAATCACGAAAAGGTCTATTAATTTCTTACCTCCATGCTGCTTTGCATAAGTCGTGGTTCATCAAAAAGCTTTGCGAATTCATACGCACGACATGCATTTTTGGGACTTAAATCGGACCACAAAAAATGGGTGCATTGTTCAACTACATGTGGAAGTAGATATTTCTTGGCCACATAACATAGTTCGCAAGCTTTGTCAAAAGAGCTTATGTTTATTCTATCCGTATAAATGTATTCCAACATTGCTTGAAAAGCATCAGGTTGAACATCTGGGATAACAATGGGATATGTTTCATCTGGCATATTGCCATAAAACATACGCTCAAACACTGGTGAAGCCATTGCCAAAATCAGCTTGTGTGATGCGATTAACTTTGGTTGGTTGGTTCCTACTAAAAATTGACAATCAGACCATTTCTCTGCCTGAAGGATATACTGTCCCCGATCCTTTAATTGGTGACAATTATTTTGCCAGTCAAGTTCCATTTTAGTGAATACGTTTCGTTCGCCTATGATTTTGTGCGTTTTAACTTTTTCACGAAAATTTTTTGCTAAATTTTCTTCAGTATACAAACACAACAAATCACTTGACGTTCTGTTGTCAGGTAGACATATGAGTTGACGCATTCAGACGTACCATAAGGTTTTACTAGCGCAATTCAATTTTTTTTTGCATTCGATGTAATTTACTTTTGGTAGCTCACACCACACACTGGCCAAAATTCCTAAAATAATGTTGTTATTTTTGCTTATATATATATATATATATATACCTATATTTTGCATATTCAACCGCCGTTTTGTATGTGCCCTTTTGTGATACAACAATTAATTCCGACATTATGTTTTTTGAAAAATTACGGACTCTCCTGAAAATAGATCCAGCTTACGATTATTTTATCCACTATAGCGCAAACGCCCCCTTGCTTTTGAAAAATGGATTGCATCAACAGAAACCCCTTATTACCGACTTTCAGAATTTTGGCCGGCTTTTCGATTATCCGCCCACTGTAGCTGGTACACTCAGGGAAAAATGCGGTTGTAAATCAACTGCTTTACTGTCGATTCACTGTAAGGGCTTGTACATAGACATTCATAATCAAAATAATCATATATTTGGTGATTATTTTAATCATGAAATGAATGAGCAAACGATGCCACTTCACGAAATCAAACAGAGTTGTGTTGTAAAATGTTTCACAATTTGTTCCTTTTGGGAGCAAAATAATACAGTTTTCGTGAAGAAATCTACGAGATGGATGAAATAAGTGGTTAGTAGCAATTTTTGAATCAGTACCAACAAAATTTGAGAAACCAAACAAAATCAACTCAAAGTTTGACACAAATTTGTCGCATGAAAAAATAATATAAAAAAGTATTAAAATAAATAGCATTAAAAAAGTAGTAAATTAGTACTAGTAATCTAAAATCACATGAATGTGAATAAAATATTGTTCTAATCATGAAGCAAAGAAAGCATGATTATTTGTCTATGTAAACTAGCCCTAACCATTAATATGGTAAATTAAATGTAAATACGACAACGTGACGTACATGGTTAGGTCTTGTTCTCCTTTTCATATGCATTCTTATCATGAAGCACGTCACAAGTGTCGCAATTCTTGCAAAGTTCAAAGAAAATGTGTAAAAAAGTAAAATGGATAATACCGAAGAATACGAGGACGCCGAATACCTAACCACTGAAGAAGAAACCGATCCGGATGATGAATTTCTGGAACTTTTAAAAGTTTTTAAATTGGAAAATTTGTTTGCCACATTAGAATGTAGGTACACTCAGAAAAAAAAAAAAATTCTTAAAACAACAATTTTTCATTTTTAACAAATTGTTATTTTTTAATTGTTGAAATTCATATTTTATTCTTAAATCAACAACTTTGTTCCTGATACTTAATTTGTTTACGCATTTGTCATAAAAAATATAAAAAATAGTTTTATATAGAAAACTTCAAACACTCTCTTATGTTAGCAAAAAAAAAAAAAAAAAACTTTTAAATTACTGAATAAGTTCTGTTTTATTTAAAAAGCTTTATATAACGATTAAGGGTAAGAAACATTTTATATAAACTAAACACTTAACACATATTTCTCCCATCTTTCTGGTAGCGTATGAATTCCATAATAAATTACGCTTTGTTGATCGTAACTTGGATACTTGGATTCGCAGATGATGTTGATGCATAAACCTGACTTCGCTCACAATCCACTTGCTTCTGATTATCGTACTATGTCTGTCCTCTTTCTATTGCCAGTCAGGATAAAATGCAAAATGCTGCCGTTAAAGCAGCAGTTACACGTATAAAAACACCGTTTGACTTCTTGGGCTCATACTGCAACCAATGTTCATGCTACTGTATCTTTTTTATTGCCGTAAGATAGATTGTTAATGAAGACTTATATAAAAACAAACATTTCAACAATCATTTATTCTTCGTTCAACTATTTCGCTTTTAAATTCTGTTAACAGTTTCGTTTTTAAAACAACAATTTCCATTTATAAATTTCCAACATTTTTTCGCTTTTAATGCAAAAACAATTTAACAACTTTTTACTTGATTCAACAATTTTTCGTTATGCATAATATATAACAATTTCGTATTTAAAACAAGAGCAAAAGTTGTTGGGAAGATTTTAACCAACATAAATTCTTGAATCAAAACATAAAGTTGTTGGAAATACAATTTTTTTTTTCTGTGTGTGTATTTGTAATTTGTGAAATAATTCATAGAGCATCAAAAAATTGATAGCGTCGTCGCTTCGTGTTCAGGTTGTATTTTTTTTTTTATTCTGTAGATTCTGTAGATCATATCTGAGGACTTCTGACAAAACAACCTAAGTCGAGATAAGATAATTCGCCTTTAGTCCTAAATATATAATTTAAATACGCTTCTATTGGTATAATTGACATGTCTCTATTATTTCTTGTTCCAGAGATATAAGGGTGTCCCATAGTTCACGCGCGATTTGATTTTACCACCATTCGTGCCGTGAAGTGTTATGAACCAAAAGAAAGAAAGAAAAAATTTGACAGCTGACATTTTAAGATTAGTAAAAATGTATAGAAAGAGGAGATTCAACGCTGCATCAACGAAATTGAGCCACATTATTGAAAAGTAGTTAATCAGTTCTTAGGCTCTTCTGAAAAGCTGCCACTTTCGAGTTAGGTTGTTTTGTCAAAAGTCCACTGATATGTTTGTACAAAATTTGTCAACTTATGAGCTTTAAATAAAAATTTTTAAGTGTAACAGTGGGACAATTCTTTCAGAAGGAAACCAAAATAAATACAAAATCAAAAGTAAACATAACTTGATTTTAATGCTAATCACTGTCAAAACATCAATGGTCTTTTTACAGTTAATTCAAGTAGTTTCGCCCTTGGCTCTAAATCGTTACTGATATCTATTGAATCAATAGTGAAAGTTATCGTTTTTTTCCTGAGTGTAGAGCTATTGTAAATTCAAGATTGCGAAATTGTTACGAAGGATCAGTGCTTTCTGAACGCAACCAATGCTTGACAATTCAGTTTTTGTCATTGGTCTTCTGAACATCGAAAACAGATGAGTTTTCTATTATCTCGAACCCGGTTTATTTTTCGACATAATTGGTAAAGGTCGTGAATTCTTTTTTGACCTTTAATCTTTAAAAAATCTATTTGCAGCTTAAAAAAGCCGCTTCTTATACAATTCAAAGGAATGGCTGGCGAAGTAGAAAAAGCACAAACTGCAGCGCCTTCTGAAGATACAATTTTTGGAAAAATTTTACGGAAAGAAATTCCATGCAATTTCATTTATGAAGATGATAAGGTAAATTGTAAATTTTTTCTTAAAGAATGCAATTATATTCAAAGTTATTCCAGTGTGTTGCATTTCATGATATTGGTGCACAGGCTCCTACCCATTTTTTGGTGATTCCACGAAAACCAATAGCTAAGCTATCGTTAGCAGCAGATGAAGATGAAGCTCTTCTAGGGCATCTGATGATTGTTGGACGCAAGGTTGCCAAAGATTTGGGCTTGAATGATGGCTTCCGTGTTGTTATAAATGATGGAAAACACGGTGCTCAATCCGTATATCATTTGCACTTGCATTTCTTGGGTGGACGACAAATGAAATGGCCACCAGGATAGGAAGTGGTGTTTATAGTTAATAAAATATATGTTTCAATGAATTTATGCAAATAAAATACACAATGCTACTTTATGTATGCATGTTATTACTGTCAAGTTTTGTCGTGTACTGGAAGCCACTTGTTAGCATGTAGAGATATATGGGTGCTGAGTGGAACAGTCGTTAATATGCTCTTTTTGATAGATTTTGTAAAGAGGACAATAAATCATTGTTCATATTTGTATATAAATTATCAAAGCAAAAATTTTTTCTATAACTTCCATAAAATCAGTTCACAAATATTGTTGGTGAGCTTAAATAGGGCCAGATGATATGTTCAAATGCTACATGGAAAGGTCACCACACTGAAGATTTCTCTTTGAATTGATTGTAAAAGATAAGTGATTTTAAATACATCATCTCTGGTCACTTGACCTCGAATGAGCTACTCATTTCAGCGTACATTTTTTTTATTAGTTTATTGGAATATTTTAGCTTTATAAAATAAATGTATATATAGTATAATACGTAATGGTTTACATATTTAAATGAATTTCTCTAGATCTGCATAGAAAAATTTATGCAACACTTTAAACTAAAAACCCCCAACATCCATAAGCGTATTTGCAGCGCGTGGTGTGCTCGTTTTTAGTTCTGGCGTTACATTAAGTAACAATGATGACTCTGGACTTGTGTATGGTGATGGAATTGCAGTTGCCGCCGTTGTGTGCCTACGCCTATCCGTGCAACCATAAAGACTGGAATCACGAGTGTGTGACTTTTTCTCAATGACTTTGTCAAAGAAACGCGCTAACTTCACAGCATCTGTAGTGCCAGCTGCCAAGCTGCGAGGATCACGACAATTTAACCAAATCTCCTCTGCCCCACATTGTTCAGCTAAGAAATAAGTAATTAACAAAAATTTGTGTTACAAAGCTATAGCGATGAATTTTGTTTTTGTATTGTATTTACTTTTACCTATGCCGCCTGCCTTTTGCACAATCTTTGGTTGTCTTTTTTCATCGAGCAAATCTAATTTTGTGCCCATTACAAGAATTGGTATTTGTGTAGCTCCCATAAATTGCTCTGGGTCAAAGCCGCTGGCATCAGCTGACGTTCCAGAGTTGCTCGACTTGCACGTATCCTTACCATCCTTATTAAGTATCTCATAAAGCCACTCACGCAGATTTTCGTGAGACTTGCGATTAGTGAGATCGTGCACTAAAATGATTCCGTGAGTCGGTGTATAAAAAACACTTCGCGTATTTTTGTGGCTTAACGAGCCGCCGATGTCGAACAGTTCAATAAAGTAAGTTTGTTGCTGCGGTGTACCTTCTTTGTATTCATGCAGCTTGACTTCAATGGAACAACCAACTGTCCAACCAGGATGTGCGAGAGCTTCGTTGTGTGCGATAAGATGATTGAGACATGTTTTACCGACGCCTGAAATTTGTTTTTTTTTTTTAGTTGTGATTCAAAATTTGTAAGGGGAGTTTGCTGCTTTTGTCCCGCAGGATTTTTTCATACCGGAAAGTCCCGGAATTACGTAATTATGGCCCGCATTTGTTCATATGATATTTTTCACAATCTCAATCCTTCATCTCAGCGTGCAAATTATCAATTAGAAATGGCCGAATGTACAGTAGATAGTAACACAAAAAAAAAGTTCGAATGTCCGCCCCCAGTCTGAATGCTAATATTGAAAGATTTTTAAGGAAAACCACTTTTTTTTTTACGGCCTCTAAATTCGATGCTTTTTTTTTTCTTATATCTCCGCCATCCGAAATTTTTTTTTTTTGGATGGGGGTTGATACTATCTAATGTACAGCGGGCAAACCAATAGCTATTGGTGCATATGCCTTCGGCGGCTACGACTTTAAACAAAGATAGCTTGTTTGAAGGAATAAGGTACGTATCAAATTATGTGAACCATGGTAGGTGAAGAGCGATACAGAACAATGGATGGAGGTGCTCCAACATTTTAAGGACAAAGGAGTCCCATTCAAAAATTGCCCATCCTTCGTCCAGAATCTTCTTTGTTTTGCAGAAACATATACACCAACAGAAAGAGTATTCTCTGAATGCCTTTTGAACTGATACATTACGTGCAATGCTTGTTGTAAGAGACTTAACATGGGCAGTTGTGAAAACTTTGATAACATCCATTACGAAAACCCCGATTGGAATAAAATGAAAAAAATTTTCATTTCAAAATATTGTCATCAGTTACGTTTGATTTTCCTGATTAAAAGCACCACCTTTGCATCACCTTCCCCATCCACACCACAAAAATCTCACATTGACTTTTTTTAAAGTTGGCCGCCTTAGAAATATGAATCTTAGAAATTGATTACCTGAGTCACCGACCAGTATTACGCGCACTTTATCGATGTTAGCCATTTAGTTTATAAATAAAATTAAATGCAACAAAATAAAACAACAATTTTCAACGACACTGTTTTTTTATTTTCATTCAACAGCTGTTTATTGGTTTGACAGCAGTGTTTCTTTATTGGGGTGAGTGCACAAAACTGTCAGTGCGCACGGGGTGACTAAGAGTATTATTTTGTATATACGAACTAATTCCGGTTTTGTGGTACGACTAAGATTTTCATTGCTCCGCGAGTTGAAATGTTTTATGTTTTCACATTTTCACACATGATTCAATAACAATGGTTATGGCAAGTTTACAAAATAAAAAAAATGGAACCCTGATCTTGCCTTGCTGTCTGTCAAAAGACTAGAAAATTTCAACATTTTCGTAGTTTAAGAAGAAGCAGCATTTGCTATCGCTGCAACCAGGGTAATTCAACCATGGTTTTCACATTAAACGACCCAAAATAAGTCGGAAAAGTTAAACAAAGTTTTTGATATTTCACTTCGTTTTTGGGATTTTTCTAGTTTTACTAACCCTGTGCAATTATTTATCAATAACTTTTTTTTTTTTGTAAAAATCAGATATCGAAAATTTGATTTTTGTAACGACTTTATGTATGTAGAAGGCAACAACAGTAAGATGCTTACGTAAGAGACTCTCCAAATCAAACTTAGTATTTCAAGGGTAGTATTCTTAAGCGGAAGTGGATTGGTCTACAATTTACATCTATAGAAGAAGAACGTTGAATTCGACAATATCAATTATTTTCAAACTCAAAAAGTGGGGAAATCGAGAAAAATTTTAAAAATTTTTTATGAACGACTTTCCATAATTCGAGGAACTGAAATTAAACTAGTTGGGGTGTTATCCTTGGCCTGCTCAGATCTTGCTCTAACTACTCCTAGTATCTGTGCGAAATATGGTTTCATTATCTTGAAAAATGCTTTCAGTACGTACAGCATTTTGAAACTTTTGTTTTGTATGTGAGATACCGCGCTCTCTTCTCCAAGCTTAATTAATTTTTGCTTAGAACTTGCATTTACTGTTCTTAGTGTCTGAGTGAAATTTTATTGGATTATCTCCAAAAACGCATTCAGTATAGCATTCTGAAACTTTTGCTCATATGGGAGGTGACACACCCTCTTGTCCAACTTCGCGTGATTTTTTTTTTTCAGAACTTGCTAGTTCTAAGTTGGGTTATCTCAAAAAACGCTTTCAGTGTAACATATTGAAACTTTTGTTTATATAGGAGGTGCCACGCCCTCTAGTTCGAATTCGCCTAATTTTTGCTCATAGCTTGTACTTACTATTTCCCGTATTTGTATGTATTTTGCTAATATTGCAAATAATGTTCTTAGTATTGTGTTTTGAATATATTTTTTTGTATGGGCGGTAGGCATGTACGTTGGCCGATTTCACTTATTTTCAATCGCATGAGCTAACTATTACAGCGAAGCCAATGTACTAATTAATGTATTTTGAAAAAGGTGGTGAAAATTCTCAAAATGTCAAACCACATGATACATAGATACATACAAGTTTCCATAGATTATAGGTAACGCTTATATGTACATGAAAAGTAGTGAGATTACAATAAATAATAAATTGGGTTAAGTTCCCATGTTTTCTATTTTGTAAAATAAAACATCTACAAACATAATAAACATAACTAAATATTATTTCCCTACCCTCAACTTTATTAGTTGTAAAAATCATAAAAAGCATAACAAAATTGGAATTTTTTACGGTCTGTTGATGCCTTATGTGGCATCAAGATCGACTACATACAACATATATAAAATGTATATTGAAATAAAACAAATAGTAATGAAAAATATACAACTGCAACATGTGACAAAATGTGTGGATACGACAAAGAGTTAAACCGAAACACAATCCTTTGAGTGGTGTAAGAGGAAAAACTGTGGGTGCTTGAATACGAGGTGGTACCAAAAGTTCGAAATCGACTATCTCGTAATTTCGCCATATGCATTGAAACATGTAACCCCCACAGTGCAGAGATTCTGCTTACAAATGCAAATCATAAAATATTGAAATGATTGCGATGATGTTGATGATGGCGTCGATGCCATATGTAAATGATAACACAACGCAAGACAGAGCAATTTTTACAAGAAAAAGCAATGCGAATATTAAAGATAAAAGAATGAAAGAACAGTTGAAAATAAAATTTGATTACAGTGGCGAGTGCAAAAGCATTTCATAAGGGTTCTTCCGGTATGTATATCCTACGAAAAGGAAGGAAGGAAAAAAAAAATCAAATAAAAAATGAAAGATGTCACAGCAAAAAAAAGGGTTCGTCCATTCAGTAGCTTTAATTAACCAGAAAATTCTTATGCCATTTACTTTAGTATTTTTCTTTTTAAATACACGAGAGTTCATTGAAATAACCGAAGAGGGGAAATTTTAAGAATTGAATCACGTGCGTTATTTGCTACGTTTCTCAAATAAAAGACCCAATAAAAATTGTGAGCTTGCAATATGGTAGCAGGAGGGGCAATATAGTAGGGGAGATGTGTGTACCTTGGTCCGAGTGTACCTCGGTCCGAGTGCCGGTTGCCACTCAACAGTTGCACGTGTACGATAATGTTCTTCTATGAAATTTTCCACTCATACCGGTAACTCATATAAATAGACTTCAGACCGTCAAGCTGTACGTGTGTATAAAAAGCGACGGAAAAAGTGTTTTTTGTGTGTAAAAATTTGTTTTTGGAGTAAGCTACGAAACGTTTTGTGAGGAACTTACTTGAAATATTTCAGTTTTGCAACATCAGGAAGGAAGTTTAGTTATTGTTTTAAGCTTTTAGTGTGTTTTAGATGTATTTTCATTAACATGTGTTGTGGGTGTTGACAGTTTTTAAGACATGCTGTCTGTGTGTACCTTGGACCTAGCTTATTGACCAGCGAGCCTTTTTCGACGGGCAACCAGAAAACCATAATCGCCTCTCAATATAATATTATTATTATTATTTACGCGATTAATGTATTTATTTGCAACTATTTTTGTTTAATTAATTGTTTTTTACTAAATGCACTTTTTTGTGTTATAATTTTTGTTTATGATTAATTTTTTTTTTTTTTATTGAAAAAAATGTTACTTTTGATTACATAATAAATGGTTCTTTCATAATTTATTACCAAAATACAATGTATTCTCTTTTATTTTTAATAGTCCAAGGTACACTTGCATGGTGTACCTTGGACCGTTTGAGATTGCAACGGAACAAGTAATATTTCTACTCAATGGTAAGACATAGAAATATCATTGTCACGTCATTTGATGCTGCAAGCATTGTAGAAATATAACTTAATCAAAAAACTAAAGAAACTTTTTTGGAAAATCCAGCACACTGAAAAAACTGAAAAGCGGACCAAGGTACACACATCTCCCCTACATTTAAGCAAAGGATTTTATTTTTGTTGAATTTTTTGATTAGTGATTTCGGGTTGATATGTTGGTTTAGATTTGGGGTGCTAAAATTAGCAGTCATTATAAATCGTGCAAAAAAGAGATTTTCTATTAAGGTACTGTAGGCCGAGGTGACTATGAACCAAAAGGAAGAAAAGATTAAAATTAAATTGGGCAAGCAATGTTTTGATTCTTGACTCTGGGCGACTGTTTTCTATACTTTGTTAAAATTTTATCATACGCCGTTAAAACTTAAAATTCCACAAAAATTTAGAGCAATCAGGATATGAATTTTTTTAAAATCGTGTAAAGTTTAAGTTTGTAAACTTGAATTTTCAGTTTTCCAAGTATAAAGTCACCCCGTTTTACGGTATGTGAAAGTGATTGGGCACTTGAGGTTGGGCTTAGAATTAATATGGAAAAATGTAATTCGGATGTTTTTTTTTTTTTTAAATTCGATTTAAGATAATTAACCAAATTGCCACAAATGGGGTGTGTTACCCTTTTTTTTGTAATCAATTTGATATGCCCAAAAGTCTATTAAAATCAATTCCTACATTCTTGATGAGTTAGAGAAGGCTGAGCTTAGCGAACTATGAAATTTTTTATCTTCATGTAACAATTTCTCCAAATGCCCGTTATTGCCTTTTTGGGGTATTTATAAGCCCCTTTTTGAGAATTTGGGCATAGCATGAAAACGGTACAGAAAACTATTATAAATATTAAATATCCCCCACAAAAAAAGTAAAGGTACCGATTTAAAGATATTTCAATCAATATCGAATTGAATTTCTGGCTGATCATGATAGCTTTTTGGGTTGAGAATTCTGAATCTGGTACCCATTATTCTGCATCGGGTCTGAGATTGCCACAAATGGTGTGTGTTACCCTTTTTTCGAGTGAAAATTTTCCTCATACAAAATAGTAAGGGTCACTTAAGGTGTCACCCATGTAAGGTGTAGATCCAAATGCAAAGCAATGAGAATGTAAGAAAACAGTTTTGAATTTGGAACCCTTTATTTTAAAATTGGTATACGCTATATGGTTGACGTATTCTTTTTATTTTTTTATGAGGGACTTTTCTCACGAATAGTATACCTTGATAGTTTATAATATATGACCAAATTTTCAAAAAGGTATTTCTTAAATGCCCCAAAGAGGTAATAAGAGAAGCTCCGAAGAAATTGTTACATGAGTAAATTCTTAGTTTTGATGCATTGCGACCAAATTCTTCTTAATCGTTAAGAATGTAGGAATTGATTGCAACAGATTTTGGGCACATCAATTTCGCTCCAAAAATCATTGGTAAAACACCAGTTTTGCGGCGATCTCAGACCTGATAGGAAAAAAACCGAAATCAGCGACCCTAAATAACTCAAAAAAAGTTATCGAGATCTCATTCAGATTTATGTATTTCCCATCAATTTGTTGCATTATGTTATATATTTTGATTTTAAGTATTAACTAAACCATTTGTTAACTATTAACAAATCTTGGTATTTAGAAATAAATTGGGATCCATCCATTGATCTCGTGAAAAAAAATATGCCCCGAGCTCTGACGGAGCGTCCGTGATTTCTGGATGACGCCTTAGAGCAAACACATTTCTTACAAACAGATGTTGTTGAGAAAAATTAGTATGAAAACACCTGTCCAATGAGGAAGACAATTGAGCAAATCATTGCTATACTTTACAACAAATATTAAAATCATTAAACGTTTGAAATCATTAATTTCTACAACTCTTATGAGTCAAATACTATACCGATGCAATAAATCAAATTGAATATTTATGACAACTGCAACTCTAATGCAAACAAATAAAAATACAAAAAGGTGATAATATTCTCCACTAATAAACTGACACCGACAACACGACTCACTCACTCCACTTAGACATTTAGTCAGTGTCTCACTCAGTCAGTCACTCACTCCACTTTCAAGTGACAAAGGCAATAATTTACATCGTGTTATTTTTAATGCGAATTTGCTTGCACTACCGCAATAAATCAGTTGCAAATCGCATTAATATTTTATGGCAAAAAAAATATTTCAAATCGTGCACTGACAAAAATCATACAACCTTGTTGCACCAAGAAATAACATTAATCTTAGAATGAGATATCACGAGAATGAATTTTTGAACTTTTTTTTTCGATGACAAACCACAAAAATGACTGCAATTCCTCAATAGAAATTTATTGGCTTCTAAAAATATTACAATTTTAGTGTTAAACATTAAAAAAAAAACTACATAACATAAGGTGACGGAGTTTCTTTTTAAACTACCGTAGTCAGTTTCTACTAAGTTTCAATAATATTTTTTACTTCAAAAACATTGGCCATATTTTCTTTTGTTTTTGAAACGTTAAACTCTCTCTTCGAAGTTATTTAAATTTTTTAAAATTTTGAGCGCTTATTAAGGTATGGTTACTACCAGGTCTGTTAAAGTTCAGGAGATATTTTTTGAAAATCCTAAAATGCAGAAAAAATCAGTTTTTGCAAAATATTTCCGAAACGAAGTGATCTAGAAAATAATTTTTTCATGCAATTTGTTGAACATATAATTAACCTATAAAGATTCATACTAACATTTTCTTCGTCCGACTTACCGTTCATGAGATATCGCAATTTGAAAATCAAAATATTTTTATGAACACTCATACGCCGCATGTCTCATTCTGATATTTTCATCAAGACAGCTTTCGAATTGAAATGTAATTGAAAACACAATGATTACGGAACAGTCCTGCATGAAATGTAAAATGAGTTAAACGGCATAGCTGAGCAAACAAATTAGCTGGGCAAACTATGTACTATCTACAGTGAAAGTCGCTTATAACGACGGTCAAGGGACCACGCAAAACCGGTCGCTTTAACCGGCGGTCGTTATAACCGACAAAATGCTCATAAGGTTTATGAAGAAAGCAACCAAACAACTGAGAAATAAATGGTCGTTAAAAGCGGTTCGACGTTACAAGCGGAGTCGTTATAGGCGACTTTCACTGTAGAACCATAGTGGAAAATAGTTACATTTTTTATCGCGCATTTATTGCACTTTATTTGCTGAGGCCATAAAATTATCGAACTTAACGAAATTTGAGAGATGCCGGCGACTTTAGTACTTGGAATGTAAACAACAACAAAACTCCAAAAGTTGCTGCCCAAAGGGATTGTATAGCCATAATATTATCTATTAGTCTTATTTATGAAGAGTGCAATAAAATGCGATAGGTTTTAATGAAAAAAGAAAGATTAATTGATTTGGAAAAAATTGTTTGTTTAAGGTTTTCTTTAATAATTCTATCTTGAAAAAGTTAAAAAGTTTTATGAAGTAATGAAAATTGGTTTAAGGAAAGCTGCATGTCTTGGTGAGAGTAAGAAATAAAAAAGAAATTCAGATATACTTCCAATAATCCATTATCTAGAAACTTATCGAAAATATGGCACCAGCTAAAACTTTTTTAAAATTTGAGAAAAAATTTAAGCCCTTGAAAAATCATACTCGTATGTATCTGTGTAAGCTTTGAAACGATATATTTATCCATGTATGCATTAAAAATGTTTTTAATGAATTTGAAGTTGGTTTCAAATAAGCCACATAGTTACCAAATAAATTTCGACATAGCGATCCTATTTTAGATATCGCTACCCTGAGTGAGAAAATTCCCCAGAGGAAAATTTTGAAAAATCCAAAACAAAATAAAAGATAAAACGATTATTAAACTTCTTAAGAAAAACTTCTTAAAGCTCCGCCAAAAAATCATATTATTTTTTCACCATTTTTATTGGTTTTAGCAACTAATGAAGTCATGTACCTAATTTCAGCGAAATCGAAGGGGGTGTGGCAGTTAGATTATTATAAACCTAGCAATTTCCACTTGATTGAAACAAACAAGACAGTCTCCAAATTTCTTATCGAATTTGTCCGCAAACCCCTTTGAGGATTTGTTTCAAACTTGGTTTACATCCTCATCTTACTCTATTCTATAGAATTGCAAAAATTACAGTATACTAAATTCATGTATCTTCAGAAAAGAAGCACTTCGAAGCAAATGGTCGCCTGTTTCTTCGGCAAAACCAGCGCCTTTTTGACCACCCAAAACGTCGAATTGATAGGTCATCCGCCGTGCAGCCCTGACTTGGCACCCAATGACTTCTTTTTATTCCCGCACATCAAGAAAAAAATGCGTGGTCAATGATTTTCGTCGCCAGAAGATGTTGTTGAAGCGTTAAAAAACCATGTTTAGGAGGTGTCTCAATCGGAGTGGAAAAAGTGCTTCTACAATTGGTTTGAGCGCATGCAAAAGTGTATAAATCCTTCTGGAGTATACTTTGAAAATCAATAAAACCATTTTTGATGATAAATATTCGCATTTTCATTATTAGGCCAGAAATATATCGAGCAGCCCACGTAGCCATGTCCGTCTGTCTGGCTGGCTGAGTTTGCGTGGAAATACATTTTTTGGGAAAACTGAGCAACATAATTCAATGAAATTTGGCACTCTGCCTTCGTCGTAACAGTTAGCTTTGTTGATTGAAAATGATCGAAATCGGTCAAAAGACACGCCTACCGCCTATACAAAAAATATATTAAAAATTAAATATTAAGGGCCGTTTTCACAATGTTCAATTAAAATTTAACTTTCAGATAAATACAAATTTCGTATGAAATTTTATGTCAAAGTGCCAGCTAAAGTTCCAGTTAATGCTTAACTGAACATTGTGAAATTGGCCCTAAGCATTATTTGCAATAATAGAAGCAAAATACACTTAAATACTAGAGATAGCCAGTACAAGCTCGGAGCAAAAAGTAGGCGAATTCAAACTAGAAGGCGTGGCATCTTCCATATAATCAAAAGTTTCAAAATGTTATACTAAAAGCGTTTTTTGAGATAACCCATCCAAATTGCGCTCGAACACTCAGATCAATAAATGCATGTTTTGAGAATAAACTAGGCGAACTCGGACAAGAGGGCGTGGCGCCTCCCATATAAGCAAAAGTTTCAAAATGTTACACTGAAAGTGTTTTTTGAGATAATCCAACCAAATTTCACACAAACACTTAGAACATTAATTGTAAACTCTGAGCAAAAAATAGGCGAGGAAGAATTAGAGGGCGTGGAACCTCCCATATAAGCGAAAGTTTCAAAATGCTATACTGAAAGATTTTTTTAAGAAATCCTACACACAAGGGAAACTCTAGTCATTAGCTGAGATTTGGTAAAAATGAATAAACTTATGCTCTGCTTTTAAGCAAAGTTTACTTGAAGGTGGAGAGTTAATGGCATTAGGTTGATAAAACGATACCGGTCAAATAACCTATTATTGTGGGTTATAATGTGTATGGCAGAAATTTGATGGACTCATTACTCTAAAGAAAAAAAAAACAAACATTAATTTCTTGTTAATCTTGATATTAAATCCATATTTTTTGTTTAAATGGAGAAAATTTGCTTAATTCACAAAACTCACAATTCACAATAATTGCGGTTTTAATGCGCTGTGCGCTAGCATTCTTTAATTAAAATATTTTCTATGCAATGGAGATGAATGCAAAAACCGATGAAGAGATATAGACTACTGGCAGCTGTAATTTCAAGCAATTTTATTCCTTTTTATTACACTCCGCGAATAACTCAATTCAATTGTTCCAATGAATCCTAGAGAGCGTTCGAAACAAAACAAGCTATTGAAGACGAAGACGACAACAACGGTTAGTGGTCAACAATAAAATAATGCGACTTCAAGGAATCCAAATTAAAAAAATGACCCTCAAACATGCAAACGTCGTCTCTGTCGCTCGTGTCTTCATCTTCATCGTCATCTTCAGCTTGGAAGTCTGAAATTCACAATCGTCGTCAGTTCGTTGTGTTGTATTCGATCGATGTGTGTGCAATAGCCCCGCATTGAGAATTGAAAGATAGAAACCGCAAAATTTATTTACGAAAATTGTAATTGATGCCGTAATAAACTTGCGGTTTTTCGCTTAATTTAATGATGAAACTTTTTTTTGTTTTTGGAATTTTTTTTCCTTTTTTTTTTAGTTTTTGCCATTTTTACGGTAAATTAGATATTGAACTCATTGATATGATGCGCAAAATGCATTGTGAACAAATGAGATACACAAGAGATATCAGAGATACAAATGCAATCGTAGAAAAAATGATAGAAAATTTATTTATTGAACTTGCAGTCAGTCGATTATAGTCACGAATTCAATTTTAGCCAAATCCAAAAAAATCAAGCTAAGGTAACCAAGTTGAAACACTGCAAAGATGAAGGAGAAGATGAACAAAAGTTGCATTTTGACCGACAGCAAAAAAAAAAAAAAAAAAAAACGCTACTTTGATATCATGGCTAGTTGTTTGGCCTTGCAGGCGAGATATTGCAGTTGGCCAACAAGTACACAGTGCTAGCCATAGTACGTACCATCATCACTAAAACAGTTTGCATAGTTGTACCCAAAAGAAAATTTTCATGCCACAACTTTTTCTGGTAGCTCTCAGAGTATTTGTGAAAATTTTTCAATCATTGGCAAATCTCAAAATAAATGCCCGAAATTATTAAATTTACTAAACCAAAAATATCTAACAACTCAAACTATGGCTACTTATTACTATAAATCCCTTAGACTCAATAAACCTGCAAACAGATAGATACAATGTAAAATCTTTAAATGCTTGTCTACAACAAGACGAAATCTCTAAATCTCAGTTTTGCTGTTTTTGTAATAGAGGCAAAGCGAGTTTTGTTGAAATGTGTCCTTTTATACAGTAAAATAAATTGAGAAAAAAAAAAAAAAAAAAAAAATGAAGAATCATACCTCGAAAGCTTTTTTCGTATAATTTGCGTCGGCCAATTTCGAATATGCAAACACTTTTCCCTGTCAGATCTGTGATCTGAGTTATCCCTACTTTAAAGTGCAGATAACGCTAGATGCAGATATATGCAGGGTTGTCGTGAATAAACCTTCCCGGGGAATTTTCTCACACTGCCGTGCATTCTCTATTGCAGTTTAAGAATCTTGATTCACGACAACCCCCATGGTGTACATCCAAGAAATAGCGTTGTTCACTTTTTCAAAAGTCATCTAATACCCCAAATTTTCATCATAAAACCATAGGATCATTAATTTCTGAGATATCAACCATTGAAGCAAAGGTATAAATAATGCGACTTCAATTTGATTTATTAATTTGCATGGATTTGCGATCCCTTTACTTCATTTGATGATATCTCAGAAAGTAATGATCCAATTGGGAAATTTGAGAGGTGAGATATAGGGGGCTATCGTGAATCAAGATTCCCGGGGAATTTTCTCAGACTGCAGTGCATTAACTATTGCAGTTTAAGAAAATGCCTGGGGAATCTTGATTCACGATAACTCCCATAATGAAAAACATTTGAGCTATAAGTACATTACTACAACATTCCTAATTAAGTACTACACATACTACAGATTTGGAATGAGTAACCACAAACTAACTAAAACAAGTTTTTTTTTAGGTAAACGGTCTATGCCCATTTGTTTATTACTAAATACTTAACTAGACGGCAGGGGGATCTATGGCAGAAGGTTATAGCAGAACTAACGACTTCATTTTTTCTCTGTGCATTTTGCTTTGTTTTTGTAATGTTGGTGTTTTTTATTAAAAAACATGAAAAAGTAAACTCCAACCACCAATAACATTTGACACCTGCTTCGTTGGTAGCTAGTAATATTATGATTTTTTTCCAGGATGTTAATTATTCTAGTTGTTGCTATTTATTCCGGTTGCATACATATGCTTAGAACAGTTTTGAAGATGTTTTTTTGGGGGCGTGACACCGCCCATTTTTCTAATGTGTGTTATTTGGCTTAGTGCTGTTTACATACATAGAATTTTATCCCTATGCTTAGAAGAGTTTCTGAGATATGTCGAATTTTGTTTTTTTATAGGAGTGGCACCATCCATTTTTCTAATGAGTGTCATTTGGCTTAATGTTCTTTACATATGTGCCAAATTTCCTTCCTATGCGTCAAGCAGTTTCTGAAATATGTTGGCGTGGCACCACCCATTTTTGTTATTGGGCTTAGTGTTCTTTACATATGTGCCAAATTTCATTCCTATGCGTAAACAGCTTCTGAGTTATGTTGAATTTTGTTTTTTAAGGGCGCGTCACCACCTATTTTACTAGCCTATAACCTAAAATTTTATGATAATTTCATAGAAATCAGTCAAGTAGTTTTCGAGTCCATAAAAAACGGACACACAAACAAACAAAATTTTTGGTTTTTACATAGTGAATATAAAATGTTTTGGATAAAAAAGCATTTGATAAGGCCAGAATAGAAGATTTATCTTGAAATAAAACGATTCTTTGCGAATACTTTTATCTCTTTCCATGACCTTCCCCAGTTTTGGTTTTCCATCTCCAACGATTTTTCCAGACGGTTATTGGTCTAGCAGATCCTCTACTGACTTGTGAATTTCACTCAAGAACCTGGCGACAGATTTTGTTGTGTGGTTTTCAGAGATTATGATCTTGCGTAGCTTGATCTCGTTTGCGATTTCAAGACAGGGTCTTTAATCTTGCTTGGACGATATAAGGCAGATGTTATCACCACAGCCGAGATCTTCTAGCTGTTCGGCAAAGTTCAATCGGATAAGACTTTTGAACTTGTTTAGAGCTTTTTCTAGGATAGCGAAAAGCCCGCCCAATATTTGAATTAATGGTGAAGCTGCGTCTTGGTCCATTATAAAAAAAGATCTCCATATTTTGCTAAGCTTTGCCCATAATGATGGAAGTCATTGTTGTTTGGATGCATGAGTTTTTAAGCCAATCTTTGACGACTTCACAACAATGCTTTTATGGTCCTAAGGCGGATCAGAATCTTTATTTATCTTCTTTTAACAAAACACTACTTTCGTCCTATCCTCATTCAATGATTCTTTTTAGCATGACGGTATTGCAATGTTAGTTAGTCGCACTTTATTTTGCGAGGCCTTGAGCTCTTCTTCAAAAGTCCCGTGAAATTCCGCGTTCTTTACTTTTAACTTGCGGTTTCCAGATATATCCAAGTAGTCTTATGACAACTTGTGTGTCACAACTCCCAATAGCTTATGGATATTAGTAAAGACTATTTTAGATGCAATTACTGGCTAGAGTCTTGAAATGTAAAATTAGACTCCAATTTCCCCTAAAAAAGTAATAAAATAATAAAAATAAAATAAATTAAAAACAAAATGCCTCCAATTGCAATTCTATTTACTAGCAAATTCTACATTGGAATCTTTCGTTTTTTTTTTGTTATTTCGTTTTCATTGATGGAATCAGCAGCAGCAGCACCATCCCGATTCGAATAAAATGAAATTCTCTAAATCGTTGCCATCGAATTTAACAAAAGCGCAACACCGAAGGTTTTTCGGTGCAACCATCATTGTTGCTGCCGTCGTCTTTTCCTCATTGGCAGCCAGCAAGCATCCTCAATGTTGGTTGGTGTAACCATTGATTGCATTTATCTTTTTGTTTTGTTGTGTTATTTCCCACAGCAGAGTTATTTTTTCATTAGAAATATGAAGAGAAAAAAAAAAATAAAGCCAACTACACAGCAAAACCAAATCAAATTCTGATCAATGCGGCTCAATGAAGGCAAGGCCTAACCCTAAATGAACCTTTCGCATCAGACCAGACCATTCAAGCGAATTGGCTTCTAAATGAAAGCCGCCAGTGAATTATGTCTGATTGCGATTTAGAACGGAAATAGATATGTATGAGCAAATATGAGAAGATATTGTTTGAAGAAATTCCATTGCACTAGATCTTGTAGTTTCAATAGAAAGATTTTAATTTGCTGCACTAAATAATAAAGTTTAGTTTAGAAATGCAAAATTTTTTGACAGTATTTTTATGTTTTACAAATTTCTCAGTCATAACACTTTTTTTTTGACATATTCAGGGTCACTGCTTTCGAATCTGCCGATAATTTTTTCCTATCAGGTCTGAGATCCGAGTTATAATTGATTTAAAGTGCAGGAAATGTGATCAGACATATGGCGTACACCCAAAAAGTGGTGTGGTTCACTTTTGCCAACTCGTCGAATAGCCTAAGATTACTCCTTAAACCACACCTATCACTTTTTAAATTGGATCATTACTTTCTAAAGTATCATACATTGAAGTAAAGGTATATCAATTACATACAAATTTTCGATACTTTTACTTCAATGTATGATATTTCAAAAAGTAATGATCCAATGGGAAAAGTTAAAGGTATGGTAGGAAGAAGCTTAAGGCTATTTGATGCAGCTGGTAAATGTGAACTACACTACTTCTTTGATGTACACCATATGTCTGAAAAGCGTTTTCTGCAATTTAAATCAAGGAAAACTCGGATCGCAGAACTAATAGGAAAAAACGGTTTACTGATTCGGAATCAGCGACCTTGAATTTGTCACAATATGATATCGAGATCAAATTCATATTGGTTTCCCCTAAATTTCTTGCCCTGTGTACTTAGTTAGAACCTTGTCATTGTAACATGAATTATTTTAATATCTTAGATACAAATTTGTAAATTTTCCAGTTGTAAAATAAACCGCTTGATTTCATCCGGAATCAGTTTATTCGATAGCGGGGGCTATCACAGATCATATTCAATCATTAGATCGGATCAAGGAATTTTATCAGTTGGAAAATTGTCAAACCAAGGTTTCGATATTTGGTTTTTGTGTCTGTATATTGAATTTCTGATATTTTAAATACAAAAAACCCGTTTGTTTTATCCACAATAAAAAGCGAAATTTCTGTATATTTTTAAAAATTGTCGGTATTTTGTCGTTTTGAAAAAAAAAAATACCTTTCCGTCAACATTCGACTGACGACAACCAACATTTCAATGTCGTAATGGCAAAAAAAAATCATAAAATGACGTACGCGATGTCAGTGCTACCGAAATGTCGTAACGCGGAACTGAAGTCAAATCAAAATAACAGCAACAGAAACAAACACAACGGCAGAAAAGAAGACGGACAGCAACTGATGAGACAAACAGACAGACAGAACGTCATGCACCGGGATAATGTACGGGAAGTTGCATTCAATTCAATTCATTTGAGATTCAAGTGCAAATGCAATTGAATTGGAAAATTTAAAAGCGATAAATCTTATTTAAGCTTTGCATGTATGTAGTACATACATGATACGTTATCAAGACTATATTGTTAGCAAAATAAAATCAAAATCAGACTTCACATCAAATTTAGATTGAAAATTAAGTGTGAAGCTTAACTAGAGATGAGTAATCAGATGATGATGAGAAGAAGCTCATTCCCCTTAGGTGACAATGGCAATGACAATGACAAAATGATATAATGAGAAAATGACAAAATGGCTAAATAACAAAGTGGCAAACTGACAAAACGACAAAATTACAAAATGATAAAATGACAAAATGACATAGTGAGAAAATGACAAAATCACAAAATGACATAATGCGAAAATGATAAAATGACAAAATGATAAAATGACAAAAGGACATAATGAGAAAATGACAAAATGACATAATGAGAAAATGACATGATAAGAAAATGACGAAATGATAAAATGACAAAATGACTAAATAACAAAGTGGCAAAATGACAAAACGACAAAATGACAAAGTGACAAAATGACAAAATGTTAAAATGACCAAAATGACAAAATGAGAAAATGACAAAATAATAAAATGACAATATAATAAAATAACAAATTGACCAAATAACAAAATGACCAAATTACATAGTAACCAAATGACAAAATAACAAAGTGGAAAAATGGCACAAAGACAATATTACAAAGTGACAAAATGACCAGATGATCAAAAGACAAAATGTCAAAATGATCAATGGCCAGTCAAATGATCAAATGACCAAATAACAAATACCAAAATAACAAAGTGACAAAATGACAAAATTACAATGACGATGACATAATGACATAAAAAAAGTTTAGTCATTCCATCCCTAAAAAAAACTAAGTATATACAAGAACAATATAAAAGCAGAAGAAGAAGCGCTAGAAAGATCCTATCAACACGATTAATATAACTGGGTAGGGTCCGCAGTGCTTAAATTGCGGATACAGTAGCAAATTTCTGCTGCATGCTGATATCGATACAAGAAATCCAGTCATTCACACGCAGTTCCAACGAGTTATTGACACAGAATCATTATGAATCTCAACTTTGTAAAATGTCAACCAAGAAAGACATTCAATATCATCTATGTACGAGTATCTGCTCATTTGTAGTTTACAAAGTTATTTTGTCTGCATGGTTCATTTGCATTTACTTTTTTATGGGTTTAATTTATCACGATTATTTACAATAAAACATACTTACTTATTACTATAAATGTTGGTATTCATTAAAATATTTTTATGTACATTTGTATGTGGCAATATCTTTGAAGATAATATGGTTCAACTAACAATGAAATAGTAGATTTTTTGGTTTTGATATTAAGTCTTGGTCTTGAAAAAATTTCTAGAGATTATTGAGCATTAAAAATTTCGAAATCTTATTTTTCCAAAGCAGTTGGGTTTTTAAGATGCCAAATTTCAAATTGAGGGATGCTTTTATCCTCGAAACGGGCATGAAACACCTATTAAATATAAATTATCAAGACTGAAAAGCAGTCTTGGTCTTGATATCAGCGTCTTGGTCTTGATCTCGAAAAGTTACCAAGACCAAGAACAAGTCCAATTTTGCTAATCACTAAAAAATATTCTTTTTAAAACAACTATTTTATGTTAAAGAAGAAACTGGCATACTTATTTTAGTGATAAATTGAAGAAAGAAATGAACGTTTTTTCAAGGATTTAGTTTTTTGAAAAATTTTTCTCACAAGCACAAAAATTTTCGTTCATTTTAAGCTTTTATGCTTGAATTCTGTTTTATACATACTTAGTGGATTTTTTCACTAATTTTTTCATATTTGGCTTCGAGTTTCGGAAGGAGAAATGAATAATTAAAACGAGTACAATTAACCTGAATTCTCATAGCAAATAAAACAACATGGGTGAAAGCTGCGCAACATCCGCTAAACATTTACAGTGCCCAAAAATCAAATTCAGTTCTACATATAAACACTGGCCCACTTATTCATAAGCTGCACACCTCGGCTATATTTAATAATGTGCTCAAAATGCCTTGCCATATTGTATGCCATGCCATGGTTAAGGACAATCGTGGTTGCAAATCATAGTGCAACAACAAAATGTTGCAAAATTGCACTTGCCGGATTATCCCACTTGAACTACAAAATCTTCACATTAAAGTTATGTTGGTGATTAACCCTTAAGTGCATGATATGTAGCAAACGAATATTTTTGGAAATATGTGGGACAGTCATTAAAAACGAAGATAACAAAAATATAGAAAAAATCATCTTGAGGAAATAAAGCTTAGTTCAAATTGTATCAAACATTGAACAAAGAGACACTCAAATCGTTCCAAAACAGTCTTTCGCAGTAGTTATTTTGAGTTTAAGAATTACTTTCATCAGAAAATCAATAATACTTTAGAAAAAGTCGAACGGGTACCTTAACCGATCGGTTCAATATAGAGAAATAAGCGTCTAAATTGCTAACGCGCAAAAAAAAAAAAAAAAAAAAACAATCCTTAAAGGGTTAACACTCTTGCTCTTGTTGATAGTAATGAGATGGCGTTGGTGTTGCTATTGCGGTAAAATGTGGCACGTTTCACTTATTTTACACTGCTACTTGACAGTTGTTACCTTGCAGCTTCCCTCTACCATCTCCACATCCACAACTACCACGTCGCTCATTCAAACTGAAGTCGTTGAGTGCATTCGCACCAAATCCTTCGTTAGGTTCATTAAACTGAAATTCCCAATGTAGGGTCGGTTTGTTGGTTGGTCGGTCGAATGACGGTTTGGCGATGTTGCTATTTGAATTTGTGGAAATGTTGGCAAACCTTCGAATTGCACTTGTGAAGTGGATTAAAGTTCATAAGTAATTAACAAAATTACACTGCTAACCAAGTTGTACACTCAATGTTTATGAGCCCGATACGACCCCACTGCTGCCTGCTGTTAACATTGTGAGAACAAGAAAAAATGTTGACTTTAAGATAAAGTTGACATTAATTCGAAATAGGCTGTGTACAATGTACTTCAAGTTGGTGTACAGGGTTGGATTTATTTTATTTAGTTTATAGAAAGAAAAGGAGCTAGAATTTATAAAAGCATTTGTTTTGAAATTAAGCTGACAATTATTTTTATAAGCATCTTAGTATGAGGATATCATCTTCTAGAAAGATAGTAAAATTGGTTTCAACAGTCTGGTGTTGTCTAGCAGCAACGTGACTATTTGTTATTTGACCGCACGACACTGTTGTGGAATAATCTAATTATGTGCTCAAGAAAGTTAGATCAAAAACCGCATATATCTGGAAACGGCCTTAGAAGAAGGAAATCCAAAAATTGGTAAAGTGCACCAAAGAAATCAAAGTCATCGCAAGGTATTGTATTTAATGGAGACGTTTCATAGGGTCATATATACAGTGCAATAAGAAAATTGCAAATGCGGCCCTGTACATAACACAGCATAAATTCCGTAAGTTCTAGCCACACAATACGCCGCGAAGTACATCCACTACGAGTAGAAAAAATAATCAGAAACGCACACAACTGAACTGCAGTTTTGTTGAACCATTAACGATTGCAATTTGAATTGACATTGGAAATCTCGGAGGTCTTCAAAGTTGAAGTGGCGGCAAAATGTTGCAACAACTGTTTTTTGTTTTTTTCTAGCGCAATGTGTATAAACTTCATTCACCCAAGTAGCCTACATTCGGCGGAGTCGGCTCTCCCCATGGTTAATAGGATTTTAATGTTACGATACGCGCACTTTGGTATCGCTTAAATTTTTTGTTGTTTTTTTTTGTTAAATTTTTTTTAAGCCAGTTTTTCCTTAGGTGCAGCAGCTGGAACTTTTAAATGATTAAAGCTGTGTTGCCAATGATTTATGGTAGCATTTTTTTCCTCACTCTTGGAACAAGTTAACATTTTCAATTACCAATTTGCAAATAAATAACAAATTAAGTTTAAGCTATTGAGTTAACCGGGAGCCAGTGGCGTAGATACAAGCTGTTTGCGTTGGAGAGGGTGATGTGACGTATGATGATGCTAATTAAACTTTTTCTCATTGTATTGTTATTTTATTAAATTAAGTTAAACTTTTTTCAAATAAAAATTGACTTTTTCTAAATCGCTTACCAAACCCCCTCCAAATTTTGGCAGGTGTTGTTAGAAACAATACAGGTTTTCTACTCCAATTTAAACTATTTCCACATCATATTGATATCTTTTTAATTCAAATTAAACTTTTTCAAAATCATACAAAACTTTCTCCAAATCAAAGTAACCTGCCATTTTTCCAAGTCAAATTAACCTTTTCCAAATTGCATACTCGACATTCTGGAAGGTGATTCGTAGATATAATACAGGTTTTCCACTCCAAGATAAAATTAAACTTTTTCAAGTCAAATTAAACTTTCTCCAAATCAAATTAACCTCTTTAAACTTTTTCCAATTCCCTATACATTTTGAAAATTTTTGTAGACATAATTTTCATCCATATATTAAGTTTCATAATGATGCAATGCAGGTACATTTTTTGCAAAGTTTTTGTTAATTTGACTTGGAAAAAGGTTAATTTGATTGGAAAAGGGTTAATTGTTGAAAAAAGTTCAGTTTGATTTAAGAAGAGTTTAATATCATTCGAAAAAAGATCAATACGAGTATATGTGGAAAAGGTTTAACTTGGAGTGGAAAATCTCGTTTACTCATGTGGGGATTAATACCCTCAATCAGCCCCCTACATATCAATGCCACTGGTGAGTGCGGAAAAAAACTTTAAACAGAGTTTCCTGTAAACAGTAGCAATTGTTGTGACAATACTGAACTGTGTAACGATTAATTAATTTAAGAGTAACATTTAATATTGCAGGGAGCAGGTAATTTGTAATTCGATTCGAAAATTTTGTCATATGAAACCGAATGAAGCCAATTATTAAACACTTGGGCAGCGAATAATTGCAAATATGAAATTGATGCCAATATGATTTTACGCTGCTGTAAATAAAGCACGAACATTAATTGAAGGGTTAAAATTAACCCTAATTTTAATGAGGGACTTAAAAAACACAATAAAATACAAAAAAATACCGAACTGGTAACTTCTCAAGTTACCTGATGCAAGCATAAAGGCAATACAATATAAACCAAGCAAGTAAGGATATAAAATAAACTCTTACATACAATAAAATCGAGCGATAGTTCCTGTTTTTTCTTCTCAATGGCATATTAGGGTCCTACCGCTTGCGTACATAATCCGTTTAGTATAATGAATACCAAGCCAAGTTACAAAAGGTAGTCGTCATCGTCTTCATTGTTGTCGTAATGCTTACTTACGTAATTAACCGAAATTCGGCGTATCTTCCACAATTCAGGGATATCGATTACACAGAAAAACTCAAAAAAAAAAAAAAAAAAAAAATCGAGAATTAAATGAGAAATTCAATTGAAAACGGAACCGACATTAAAGGCAAAAAGGAATTAAGGCAAGCAAATGAAATGCGAATTGAGCAGGGAAGCCTACAAACGACTTAATTCGATTTTTGCCTTTGTGGTGCTTATGAAGGAAATTTATAACCACTAAAGGATATCATGAAATAGTAGCAAATTACCCTTGATTAAAAGCTAAGCTTTGCAAATTACTTGCATAGCTAATTATCAAAGTTGTTTTTCCAAGAAAACACAAGTAGTCGAACATATGTCAAACAGTACAAAAGAAACCCCTTGTTGACCAAGAGACAGAGGAATATCTGGCTAAATCGAATGCATATATCGTAGTAGAAGTGAAGAGAAGATATCTTCAGTTTATGCTCTTTTGCCAAGCATATACGGACTGTGTGTACAAATTGGTGGCAAGACGTTACTTACTTAATTGGCCACATCTACCCAATAACCGAGTTACGGTCTATTGCATTACTTCTTTTCAAGAGCTTCTATCCAGCGCGAGTCTACGCGACACCCGGAAGACAGACGAAATGTTGCCCACTTCTCCGCCTTCTTCAGTGCATCGCTCGTCAAACTCTTTTCGATTTAGAGCATTTTCGTACATACGATTGATAAGTCCAGATAGTCATGGAAAGTTGCTGTGGTCTCACTGTTGCTACGACCAAATATATCAATAGCATCAGCATAGGCAAGAAGCCTCAAATCTCAAGATGCCAAACATTGACATTGTTACCAAAGATGATCGTCTTTTATGTTTATCGTTAATACCTGACATGTTGGCTTAACTCCGCGGTGCTCTACGCATAGGTATAATTATTGCCAATGTGGTAATGGAATGGGAACCATTTTTTGAATCATATGGTCAGGCACAAGTTCATCCCAATGGTGGGTAGGTAAGGATAAGCCTCTGTCATTCTTTGGGACTTGTCACCCGGTTGCAATAAAACTCCTTTCCTACGATTTTGGTTTAAACCACAGTTACCACTAATCTCTTCGAAAGGCCGACCCAATAGTCAGTCAAAAGACTCAGCGAACTGTATTCCCTGAAGGTCTACCGAATCTTATGGTACCAGAAAAATCTATGGTCAGATTTCGTAGACACCACATTAATTCCAGTAAAGTTCTGACCAGCCTGGGACTGGTTAGCCATGTCAAATTTTCATGGATTGTGGGTACTCGTAGCTTTGTGCTACTCTCTCCCAAGAAAGCTCGCACTTTCCTGGGAGAGGTAAACTTATCCACCTTAGTATGGATCGTGGGAATGCATTACCAAGTGCATATTTCTCAGGCAGGACTATCAAAAATAAAGACTTATTTTGGATTGGTTTACCACTTTCAATATGCGTAACGTTAAAATTAGAGATAACAAGCCGCGATTCTTTGTGCTTCCAAAGTCACGCACCTTACTGCATTAGTTCATAGTCAAACACGTTAACTATCGTTTCCGGGAGTTGTCGCGAGGAAGCAGTAGGCTGCTTGAGCTGCAGATATGGCGATAATGTCTATGTTAATCACCTTTCATATGCAAAACGATACTTCCACAGCGTAAGCGTACACTGCATATCCATGACCAAAGCTCCACTATCATATCAGCAAAACAAAGGTTACCCGGGCTTGAAGCTTTGAGTTAGACGTTTAAAACATTGATTGAAATTTTGGACATCGTTCGACCTCTTTCCGCTGTCGCCTCTCTTGTTCTCGTTTTTCGCGTATATTATGGTGTACTTTTTCTCTCCACTTTGGTCGGTATCTCTCTAAGCTATCAACTAGAGTATTCGTTCTACTGTGGACACTTTTCATCATACCATTAGTTTCTTTTTTTGGGGGCGTTTGAAACCGATGACATATTCTGCATCATTGCATAAAGAGTAGAATATATTCGCCCAACTCTCGCCAATATCGGGGTCAAAAAAATTGGATTTCTTCCATTGACCATTTTTAAATATAGCTTACTCAAATAATTAAATATTGCCAACTCGGCCATTTTGGTATTCCCTTTATTTGACAGCTGTCATTGCTTTAGCACCGCCTTGATTTGTAATTTTCAAAGGACGTTTTTTCAACACTGTACCTTTGTCCATTATGCAGAACGAAGGAAATTTTTTTTTGTTTTTGCATTTTAAACGGACGGACAAAGCAGAACAATGGCAACCCCCATGCTATTTGCCAAAGGTATTCGATACGCACATGGATTGGTTGCAATTTCCTAAATTAGCATGAAGCCGCATGAGCTCCTCAAGTGAATGCCACAAAAAAATTCCCTTTTATTTTATGAATTTCTTAATATAACGTAAAAAGGTAGGTATGCGCTTTGTTCAACTCGCACAAGTAGATATTGCATTGTTTGCTATGATTGAAATGATTGTGCAGAGTTCTCCTTAAAAAAATGCACTCTAATGCATTTCCCCCCATATTTGTGTTTTGCCAGTGCAATTTGGAAACACCATCTTTGAAACTGGCCCTTAACAAAGCATAGCATAGTATAAATAAAGCTAGGGGTTGGTCCTTTGCTTTTGCATCAGAGCTCTTTTGTTTTAGTTTAGGAATGGAATCACAAGTATTTTCACAGTTTTGTGACATCCATATTTTGCAAGTATTCCTTTGTGGAACCACAAGTGCAGAAATGTCATTTTGTGAAGAAATTGTGCTTAATTATTTAGCATTTGCAGGAAATACGACTATTAGTGGTTTTCACTCAATTTTGCAACTTAATTGCATTGGAGTTTAAGATATTTCTCACGAAATATGATTAACAACAACTGGAGCCAACATCATCAACCACCCACATGTATGGTAACCTCAACCTTTCCGCAATACCAAACATTGACGTTAATTGCAACAACATCAACATCATCGTTTTGCGTCGTCGTCGTCTTCGTTCGCGACATTAGCAGCTCATTACTCGATGATGTATGGCAATAATTGCAAGAAAGTGGAACACTCCTTTCGCACTTTCGCCTTTGTCAGTTTTGCAACACTAATGACCCAGCAAGAAAATGCAGTCGATTGAAAAACAACAATATGGCTTTGACATTCAAAAAGTCAAAAATGGGGAATTCTTAATCATTTGTATTGAAAATGTGTTGAATTTTGATGGTTAAAACAAGCTCGAGACATGGAATATTCCACTGTTAGGCAGCACAAAGATATAAAGTTTAGTTGAAATTATGTTGAGTTTCAGTGAATTATTATGAATAAATATTCTCAAAAATTATATTCACAGATGTCAATGAAGACTGTAAGGCAGCCTTAGAGAATATTTATTCATGTTAAGGCCTTATATCACCTTTTTAGCGCTTTTCTCATCAAGCTACAAATCGCCAGGTCCCGATGGAATCTCTGCTCTAGTTTTCAAAACGCGTTCCTCGTCCTTTGCCAGACAACTGCCCAAACTTTTTTATCTGTCAAATTGCCAAGGCAAATATCCGGAGAGAAGGAAACGCGCAAATGTTTAGCTGATTCCGAAAAAAGGCTATACAACTTTGAACTTTAAACTCAGTAAACTCAAGGAAAGTTTAGTGAACTACTATCCCATGGGTTATTTAGTCTACTTCGTAACCATCAATATGGTTTAAAAAAGCAAAGTTCAACAAGCGACCTTACCTTAGTGGATGTAAAATTATTGCACTATATCTAAAGCTTTTCAAAGGGTTTGACACTCCACCCTTTTAAACAAGCTAAGTGCTTTCGGTGTTGGTGATACCTTTTGAAAATGGATATCATATCTCCTTAGTAACCGATCTATACAAGTAATTCCTGATAGTTACACCTCAAAACATTTTTCAACAAAAGTTAAGTATCTCAAGGGTCAGTTCTATAACGAATTCTTTTTTAATCTTTATAATAGACCTTCTCTCGGTAGCTTGCAATCCTATTCATTTATCTGCTAATGACAGCACTCTAGACTTCACATATTTTTTACCAAAGCCTCGTCTAGGGTCACACGCTGTTGAGTTTCAATGACATCAAATGACAACTAAACTCAATTCTGACATCGAAAAAATCTTTTACCTGGGGTACCCCAAATCGAGTTTAATTTAATGCGCCAAAAACGTAGTGTTGTCTTCTTTCCCTTAAGCGGGATCTTGATTTTGTTTAGAAATGTAAATTGTTTTTCTATGCTTCTGACTTATCAACGATTTACAAAGACTACATTCGCCAGGGGCTTGAGTACAATTCTCAAGTATGTACAGCAATCAATTTACATCGCTTGAACACCGCAATAATGTTGGGTGTCTTGCGCTCCTTTATCGTTACTTTCACCATTAGTGTTACAACGAAATAAACAGTTAAGCATGTATGTCCCTCTCGTAGCTCGATTTAACTGTAACAGCCGTGAAGCATCGTCCGCAAGCCCCTACACCCTAAAGTCAGCTTTCCAATGCACATTAAAACTCAGAAGATCTTTCCTTAACCACAAAACATGAATTTGGAATTGGGTTTTATAACCTAAGTGTTAAACAACATTTAAAATATTTCCTATGCTGAGGCAGAATATAAGTACTAAATTTTCAGGTGTAATGAATTTATAGCTGATCATGCCAACACAAGTGAAGTTGAATGTTATATGTATGGTCAGGGTCTGAATTAAAAAACTGCCTGTGTTCCTCGATCTCAAGCTGCTTATAGCCAGTTTCATAAGCCAAGATATCAAATGTCGGTGATCAACTCGTTTTTGAAGCAAAACTTTAACTTTCTAGCTGAGTTAATCCAGCTCAATTAAGTTTTCAATGCCGCACAACATTGATCTCTCTTCGTATTCCTACAAGGACTTTGCATACGACATACAGACCCTTACGCATTTCACTCTCTTCCACACGCGCAGACATTTCGTATTTCACATTTGAATTATTGCGATTGCCAGGAAATGACATTTGAAAGCCAAACTAAAGGTGAACAGAAGAGATTATGAATAAACTCCAAACTACTTATGAGTACGTACGAGTGTGTGAGTTGCACACATCCACCCACACTCTTGCATACATCCTCACTCAACCACTGACACTTGCTCTAAAGATGCGTAGTACAAAATGCTTTATTAAATGAGCGATACCAAGGTGTTTGTTGTTATTCGGTGGGCGTAAGTATTGACACTTGAGGTGCGACACAAAATAACGTGACGCAATAAATCGTTTTCACGCCAAATTTTGTGGTTAATGATGTTTCACTTGAATTGTGTATGTGTGTGTGTAGTGCTCGCAAAAACCGAATCAAATGCCGCACACATCCACAGATAAACTCACACAGACATAAGCACGCACACAGATAATTGCACAACCGCAATAATGAGGTTCCTAATATTAAAATACTCATTGACGCGTCGCCGTCGTCGTCATCATACCGCAGCATCACATCGCTTGTGTCAATATCGTCGTCGGCTCTGCCATGTTTGATGAGCAGATGAAAGCCATTCTTCATTTGCAGCGTGTTGCATTGACATCGAACCATTAAATAATTTAACATGAATTTGCATTTGAAATTAGGAACTGCCTCATTTTGTTCATTATGGTCAGCACCATCGCGCGCCACTCTACCGCCCGGCCTTTTGCCACTAAGCGCGGATAGCGTTGATGAATTACTTGTCGCTGTAATTTTGGCTCGCCGCCATTTGAGTTGATTACAACAGGAAATGAATGCAACAACAGTGATATTTGAAAAAAATTATCGATACTTTTTACTTTAAGCAGATAAAGTGTTCATTTTTCGAAGTGATCACCATTCGCAAAGCACATTAATAACTCAAAAACTCATAAATATTATGAATTTTCACGGGAGATTTATGATGTATGAGGTGATTTATGGCATAATCACCTCATAAATCCCTGTTTTTCATCAAATGCCGGCATCAAGTAGAACTTTCTCGTTGTTTCTTGTAACAGCTTTGTGAAATGAAAATGCATCAGATTTACTTGATATGAATTGGAATTTGTATTTATGAAACATAATTTTGCATTAATGTCACAATATATTATTTAGTATACATAAAATATAAGCAAATATTGATTCAAATATAATACAATTCACTGCAATAAATATTTAATTGCGTTTTATGCAAAATTCGTGTATTTCATTCAACCAAATCGTTTGCTTTGCACACATTAAATACATAGGGTATTCACTATATATTGTTATTTGTTCTGGTAACATTAAACCCATGTAAATGTCATAAAATCTCTCTCAGGTGGCCAATATTTTTGTCTGCCGAATGTAGTTATCCACGCTCACTTTCCGTTCTAGGAGCATTCCAATGCTGTAAGGATAGTGTAAGAATACCAGACCAAATACTCGGCTGCTGTGAACACACCAACTTTTGCTGTTTTACCGATGCTGCACGATACTTTTCAATCATATCTACATATTGCGATGTGATTAAGCGCGATTTTAATTTTGTAATTAGCGGTCAAAATTTCACAATCCAATGAACAAAAATGATGAAAAGACATTGTAAATTAATTTTGTATTTTTATAACTAAAGTTTAAATTTTTGTTTCAAATGAAAAATTGGTTTTATTGTATTCAACAAAAATATTACGAAGAAATAGAAAAAACGTTTAAAGTATTCCTAAAAACGTGCAAAAGCCTCGAAAATATCGTAAACTTCTAAAACTGTCAAAGTTCGTATTGATTTTGAAAACTATTACGAGCTCAAGAGGTTTGCGAGGCATTTACACATTTTAAGGAATACCCTCATTACGTTAAAACATTTATAGCAAGTGATATACAATTTTTGACAAGGCGAAGACCTTTAGAACTTAGTTTTGTTTTAAACCAAAAAAATTTAAAATTTAAATTATACTCGTAATAAAAAAAATGTAAGCCCTTCCATTTTAACTGTTGTGTAAGGATACGCATTGACTGGCAACATTATTTCATATGTTTTTGACATAATTGGCATCAGGTGCTCAGCAGGTGGTTGCGTCGCATGTGATTTACTTGCAAAGTCAATGCACCTTTTTCATCTTCTCAAGACGTAATACTGTAGTTTATTTTTACAAATAAACAAATGAAACATATTCATATGTGCTGTTAAATATTAAAAATGTCTATGGCCTTTTCTGATATGTAGGCAAAATAAAATACATTTCATTAAATTGATTTTAATAAACCTACATAATTTGTTGATCCCATAATTAAAAGTTCTAATTCAACAATTCCATTCCTAGCGTAACAAGATTTGATCTCATCTGAAATTTGTCCGTAGTTTTATTTGATGCCGAAACCAATAAAAATGGTACCCAAAAAAAAAAAAAAAAGAACAAATTTTATATTTTTTTGGGGGTTTTGGGTTTTTGGTACAAGTGCCCAAATCGGTCGATACTGCTCAGCTAATAAGAATGCATGCTAAAAATTTCGTTTTCTTCACTGCATGCTTACTGAGAATGCATGTTTTAGCAGGCATGCCCAGAGCAAGCACCAGAATGCGGTTTTTCTCAATTCTAAACTCGTTATCTTAACGAAAAACTTCCTGTGAAATTGTACTAGTAAAATTTTGTGTTTATGGTTGTTTTCAAGTACAATTTATGGAATATTGGAATATTCTTCCATACCAAACAACATTTTAATGTTATTTCATTTATTTCAGTTATAATTTAACAAATTTCATTCAAACAGTTCTCTCATTTCTCCCTAGTTGCTGTAGTGCTTCTTCAAAGTTCACTTCGGCTGTTCGCTGAAGCATTTCCTCAAAGCCAGCCATTTCCGCTCTTGGTAAAAAATCCCGCTCGTCTATAGCAATATTATGCAGAAGACAACACGTCGCTATTACGTGCCTTACCGTTTCCAATTTAAGTTGGATGCCATAAACCAGTAGAGGGAAATGATGCTTCAATACCCCTTACGAACGTTAACCACATTCCGTGTGCGAATTTGGCTTTCGTTATAGAGACATTCCACTTTACCGCTTGCTTCGAGAAAAGGCACTGCCAAATATATCGTATTTCGATAGCCGCAATCGCCTGCCAAAATAAAATTACCGAAATCTCCATTTCGAAGCGATATTTACTTTATCCGCAAACCATTTTCAAAATAATATAATTCAGGAACCGTAGGTCGTATGATTAAAAATTTTACGATTTTCTTTAGGAAATGGGCAACAAATTTGTCGCTTAACCTTTTTTAAATAAAATTAACCGTTAAAAAGATTTTGGCAAAAAAACTGATTTTTGCACCCTTTTCAGGCCGGTCACAAAGTTAGGCAACCGATTCAGCACGGAAGACTGATGGACTTGTAATAAACATGTCCTAAGCTATCGATTCCCATATAAATTTCCACTACACCGAATTTTTCCATTTTTTCGTGCTCAGCTGTCCGTCTATGACGGTATAAAGTTGAAAAAATTATATCGGTCAAATGACTTTCTCCTGATCCGGTGTTTTGAATTATTGCTCGTAAAATATCTAGCTTTAAATGGTTGGCTTATTGTCAACAATTTTTCTTTCTGATTGCAACATAAATGTGAAAGCACAATGCAATTTGATGCCATTTGTAAAAATTATGATACATTCACATTTAGTCCCATCTTGTATTTATAATATTTATAAAGTTTTACGATAAAAAGCGTTTTTTGAACCAAAAATGTAGTCCAAATATGGCAAGAAAGAAAAAAAGTTAAATTTGTAAAATTTCTGCTCTTCACAAAATTATTACTAAGAATCCATTAACATTTTCTGTCTACAAAAGTATTGTGTTAAGTATGTTATTTGCATTCTATCAATTAGAATTTAGTCTGCTTTGTCGAGTTACTGTTAGATTTAGGAAAGGTTAACAGAATTCTTATTAACCATTAACATTTTCTGTTTAAAAAGGTAACAGATGTTATGTCTAATATCGTAAAAAAATCGCATGCGATTTTTTCAGTTAACATTCATGCACAAGCTAAATAGCATTATGTAAAGTTCTCTGTAAATTACTCTGCTGTTTAGCTGAGCATCTACATAAATGCTGCATAAATGTTTTGAGTTCTCCGTTGTATCTTCGTATGTAAAATTGTATGTTATTTTTTTGGGGGTGTATATTCTACTATGTTCTCCTTAGACAGACCATTACTGCAAATGTTGTTCACATTTGAGAGCAGAATGTTTGGTACTGTGCTTCTACAGCTGTGCAGTGTTAAATGTAAATCTTAATAAATTCTGCAACTTCATAGCTGTCTTACTCTGTTTCCTTGCTGTTGACTAAAGTATATGTTGTGCTAAGAATATATTTTCATTTGGACAATAGCAGTATGACGCAGTTAACATATTTTGCTAAGTTTTTATTATTGTATAAAATCTATTTATATATCTTATGAATAAAACTAACGGGCAAACTGTTAGGTGTTACCCGAGACGTGTTTAAGTTTACAATTTACATGGTTTTGGTATATTTTAGAAAAATTTCGAAAAGGCAGGGGGGGTGTTAACTAAAGGAAATGCATAACGTTGAAACTTTATGACTCAAGCAAAGATATTGTTGAAGTAAAAATCGATATTCACAAAAAACAAAAAAACACACAAATAAAATCCATCTCTTTAATTTCGTTCCTCACAAGTGCGGGTAGTACATTCTTCGTTTATGTCGCCTTAATTATCATCTTATTCCACCCTTTTGCCATTCAACTTTTATAAAGGTCTTTTAACAGTTAGCCCCAGTTTTGCAACATGCTTCTTCTAAATTAGTTGCCAGATTTCGTCCAAAATTGTAAGCCTTTTCCATCTAACAAGCTAACTTAACATACCGTTCAATTACATTGCTGTCTTATTTCATAGTGCTTTCCTGAATTCAAGAACAAAAAGGAAGTTGAGTCAATGTACATTCATCTATAACAAATTTCTTGTTTGAAAAGGAGTAATTAGTATAATCAGTCTCACTTTGAATGTTGGATCCAAAAAATTTCGAAAAGACAAGGCAAGAATTTCTTGGAATTAGTCTGATGTTAAGTCAATGCATTCACAAAACTATTTTTGGCATAAGGTCTCAAGACTAATTCTCATTTGGAAACTATCATAATTATTTTTAACAACTTTTCATTTAAATCAACAAAAGTTGATTATGGAGTTTTTCTATGCATAAAAATATCGATATAAATCTAAGTGAGTTTTGAAGGAAAAGAATAGTTCTTTTAAAAAACGTATCAGTTCTTATGGCTAACAAGTACCTTGTCTTGATATAAAACCACATAAAGGGCTGGTTTTGGCTGTCCATAAACTCCTTGACGCTCATAGGGAGGGGAGGTTCGAGCAAGCGTCACGCTTGGTGTATTTTATTTATTTTTTATATGAAGCTACTGTCACATAGGGGGGTTTTCAATATAGCGAATTTTAGCGTCACGGAGTTTATGGACAGCCCCTAAGTGATGAAAAAACCACTTACCTAAAATAATAAATGCAGAAAAATTCAATGGCTTATTGTTTAAAAAATTTTTCTGTTTTCTTGCGAATTCCAAATCATGAAAAATTTCTTTCGTAAATTTAAGGTTCCACAAGTAATGCTCCGAAGTTTTTGTTTTGCTACCAAAATGAAAAATCTTCCCACTTAAGTGGCAGCCACCAGCACAGTAATCGACCGTGTGGTTTTAATATTTTTATAGTAAAAATCAACAAATTAATGACAACAATAAAGAAGAATTCAAGAAGCAGATGAAAAATTCTTTTATGGTTTCTCTTTAAAAGTGAGCGAGCGGCACGCGGCTTGACACCACAGAGCCAGAACAATTTAATTTTAATTGCAGCAGCAGCAACAGCAACAGCGGTAGCTACTGTTGTCTTTTTTTTTTTGCTGTTGCTCATCATCACCAACATCAAATGTGGCATTTTTATGTTGCGTTTGACTCGTGTTTATCTTTGGTTTGGTCTCTGTAGTTGTCGTTCGCAGGAATTTATTTACCTTGAGCTTTACAGGGTGACCAGATAAAATCAATATATATTGTCTTAAGAAATCATTGTGGAGTGCAATCAGTGGATTCATTTGTGATAGTAGCCCGAATATTGTAGATTTCCATACACTTGGTTTTTGGGCCATTTTTTTAAAGAAGAAAAGGTCAATAACCTACTATTGGAATTAAGTGTTTTTTTCTTCCTTTTTTAATGATATTTAAAAAAGGTTTTGTTGAAAATAATTTCTTTTTGTGGGCGTGGCAACGCCTCAAAAAAAATTATAAATCCCTATCACTGCAACGATTTTTATAAAACCTGGTATGGAGATAGACCGAATACTAAGGAAGAACATATTGTAAGCTTTGTATTTTTGTGGTGAGCGTGCAGATTTTCGTTTTTGGCCGATTTTCAACTAAAATCATTTAAATCCAAACTAAAGATTATAGTTATTGAAGTAGTTTATTTAACATCTGGCAACCTTAAATGAATTCTTAAATACTGCCATTCATAGTTGCGGTTTTTTCAGCTGTTTAAATTTTTTTCATCCTCCTGCGCGGTTCTTACTTTTATTTTTCTTCAGTGATGATATGTCGCCAGAGGATTTGTTCATCACAGCTAGGATTTAAGATAGATTTATGTGCGTATGTGTGTGTGTGAGGTGCACGTTCTATGGGATTGTGTCTCGTCATCATAATCATAGCATATCCGTCAGATACTTTATTGTGTTGATACTGCGCTGCTGTCGCTCTTTCTTGTTGTCATTGCGCGCGTATTTCACACATACAAAGGTGTGGTGGTGGAGGGGGCTAAACATTTTATGACAACGCCAAGCAGCTTCCCAAATCGCATAAAACAATAAACAACGATTTTATGTATGTTTGTTCTGATGTTCTCTGCGTATTCTCGTCATTAGAGGGCGCTCGAGTGATAAAACTTTTGACGCTTCATTGTCGTTTCGCTTTGTTGTCGCTGTCGTCGCCGTCGTCGTGTATTGTGTGTACTTTAGCGTTTCATCTGTTTTGATGTGGCTACGGCAGGTGGAACTCATTTTCATTATGATTTCCTCAAGCCCTCCTCCCCTCCCCTTCACCGCACTGCAAACTTCATTCATCTTCTTTATATTCTTCTAGAATATGTATCTTCCTCTCTTCCGCGTTTTATAATTACATGTCAGATGTCAATTGAAATTGTTTTTGTTGTTGTTGTTGTTGCTTTTAATATATAATCTTTTTTCTTCTTGTGGTTGACTTCTTTACTTCACAGAATGTTTGTCACGTGCTCGGGTGTCTTTTTACGGCCTTAGATTTCTTTCATTCAGTCAGTCAGTTGACGCTTGTTTCTTCTTGTTATTGTAATTGCTTTTCTATAATTTGATTCGTGGTTTTTTTTCCCATTTTAATATTTTTTTTTTTTAACATAACAATTATGTCTTTTATTACAAAAATGTTTGGTGTTTTTCGTAATGAATCAGATGCACTAAAATTTATTCCTAATTAAATTGTTACGACTCTTTTAGTATCTGCAGACACAGCATTCTGGTAACTACTTAGTTGCAAGAAAACACTTTTGGAAAATGTGGCAGAATAAAGTCCAAGAAAAAGCATCAAAAGTCATAGTGTCAGACTTGATTTCCTGTCGTCTGTACTTCTACTAAGTACACGGAGAAAAATACGCATCATAATTTTTACTTCACTCTGGTAGTCAAAAAATTAAAGTAATCAACACTAAATTTCAAACATAAATGACCTTACGTATGAACTATTTGATGGACCCGTAAAGTCATATTTACAAATAAAATGTAGTTAAATAATAAAATAATATTTACTCCAAAATCCATACATTTGACATTAAATTAGAAAAAAAAAAATAAATGTGTGACCATTTTGAATTTATTATTCTAGTAAAAATTATTTTATTTTTTCATGCACATGTTCGAAGACCAAAGAATATGTCTTTTAAAACTTTTGCAAAAAACAAATAATGGCAAAGGTTACCTTTAACGCCCGATGGGTGCTGACGTCTTTGGGGGCCTTGTTGCGATGGAAACGGTGATCCTTGCCACGGTGGATGTAGTTGCTGCGTACCACCAATTAGCTGCGTGCTCGCCCAATCCTGTGGCGGATCATCTGGTATATCCTGGTGCAATCGACGAAGCGCACGTAGCGCTAAGAGGAACACTTATATTTTTTTTTTTTATTTAAAACCAAGTTGCTCTTTAAACTTTAGGCCTTAAACACTTTATTTTTGCTTTATTTAGTTTTGAGATAGGTATAAAATTAGTTTATAAGTTATTTTTTAAGTTCAAGTGATCTTTCACAAAATTTGGCTGCTCCTCTACTTGATGAAAAATATTCAAGCGTCGATTTTTTCTTGTCATACTGCAAAATTAAGTCGCATGCCATAGTCAAAACTAGCGAGTGCGAATTCGCCGGGTTGCCGCCTTTATGGGTCAGATTGGGTAATAATTTTATAAAGCAAAAAATAGGGGAGTAAGTAAGTTTTGCGTAAACAAATGTCATAATTTTCACTCCACTCGAGTAAGGTAAATATTATAAAAATTTAGAATCATTTTGACTTTTATTATTTTAGTAACAATTTCTATATTTAGACAGAGGCTTACTTTATACAGGGTGGCTGATTCGAAGTATTACCAATTCAAAAGACTATATTTTTAGTTTCCATGCACAGATTTTATTGATCAAACGCTATAATTGTTGGGAAATGTTCAAATTTTAAGAATCTACTTGAGATTTTTGATATGGCCACCTTTGGCCTTAACTATGGCCCGTAGACGGTCGAAGAACGAGTCGCATGCTGCACGAATTTGATTTTGCGGAAGTTTGCGCCATTCTCGTTGAAGGGCCACCTTTAGCGCATCAACGCTCTGGTATTTTTTAGTCAAGACCTTCCTGTCCAACATACTCCAGATTGAGAAATGCAGCGGATTCGCATCAGGCGAATTTGAGAACCATTGTTGAGCAGAAATGAAGCTAGGAACGTTTTTTTCTAACCATTCTTGATTCACACGAGCTTTGTGTGTCGGTGCCGAGTCTTGTTGGAATGTCCATGGCTTGCGACCGAAATGTTTTCGTGCCCACGGTAGTAAAGCACCCTCCAACACTGATTCACGATACACCTGGGCGTTTACTTTGACGCCAGCGGCCAAAAAAACGAGTGGTGAGCGCCCATCAGCAGTCACTACAGCCCAAACCATCACATGCGGTGGTGCCTGCGTCCTGGTGGCCAAACGAGCATTCAAATTTTCGTAGGACCTCTCTGTCAAGTAAACCCGATCATTTTGTTTGTTTACATATTGCTGGATACAGTAATTTTTCTCATCAGAGAAGACAATTTGTGACAGATTTCCGGCGGCGTGCAAGCGCAACAACTCCTTGGCTCTATCGAGCCTAACTTTTTTTTGAGCAGGAGTGAGATCATGCGCCTTTTGGAACTTGAGGGCCTTTAGTCCGAGCTTGTTTGACAATATGTGTTGCATTCGTTCACGCGATATTTTCAGCTCGGCAGCCATTTGTCTGCCACTGCGTTTCGGATTTCGCTCAATTCTGGCCTTCACCTTTCGAACCATTTCTGGTGCTGTTGCAGTTATTTTCCGACCACCACCATGTCGTTTGGCAACGTTGCCGGTACCATTGTAACGTGTTATGGTCCGATACACAAACATTTTATTCACTTTTAAATAGAATGAACTAACATCATGCCAATTTTTAGACAGCTGTCATGTTCCATCTGTCAGATAAGTCTATCTGAAGTTAGTAACAGTTCGAATCAGCCACCCTGTATACAAATTTTATGCCTCTTCATCATAGGATGTGTATCTGCCTATCACACGGAAGGACCAGGGTTCGTACACTAGCTCGGTCAATTAATTTTTTTTTTCGCTATTTGAACTTTACAGTAAGGTTAATATAGCGTCAATTTTTTCAAAAAAATTACTAGCAAGCATACATTCTGAATTGACTAAAACAGTAAGGTGAAATTTATTTCGGTGTGGAGTTGTCACTATTCGGATTTGAAATTCTGGTAAAATTTATGAGAAATAAAGTAGCAAGTACTATTTTATTTCTCCGTGTATAACGTCATTAGGCCGTTTAGAGCATTACTGCTTAAAATTCTGTTAGTTGGTTGATCTAGTTCGTAACTACATAGAATTTATACATCATTCTCGTTGCAACTGTTTGTTTTTGCTTGGTTTGTACTTCGAAGGTAGGTATTTGTTTCGAGTTTTGTCATTGCAGGAGACTCTCCCAAGGCCTTTTGTGTTTCTAGATTTATATCATTAAAATGCATATCTTGTGTATGATTACTTTTAATTTTTTCATTCCGTGTACGACCAACTTTGTTATAGAACGAGTCGTTTAAACTTTGTTTAACCCAGGTTATTTTATGCAAAGAAAGATAAAGTTTTTTTTTTTTGAAATCGCTCAACAAGCTAATCAATTTTTCGGGTCGAATTTCTGTTGTCAAATGTTCTTCCCAGTGTTTCTGTATCAAATTAGTAGCCTAATTGCAAAGTCGACTACATTCATTTTAAACGATAACAAGCAAAAACGATTAAGCATTGATTCCTATAGGATTGAATTGTTGTCTAAAATTTACATAACATCATTTGTGGAGAAAAAAAGTTAATTAAATTTGGTTATATCTAGACTTGCATCTTAGCCCTAATCATTTAAGGAATAAACCCCAGTGGCATTATCTTCAATAAAAAGTTTCAATAAAGCGCTTACGGTGACGACATTTTGATAATGCCATAGAGAAAAAACCGAGTTAGAGAAATCATTTAGAAAGCTAGCTTAGAAGCTATAAATGGCAGGACCAGAGATAAATTCTGAAAAAAACTTTAGTCCACTCAGACTATCCGATGCACAGTGGTTCCGTTTGTATGGGAATGGTGGCCATAAATAGTAATGAAAGAGCTAGGCTCTTGAAATTTAGTACAAATGTTTCAAAAGTTAACACAGTAAAAATGTGTGATTTTGAGCAAAATTGGAGACGATTGTTGTGGAAGCAATGATCTACAACAATCTGGATCCAGGATTATGATTATTTATTTTTTTGATTAATACATAAATAAAAGATTAAACTCTCTTCTCTCTAGCAAATCAAAATCTATTTCGTCTAGCGCAACATCATGTGGACCTTTCTCAACGATGAGACCTTCGTTTCCTACAATTTGAAGCTGCATAAGGACTTCCATTTCTTCCTCTTGGCCTTTAAAATTTGGAATGGTTTGAATATAGGAGGTAGTCAGCATACATTTTGTGCTCATTGCTCTAAGAGAACACAAGATGCGAAAGAAAAGATCTAGTTCCAAAGTACTAATAAGTAAAAATATTGTTCCACATATTGCATATGTATGTACCAAAACATTCCTTTTTTCTCACTGGGGGTTATCGTGAATCAAAATTCCCGGGGAATTTTCTTAAACTGCAATAGAGAATGCACAGTAGATTGAGAATATTCCCCGGGAATCTTGATTCACGATAACCCCCACTATCTGTTTCTTATATATTTTTTTTTTTATTGATTGGAGATATAAAATATGACGGCCTTAACTTCTGGAACGGGCTAAAGATTAAAACAATTTAAAAAAAATTTTTAATTATGATTTCTGATATATTTTGAAAAATTATGTATAAAATGTGAAGCCAAGAGAACGTTAAAATGTTGCAAAAATTTTAATATGACAATGACAATTGCAAACATGTTTAAAAAACTTGAAACTGGTGGATAGATATCTTACCTGCAAATTGATTTAACTATCTGAAGGCAAAAGAACACTTACAGCAACATAAGAAAACCTTCCAGGAGAATGTCAAACTCTCGTGCTTTTTAAAAAATTTCTTAAAATTTAAAAATAAAACGCACTAACAGTGAATAATTCTGTATTTAGAAAAAAGCTTATATGCGAAACGAGCACAATTAGCGCAGTAGCGAAGTTGTTTGGGACAGGCGGGAGTATGAGTTTTTAACATTTTATGCTATAATTTTATAGAAAAAAGTTTAGATTTGTTCTATTCTAATCATCCATTTAGGTCTTATCAAATACGTGTAGTTCCCGTAAATACGTTTCTTTTAATTCTGACAAAGCAAATAACTTTAAGAAGCTTAATGTTTCATAAGTTAACATTTCATTCAACATAAGAAACCAGAATATGTGTATTTGTTTGGTTTTAATGATGGAGCTTAACACAAAATTAATTTATAACATAATTTTTGCTTCACAATTTATGAATCTGTCATAATTAGCAGGAAACATTTGAAACATACACCGTGAGCTATTCAAATGATGATGTTGAGATACCAAAAATAGCAACAAATTCCTAATGCACGAAACATGTTCCGTTGCTGCTGACAAATAACATCGGAGGATTCATCAGTGGCGGCAACATTTGAATTGAATTGTTCATCATGCTGTCCGTCCGTCCGTCCGTCCGTACGTTGTGAAGACATCGAGTGTTGAGCTGAACAAGACGCTGCGACATGTGGAAAAATATTCGTAATTATTCGTGACAGAAACAACAACGCAACGATTTCGAAATTCCAAATTTATTGTCAACTCTCAAATGCAAACATGGAAAAGAGAAAGAAATGCCAGACAGCCAGACTGATGCCAATGGTGATGTTGATGATGGCCAAAGGGATAGGAATCTCTAGTTGGCAGCTACCGTGCATAGCATGTTAATTTGGGATACGCGCACCCATCACTCACTCACTCTCCGAAAACAATCTGATTGGACTGACATCAAAATCCAAATTCTTACAAATTAACGCACAATTTTCAAGATATTTGAGAGATGTCTTCCTTAAAAAACGCGCACGCTGAATTGAAAAAAATTGGAAAAATGTTGTTCCTAAATCAAAGGCGATTAAAAAACATAGCGAGTAGAAAGAAGCGTCAATGCGATTTTCCATTGAAATCTGCCATATTGATCTTGAAAAGCACGCGCTGATCCACAGCAACTGCTGCGGAGCTAAAGAAAAACAACAGACACTTCGAACTCAAAAAAAGGAAAACACTCTGTGGATATGCCACGTGACGTTGTGTCTTGAATTTTTCTAAAAATACTGTAAATTTATTATGCTTAAGATATGGATACATTTCAAAGAAGCGAAGTCGACGATTTGTATCCGTTAAATGCGTAGATACTGGCACTTGGATTATGTCTGCTGTTTTTTTTTTTGTTGCTTTGCTTTTAATTATTGGGAATTGAGCATATGGTTGTTTTAGTGCAGTCAGGCTGTCTGTCTTTTCTTTAAGAAAGTTTTTTTTAGTTGACTAGTTCCTTGTAGCACAACTCGTGCAATTTATATTTAATGCAATTCGCTTGGATTTTTTAATATTTCTTTAAATTGTAGTGAATTCTGAAAACTCATCTTATGCCTCACTAATTTCTATCTTAAATGGCACATATCAACTGAATAATGTAGTGTTTATTAGGGTGCACTCAATTAAATTTTATAGTTCGAAAAATTATTGAAGTCAGTGCAAGTGCAAAAATGTTCAATATAATCTAGGGCACACAAGTAACGTAAGGGAGCTAAAATATTTAATCGGCTGATTAAAAGAGCTAGCTCACGAAATTTGCAAAATGTAAGTCCCCAAGCATGCTCCGAAAAAAATTAAAACATAAAAATTTCAAATTCGAGGGATGCAATGACAACAACAAATCAATGATAAAATAATAATTCCCGTTGCTCGACGATCGCAACGAAAAAGGATTCACTTGACTTCAAGCTGCATGAAATTGTTGTTGCGGTCGCTCGCATTGAATTTTATTTTTTGAAGTTCGTATCCGTAGAAAAGCAGCGTATGCAATTGTTGTTGCAAATTTTATTGTTGTCGTTTACTGATATTCATTTTTTGGTTTTCTTCAAAACTAGAATTGGATTGACACTTGCGAACAAGTGGCGTATTAAATACGGCAGGATATTTGTACTTTTTGTTGTTGTTCGCTTGTGTTTAGAAAAACTTAACATTTGAAAAAATCAAAAACTCAAGCCTTACGTTTATGACGTAAGGCTTCAAAATCAAGTTTATATGGGAGCAAGATGAACAAATTTTTGCTCCAGGTGCACACCTCTGATCTAGGGTGTCCAACTGTTGCGTCCTGGATTTTGCACTCTCGTCCCGAATTCAGAAACGTCCCGGAAATGGCTTAGATTTTCATGTATGTCTTAAGTTGTATGGTTTAAGTTGGATGCCGCCTATTGCATTGCGCAATTTTTTTTTTATTATATAGGTTATATATTGTCCCAAAAGCCATAAAGGACAGATAATAGATCATATATTACGGATTCAAGACTATCAAGATCATAGACCATGTATTGTGGACCATAGACCATAAAGGAAAAATAATAGACCATACATTACGTACCATATACCCTTGAACGGCAGATCGTAAAGAATAGATTATGAACCATAGACCATAAAGGATAGATCATACACCGTATACTCATAAGATTGTCTCAAAAGAAAGTTCAGAAAAGTGTAAGCAAAGTTTAAAATACGATAACTCTTAAAGTACTGGTCCGATCTGGAAATTATTTGTTGCTAAACATAGTTGACATCTCTGAAAATCAGAAACAATTTTTATACATTGACATTTCTTCATGCAACTGTTTTAACGTTATCTAAATGAGTGCAGAATAGGAAGAATTCGTTACATTTTACTTTATTTCTTCGAAAAGCATTATACGGCCGCGAAGGCTTACAGAAAAATTTGTGAACATTATGAAGAAAGTACTTTATCGGAAAGGACAGTTGAAAAATAGTATGGTCGATTTCGCTCTGGAAATTTTGATGTAAAAGACGCACCTAACTCTGGTCGACCATGCACCTCAAAAATTGACGAAATTCTTGAAAAGAATCATGGTCAAAACGAGGTGAGCCTGCCCAAATCGTCGCAAAGCTGGAACTGACGCCAAAGAAGGTTTTGCTTAGTATTTGATCGGATTGCAAAGGTACTGTGTACTACGAGCTAGTTTCGCGTAGTCAAACGATTAATTCAGAACTATACTGTCAACAATTAACAAAATTGAATGAAGCGCTCAAGGAAAAAAGTTCGGAATAAGTCACGACAGCGCTAGACCACATACTTTTTTGGTGACCCACCCAAAACTGAGGGAGAATGGCTGGGAAATTTTAATGCATCCACCATACAGCACAGAGTTTGTACCTACGGATTACCATTTGTTTCACTCGTTGCAGAATTATCTTGTCGCGGGAACAAATTAAAGATAAATATGATGCTACACCCCGAAGCAAAGCAATTTAAGCGGATTGGTGAAATCTTTAGATGGAAATACCATCTTCCTTGTATGTGAAACACCACTTTTCAGCATCGTGATGATTCGAGGTAAGTATTTTTCATAACTCGAAGGAATAAAAAGAGAATCATTCCGATTATGCTGATTTCTGTTCTACTCGGGTTGGCACCGCACCCAGTACTTAGCATATATCAAGCATATATTTCGGTTCTTTACCGAGAACTGCATAGTCAATATTGGGTAAATGCGACACGAGTATGTTTAATGTTATATCGGACAGACTTTCACAAATATGGATCTTGGACTCCCACAAAAGAAGCTTTAAAATATGGAAAACTTTAACTTAAAACCTCTTGATTATACAGAGTTATCTGTTTAAGCACGTAATTCATACTGTTCGGGCTCAAGTGTCTACTAACTTCGTACATTAAGAGTACAAAATCGCATGCCTCCAATTTCGTTTGAATTACAGTTTCGCATAGGCGCGTGAGCTTAGTGAAGTTTGTGAATTTGATACAGCTTCGTACCTTATACGTGCTAGTATACCAAACCTCATGAATTTGGTGGTATAAAATTTTTCAGAGTTACCACCTGTTTTTTAATTTTGCTTGTTTAGAAATTTTTTATAAAAAAAAAAATTTTTTGCCAAACAAACTTAATAAAAATACAAAATATCCATTTTTAGTTTAGCCATCTGGTTATTTTCCAATATTTTGCTTAAATCATATATTTTTGACATAACGTTCTACGACCGTTCAAGTAGGTACCATCAACATCATTACCCAATAGCTCTTCGGGACTTCTTCACTTTATTTTCTAAAAATGTTTGGCTTCAAAAACGGTCAAATGGATACTGTACATAATTTTTCAGGGTTTCCACCTATAAAGTTTTTGCTTAAATTTCTGTCTTAAACCGCTTAAATAAACTTTTTAAGAATCTAAATTGTATTCAACATCACTACCCAATAGCTCTTCTGTGAAGAAGAACTTTTTTCGGGAAATTCATTCCGTGAGGGTATTCTCTTTCTAAAGTCTTGAAGACGGAAGTACAGTTTGTAGTAAATACCATTTATGATACATATCCCAAGCAGTGGATACAGTTGACTCTGGTCGCATAACTTCGGACTTAAATTACTGATACTTTTATTTAGCCTCCGGATCCGATGTCTGAGAGCAATGGGCTTTTCACTTTTATTTCTTTCTTTGCCACGCGTCTAATGCTTGCATTGACGATTCTAAACGATGTCATCCAAGCAATTCGCTGACAGAGCGGTATTGCGTATTGGAATTTTATTTAGTTTGTGTGTGCATCCCGCATGGCACGCATCTCATCAATGGACCAAACAAAGTACCAACGTAATTGCTTATGTGATGCTGCTACGTAATGAGTGAGAGCATCGTTGTGATGTTGTGTATTTGTAAATTATTTCGGCACGACACGGCGGCACTTGATGACTTTCAATTTGGCATGACTGACTGATTCTTTGTTGAAGGGGGGCTGCTTAAGGGTGCTGGTGCTGGTTCTGCCTGTGTTGGAACAGCGTGTGGTATGTTGACACACTCGCGGTTGTTGTCACAACTTGATGAATTACTTGCTTGTTTTAATTAGTTTGACAATTTTAAATATTTCAACAATTACTTACTCGTACCAACTTAATGTATTTTCACGTTCAATTCCATTATTCACAGTTGAAACGACGCAGTTGAATAATGATTTTGGATACGCTAATGATTTAATGAAATATATTTTGGTATTTGTGTAGGCTGTCAAATTTTAAATAAGTCAAAAATTCTTATTCATAATTGTGTAATGGTTTCAGTATAAGTTCCAAGCTATTTTTGTATAATGCTATTATTTGAGCTTTTGAGACGATTTTCTAGCTTCATTGAGAACTTGAGTTCTTTCTTTACTTTCCTCTATAACTGTTCGATGCTGTATACGAAAGTTTTTGGAAGGCTTCCCTAAATTTCTGACTTGTTTTACAAAAAAAAAAAAAAAAAATGTTCTATCGGAAATCTTTAGCCATTGAATGAGTTTTTTACCGGTGGAATTGGTTAATTGGACATTAATTTTAAATTTTTTCCCTATTTTTTGAAGGTGATAGAGAAGGCCTAGACTAATAAAAAATTGTATGTGAGGGGAGGTCAAAAACATACTCCTGTAGAGTGATAGGGAAAAACAAAATTTTTTAATATATTTTAGATAAAACATTTTTTTGTTTAAAAAAAAAAAACATTTCCATGAGAAACTTTTAGCTAATAGTAAGAGTTTTTTTTTATGGTGGAATTGGTTTAAATGGTGAGAAAGAATTTTGATAAAGTGTGGGCATTTAAGTTTGACATTTAAAATTTTTTCTCTCCATTTTTAGGTTTTGGCGGTTATTTTAGTATGAAAATGGTTTTATTAACATAGCTCTTTATAATTTTATTTGGAATTTTCGTTAAATTTCCATTAATTTGGTGGCACATTTGTTTTACCAATTTTTTGATTTAAAGTATGGAAAAATACTTTACTAAAGAAACTTCGTGCTTTGCAAATTTTTATTTTATTTTTAAAAGTCAATGATTTTGTTAAACAAAACTATTCCGCTTCCAAATTTTAAAAATTCTTCCAAAATTAAGTAATTTGCTCTTTTCTCTCTTGAAGTATTTTTTCTGACCTCAAATCAAAAAATGGGAATGACAAATGTTCTACTGAATAAAAGGAAATTTAACAAGAATTTAAAAAAAAACTTATAAAAGTCTACATTAATAAGACCTTTGTCATACTAAAATGGACGCCAAAATCAAAAAATAAAAAAACAAAACTTTGATTTCATCTTTAAAGGCCTAGAACTTACCAAAACACTTTTATACCCTATAAGTACGGTGACCATTAATTTAAAACTTAAATACAGAACAAAAAAAAAAAAAAAAGGAATACAATTTGTATTTATTAGTGATCGTATTTCAATGTATATGTATACATTAGTGTGAGCCAAATTTTCCCACGACCAACCGTCTACCGGAAACGTTATCTACAGAATATTTTTCCAATAAACCATAGGTCTAAGATCAATATCAAGCTCCCGCTTTTAACGAGAAGTTTTTTGTATCATGCCATACATAAGTATATCAATCTTTGATTTTATCAGCTTTCTGAATATTTTTTGTCATGAACGATTTTTAATATTCAGGCCGAGTTTTGAACAGGTTTTCTTGAAAAGTGGTCGAAAATTTTGAAATATTTTTTTGAAATCAGACTTTCTGATCAAAAAATAAGAGGCAGCAATTCTTTTTATTGAAATATCTTTATTTTGGTGTTTAAAAACCAAGTTAAAAATCTTCATCAAGATCACTGCCGCGTATAAAGTTGTTCAGGCTCAAAGGTCACAAGGATATTTGCAAAAAAAACTTATTGCGGAAGTGATATGGATGATTAATTTTGACATTTGTTATAAAACACCAAATAAAGATTCCAATCAAAAAATTGCTGTCTCTGAATTTATTATCATTTTTCAATAAAAAAAACCTTCAAAATTCATTCAAGATAAAACCAGATTCAAAAAGTTGACAAAACCAATGATAATAATTTTCTTTTAAGATGATACAATAGTGTTTTCTAAACAAGGTATCTTTTTAATATAAAAATGTCGTAGAACAACCTTCACGTTAAAAATCAGGGGCTCGATATTCATTTTAGACCAATGTTTTACTGGCAAAATTTTCTTAGAATTTTCCGTAGATAGCTTTTCCATTAAACGCTTTGTCATATCTTTTCCATCCGAACAATTTAACTCACACTAATATAGATTTGAGATCATTAGAGCAAATTATCATTAGAGTAAACACTGTTATCGCCACCTCTTTTTTCATTTCAAATTTGTGTTTGTATGCAATATTTATATTCACGTTGGCAACACTATTTCGATTTTGCTATTTTTTTTATTTAATTTTTTGGTGGAAACCGCTTTACAAAACAATTTTTCGAAATACAGAACAAATACAGAACACTTCCTGAAATACAGAACATTTCTATGTTTAAACAATTATACTGAACAGAGGCCTCAAATACAGAACTGTTCTGTATAATACAGTACGGTTGGTCACCCTACCTAGAAGTCAATTCGACCATTAGAAAGCACTTACAACTGGCTAAAAGTTTCCCATCGAAAAATTTCTCTAAAACATTATGGTGAAGCTAGAAAATTTTATTTGTAAAGCATGTCATCGAATTAAGTTTTTTCCTATAACTCTTCAGGGGTACATTTTGGAGCCCTCCCTCACATACAATTTTTTGTTAGTCTAGGCCTCTTCTATCACCTTCCAGAAGTTTCGTAATCTTAACGCTTATACCCTACATATCTAATTAACATCTTTTAGAGCAAAATAATTTTGAAAAATCTTTTACTTCGTAACCTTAACACCCTGTATATTTAATTAACATCTTTCAGATAAAACAGAATTTTAAAAAACCTTTTACTTAAGCTCGAAATTTATGGTATCATTTATTGAATGAACGATGTGCAATAATTACATTAAACTCATTAAATCTCTGAAATAATGAGATACTTAAAAGAAAAATGTTTTTAATCTGTACGTTGTTTTTAATTGTGCAGATACATTTTGTATCTGTACGAATGCTCTGCACACAAATAATTAGTAAAAATTTCAATTAATTTAAAATAATTGCGCGATATTCCCACAGAAAATTGAAAGAATTTATAATAAAGAAAGAACTAAAATGCTTTTCATAGACACTAAATGCGAAGAGTAGTGGTGCAAACTAAAAGATACAACGCACATTTAACGAGTGCAGATTTATTAGATGCGCGCTACGGGTACGCGAAACCACTGGCTCTAAGTTGTTAAAATATTTTTGGTAGATTTTTCATGCTTTCCGTCGACATAAAATTCATAGCCCCTCCCTCCACGGGTGCGTAGATAGCGCGCGTAATTAAATTGAAATCGCAACCACACACAAATGGCGCGCACTAAAAGTGTGACAAACACATCCGTTGAATACACATCATGGCAGCATTGTGTGTGTGTGTGTGTGTGCATGAATGCGAGTAATACAAGAAGCTCAAGAGATTCAAAATTGAATAAACAACAACAACAACAAAACTTCATTGTCCTTTTTTCGTATTTGCTTTCGCTAGCAGATATTTAACCTAATTGCGGGCAGTCGAGAGAGTGAGCAACAGCAGCAAGATAGAAAGCGCTGCGTTATATCTAATGGATACAATTTACACACGCAGAACAACTCACTCACGGATGGAATGGAATTGTTTTGGAAACAATTACAATTATATTTGAAAAATAATCATGAAACGAAATTAATTTCCCTGCTTAACGTTGGTTGTTCTGCTGCTGGTTGGTTGGTTGCTTTGGTTAGCATTGTCATGAAACGGGTCGCATTTTTTCGCTATAAAGGGTTGCCAGATATTTCAAGCTGAGTTTTTGCATTGCGTGATATTTTGGGCAATAAACATTTACTTATGTGTGAGAGCTCAAAAATCGTATAAAGATATTGTTTAATGAAATTTCTGACAAATTAAGGAGTTCCAAAATTTAGGAAAAATATTCCAAAAAAATCGTTACGACAACATTGCAAAATTTGAGCTAAGTCGATCAAATTTTTTCGTCTGGCACACTTGGTGTATTTTAATTTATATTTCATCTCGTCAATGATGTGAATTCAAAGCGGATACATTCTTTGTCGGCAATAATTGGAACCTTCTAGCAGCAACTATTCGACCATTCTCGATGGTTATAAGAATCGTCTTGTCGTTTCTACTTAATTAAGTAGTCAAGTTTGTTATATATCTACTTCTTGTTTTGTACTTACAAAAAAAAAAAAAACTTTCTCTCCGAGCCATGTGGCAACAATGTACGATACCATGCTTTTCTAAAATTTATAACTAATTTTGTATTTTGTTTCTTTCACTGTTTGTTTTCTGAATCTGCAGAGAATTGCATGCGATTTATATTTGGTCGCTTAAGATGCATCTTCTGCAGCATTTGCTTAATTTGCTCATTTTTTTTTCTTCGGGTCTTCCAAAAGAATCATGAATGAAGATTTGAATCGTGATCTCGTAATTTATTACGTTCAGTTGCATTTGCAAATTATTTTCTTTAAATTTTCTTACTTTATTCCATTTGTGATATTATTTTGTATTACTTACTAGATTGCCAGAGGCAAAAAAAGAAAAAAAATTATTTCACAGAAAATGTGTCATTTTCTTAATATTAGTTTGAAATACGACTAATTTCGTTTTGTTATGAAAATAAAAAAAATGTTGTGGACAAAATTTTGAAAGAGATCTCCATAACTTTTCTTTTGGTATTTTGCATTAGCTGATTCCGAAACTAAAAACCGTTTTTTTTTCCATAAGTTTTGTGATACATCTAGAAAAAAGTGTAATATATAGCCTTTAATTCATTGGTTGATAACTCGAAATGTTAGTCCCCACTGGAAAAGCTTATAAAAAATGTTCGCAAAAGTGAAAAGGTTATGTAAAGCTGTGTAAAAATACGTCACTTCTGCTGACCTTCAGACTGTCTTCTTCGCCTATATCATATTCTTCTTATTAAAATTTGGGTTTAAATTTGATTTCTAACTGCTGTTAACATCTTAACGGAAGTGTAAAGGGCGTGTTTTATTCAGTTATCAAGTGAGCAGTGTGGTTTATATGTTATGCCTATTTCTCATCAGCGATTACCCAGATTTCGGCGTTCTTGGCTAATTACCTGTATAGGTTTTTTGTGTATTGTCTTGATTTTCTTGCTATCTCAACTGTTTAAATAGTGTTAATAATGAAAAGGAGAAAATACTGCCACTTCTATAATCAGCAACGTCCGTTATTTCGACAATTCTTCTGGAAGGACGTCAGTGTAATCCGAGTTAACGAGAGGTCAATTTTGCTTTACTACCACCAAATATTGCCGATGGAGACCTTACTCGCCGATGGAGACCTTACTCAGGGGATTGATACCAATTTATAATAGGCAATATATATACCTAGAATTCGGTCAAAATAACAACCTGAATAGTAATGACCGTTTTGCCGAGGTTAATCCTCTCCTGAACGAGAGATGTCACGCTTTTACCGTGCTTTTTTAAAACATTCAGTTGTTGAGAGTATGGTCTCATCATTCGCAAGTTAAATAGTTCACAAAAAGTAGGCAGATCAGGTATGGTAAGAAATTTTAGCTGGTGGATCATCTTCATTTCAATGTTGGAATCATACCAAAGCGGTTGTTTCTTAACAAATAAGGAATCTTCATATTGATAAGGCTATGTGGTTGTGACGTTTGAGTGAATTTGATAAAAATTATTCGCTTCAGAATGCAGAGGAGTTGAATATGATATAGGAGAAAGTACATTTTGTGCTGCAATCCCAGCAAAAAAACCGATATTCTGACATTTAAATATGACAATAAAAAATGATAAAATGGGAAACTAACCCAAGGGGAAAAGAAGTGCTTCAAAAATCCTTCTGAAGTGCATCCTTTTCACCAATAAGCGCTTCCGCTCCGTAAGAACTATACTTTCTTTTCAACATTGCATGTCATAGGATGTAAGTGAGCAAAAGCCTTACCAAAAAAGAGTTTTTAAAGCGCTTATTTGTAATGCTGTGGTAAGCGTTTTTTTAATAAAATTAAAAAAAAAAGAAAAAAAAAGAAAAACTGGCCACACCAGGATTTGTTTGAATCCAGGACCGTCCGCGTGCTAGATATTTTTACTTACATTTACCAACTCTTTAGACCGCTACACCAATGCCCGATGATATGAAGAGGTATTAAATTTGTATATTAAGCAAATGTTGTCCAAACAGAATTTGACATACGAATGCTCCTGCAGCCTTACATAGAATCATTGGGCAATCAGTTTCAATTCAAGTAAGCAAAAGTAAATTAATAAGAGAAAGGAAAATAGAAAAGTGAAATAAAAAAAGGTTCAATAAAAAATATTTTAATAAAAAAAAAAAATTGAAGCAAAAACAAATAAAAAAAGGAAAAAAAAAAAAAAGTCACCCGGGCTGGGTTCGAACTCACGTTGCCTTATATGGAATCATTGTGCAATCAATTTCAATTCAATTAAGAAAAAGTAAATTAATAAGAGAAAGAAAAATAGAAAAGTGAAATAAAAGATGTTGAATAAAAAATATTTTAACAAAAAAAAAAAAAAAAAAAAAAAAAATAAAGCAGAAAAAAGTAAAAAAAAAATCACCACGGCTGTATTCGAACTCACGTTGTTCTTACTGCAGCCTTATAAAAAATCATTGTGGAAGTGCTTCTAAATTTCTATGGGGACAAGCACTTTTGAAGTGCTTGTAGCAAAAGCGCTAAAAATTTTTCCTCTTTTTTCCTCTTGGGAAGTTACAGATTCTAATACTGATGAGAGAATTATGAGCAAAAATGATAAAAATTTTACTTGCATATTACAATACAATGACGTCCTTCTAGAAGGATGTTCTTTTGTGAAATAGGGATTGATTTTTTAAAGACTACCGCAAAAATTCGATTCGATTTCTCAACCCTCCTGGTTGTGATTGTTCAACTTTGTCTGAATTCCCTACTTTCACTCACCAAGAAAAATGTCACCCGAGCTTTTTGCTGTTTTTTTCTTATAAAAGCAAATAAAAGGTCATTATCAAATTGCTTTGATTACCCCAGATATAGGTATTATTTATATGGAAGACTCCAATAAACTGCTTCAAGCAGACTCTTTTTTACCCAAAAAAAAAAGTGATTATTCATGGAAACGTATTTACTTTACAGATATACATACATAGCATTGTTAAGATGGGCAAAATTAAGTTCAAATGTGGGTTGTTCTATTTCACATAGTTTTTTTCATATTTTCTAGCTGTGCTTTTGTAAATTATTAATTTTTTTTCTTTTCAGAATTTTATTTTGTTTATTAATTACCATATAATTTATGTATGTATCGTACATATGTGTGTATATGTATCACAAGTATGAATGGTTGTTTTTCATTCAAAGCAAAGTGTGAAGTCGCACGTTACAAAGAGGGTATGGGTAGATCCAACTTCACGCCCATTTTACGCGCGTTCACGGCTCAGCGGTGTCGCGGTGTAATTAATCAAATTGTTCTCAGTATCTACAATAGTTTTGTGTTCTTAACGTTGTTTTCCTTTATTCTTTTATTAAATTAAAAATGAAGAATTTGAAAAAAAAATAAAACTTTGAAGTTTTTATTTTAAATTAAAAAAAAAAAAGAAAAAAACAAAAATGGACTTACACTGTTGCGTCGTCGTGTTGACTGGAGATTGTCATTAATTTTAGTTAGGAAACCTTTTGTTGTGTTGCTTTGTAAGAAGGGCGCTACATGACATCCAGGCACAAGAAACTGTTGTTCGGAGTCAGTGACTCGCTGAGTAATCTTGGGCGTTAGATAAAAATGATTACAATAAAGCATTAGGCAAAAACAAAAAGCTGCATTGTAATTAGATACAACAACAACATATAAATAATATGAGAAAAATGAAAGGTCAAGTGGAACTTTGTGAAGACGCTTCATAAAAGTCATTCATTGCTTGCTGCGTCTTCACAAATTCGTTACTAATCACCTCAAAAGCTGTAGGGTGTCAACAAATTTTTGAAACAAAAATCTCTCCAAAAGGTTCTAAACTGTTGGATGAATAAATAAAACAAATGGTCGAATGAGAAGAAGAATACCAGACGCAAACGATGCGTTGCGTTGCGTTGCGTACGTTGACGTGCGCACGCGGCACGCATAATTGTTATTATTATATATTGTTGTTGTCGCTGTTATAGTACGGGCGCATCATAATTTAAGCCAACGCCAACGAATATCCGAAAAAAAAAACATGGAAAATATTTAATTGAAAAGTGTTAAGCAGAATCTATGGAAAATAATATTGAAATACAACAATATGGGATGGAGGGCCGTTTTTTGAGTGACAGCTACAATGCGCTATTTGACAGCTCACGCAAGTGACTGCTACATCCAAACAGGGGAGAAGAGATGCGGGCGGCTGAACGTCTCAAACATTCTTTGAGGGTGTTCGGTTCATTAAGTCGCCGCCAACCCTATTTGCACCTTGTGATAGATGAATGAATTAATGGCTTAAAATTTCTTAAGTTCTGGTTGGAAAATTAAGATTTTCATTATTTTCGTTTGTCATGCAACAACAAGAACTACAGCAACAACAGCAAAAATAACATCAACGATACTAACAAAAATATTCCAATCATAGAGATATTCCCAAGAGATTGAGACTTTCTTTCTTTCATTAGGAAGTTGTAAAAATATAGGCCGTCATTTTGCAAATTATCACTTTCACTTGTGAAGAGCTCGACTTTTGTTTGAGTAATTAATTCTACCTGATTAAATTGCTTAATATTATTTTTCAATAATTCCGCTCATAAAAGTTTACAGTTTTTTTCAAAAAAATTATCTTTACGTTGAACTTTACTGGATAAAAACATTTTACTCACATTTTACACAGTTCAACTTCATATACTGCACTGCAACCAAACTATAACTGCACTGCAAATAAACGATTACTGCACTGCGATCCGACGAGCCTGTGGTTATTTAACATATGATGTGGTTTAAGTTATTGAAAGCCCTGATCTTTTTCTTTAAAATTTAATTTAAGATATGTTTATATCTTCATGCTTCTAAGAGATATCGTAGACCGAAATATTGGCTAGACGGGTTTTTTGCACTTTTGTGTCTTTTTAGGTTAGGATATCTTTGAGGAAAAGAAAGATATCAACATAATTTAGATTAGGTTTCAAAGGCAAAGATTAGAGCTTTCAAGTTGCTTGCCAGATTTAACGAATTTAAAATTTCTTTCACATTTTAAACATTAAGTTATGTTAAATTATGTTGATATCTTTTTTTTCCTCAAAGATATCCTAACCTAAAAAGACACAAAAGTGCAAAAAACCCGTTTAGCCAATATTTCGTTATACGATATCTCTAAGAAGCATGAAAACATAAACATAGTTTAAATTGAGTTTTAAAGGAAATGACTTCCAAGTACTTACACCACATTTAACGAATAAATGATGTGTTACATAGTTATATAGCTTCAAAAAATGGCAAAAATCGACTTTTTTTGATTTTTAGGTTAAAATATCTCAAAAACCATACTCGATAGAGCAATTCTGAGCTCGGATTAGCGTTTTTTTTAACTACATTAAACAAAAATCAAAACATATCGAATGTGATTATTTTGATTTTTGTTTAATGTAGTTAAAAAAAATTTTTTATTTTTTTTTGTAGGTATGGGAAAATTTAGTCAAGAAGTCACGTGTGAAAATTTTTTTATACATCATTTGAACGATAAGTAAACAGAATCTGGAAAAACATTTGATGTGCTACGACGTTCGATTTAAAACGGGTTAAGGCACGCAGTGACGAGCCTTTGAGAATCTCTCCAAACATTTTCAGTTTCTGCTATGCACGAAACTTCTCATGTTATTATTATTTGTCTGGTTAGATTTTTTGCTTCTATTTCTTACTGTACTATTCTTATTTTATTTTTCGTTAGATTACTTCAGAACAGGGCACAAAGAGATTTTTTTTTTATTATCATTAATATATTCCGTTATGCAAAAGGCTTCAATCAAAGACCCATAAAACTGAGTCCATCCAGGCATCATCCTAATCATTGACGATGAGCTAAGAGAAGACACATTTATTGAAGAATTTCGAAAGCAAAAGATAAAAACCAGTTTAGAGAAAGACATAAACAGCTTAATAAAAAACTAAGCATCCGACGACCAATTGACCCATTGACTCAACTTATTAATGCGTTGCTTAATAGCGCAAGAGTGGTGGGTTCAATTACCCATGAACACGATATTTGATATTTTTTCTTCACCTAAAGCTGGCACGGCCGCATTTTAGATAAAGTGCGAACTTTTGTTAATACGCTCAGAAAAAGACGTGCCATAACTATGCTAATAGTAAGTAGTTCGATTCAATATTACGTTCATCAAATAGATTTCATATTAAAATAATATTTTTGCTATAAATTAAATACTCTTCGTACTGTTAATTAAATAGTATAAATATTTTAAATGTTAAAATTATACACAGAATTAATATTTCCAAAGAAACGATTGATTTAATTATAAGGCACATTATTGTTACAATGGTATAATGTTATTAACCCGTTAATGGTATCTGTACCATAATAATCCTACTGATTGTTCTATTAAAAATAAAAAAAAGATTATCTTGATGGTATTTACTATTAATTTAGTGTTAATTCGTATTAATACATTTGTTTGATATGTTGATAGAGCAATTATCAGAAAATTGTTTCCAAACGCATCTTTCTTCCAACTATGAAAACATGATTTCTCCAATTATTTGTTTGAGTAAAATTTGTTGATGTACCATACACGCCTCTTTCTATCAATCTCCAGTGCAACGCATTAAAAAAATTCCGAAATTCAAGTCTATAAATTTTGTAAAGAAAAAAGTGTGTTTGTCTAAGTTGACTGACCTATCATTGGTATTATTGGCACTAATTGGTATCACATGCTAATTGCTTTGTTGTTATTTTCTGATGAACCAGGTTGAATAAAAATAAATTTTTTTTCAAAAGCATTTTTGATACACTTTGTGCTGCACCTCTTCTTTGATATATACGATTTTGTTTGCATTATATATAATATATTCATATATTTTTTACTCCATTGCACAAAAAAAAAAAAAAAAAATTAACAGTTCCAAAAATCATATTTCAGCCTTTGGCTCTTCAGTTGTGCTACTCATGACTTAAATTGCTATGTAAAAGCTATAGTTCTCAAAAATATCTTTCAAATGAGGTATATATCATCAATATTCAACATGATATATAATTATCATCCTGTTATATATCACTGAAGTAAACTGTGTTATGTACCTTAATTGAAAGATATTTTTGAACATTCTAATTTTTCCTCAGCTTCTAATTTAGTGTGTAGCATAATAGAGGCTGTGTTTACGCAGGGAAACGCGTAAACTTTAACTCCCAAATTGCAATGTGATTCTTTGTCGAACGGAAACAATGACCACCCGCACAATCTGTAACTACTCGTTACAGGCTGCTGTTAAAGCTTTGTATAAGTATTTATATATATTTTCTAACCCTAACGAGTGTTGCCGTCTCGCTTACTCTGATGTGTAATAAACGGCTGACAATGGCTGAATCCAAATTCTCAACTTCACACTTTAGAAAGTCTAAAGTGCAAGTTGAAAATATGATCACTCGTTCCATCATACTGACAGCGCAAACAACTGCAGCTTTTGAGAGTATTCATTTTTATTACTAATTCATAAGTTTATAAAGTTCAATAAAAGTTAATTTTAAAGTAAAATAAAATATTTCGGGCTTATAATAATTATTTCGGGAAATTTTGCTCACTGCTGTCCTAAGCAGTTTATCGCTTCTCTTTGAAGTAGCGCCTTCGCCTGCATCACTAACTCCGGACCAGCACCAGTGACTCCTGGTCTGGAGCAAGGACTCATAGTCCGCTGAAATGACTCATGGTCATCATTGGAAGCAGTGCCTTCACCGCCAGCGCCATCATCGTGCATGCCCATCATACTAAAAGTTGACTGACACAGCAGTAGTCGCAGCAACGTCCCATCAAAAGGTAACCCTTTGAAATTCAGAGACTTATCATAGCGAAACCTATACATTTTGGTCCCCGACCAAAGAGGCTGAAAAGATCGAAATATATATTTTTTTTCTATTTAAAATAAGATACATTTCTGATAAGAGCTATCGAAATGTATGTAAAGTAAAGTATTCACATTTTCAAAGATTCCATTTGAGTACTTTTTCATTATATGAAAATCATGCGTGTATGACAAAGCGGTATTGGTAGCTATAATTTTACTTATTATTTCTTTATCTGTTTACATTTTAAAATTTAAATATCTTATTGCAAAAAAATATAAAGAACTCTTATCTGATAAAGAGCAGGTGTAGGTAAATCAGTAATAGTATTTATAAAATAAATACTGCACTTATTGAATCTGGTATTCTCAAGTTCACCGAATTATGTCACAAAAACAAACATCAGCACGATGTGCAATTTAGCGCTTAGTTCCAATAATGGGCCACTCAACTTAAAACCAAAACAAAAACAAAACTTTGGACAAGAACTTCTGCTTTTTTTATGATGTGCACATATGATTAAAAGAAAAAATGGGCGTATTTGAATCAGTATGTGCTTGAGACGCATTTCAATTAAATAAAAAGAGATATAATATTTTGAATTTTAACTTTTTTTCTTCTTCTAAAATAACAATAGTTTTTGCTATAAAAACGCATGAAATCTTAGTAAAAATCATCAGTTCAGTATAAACTCTACTATCAACCAAAATGAAGGTAAGAATTTTATATAAAAATCAAATCGACTAATCATATTCTTATTAAACGTAATTTTTGAAAACAGTTCTTCGTTATTTTTGCCTTATTCTTAATGATTGCTATGGCTTATGCCGGTGACTTACATGGAGGACATCATGATACTGGCCATCATGATACTGGCCATCATAGCGCTCCCGCTGTTCACCACGATGCTGGTCACCATGATACTGGCCACCATGATACTGGCGATCATGATACTGGCCATCATGATACTGGCCATCATGATACTGGCCATCACAGCGCTCCCGCTGTTCACCACGAAAATGGTCACCATGATAATGGTCACCATGATACTGGTCACCATGATACTGGACACCATGATACTGGTCACCATGATACTGGTCACCATGATACTGGTCGCCACGACTCTGGCCATCACGATACACACAATGCAGGACATCATGACAGCCATGGACATGACAGCCACGGACATGACAGCCACGGACATGACAGCCACGGACATGACAGCCACGGACATGACAGCCACGGACAAGACAGCCACGGACATGACAGCCACGGACATGACAGCCACGGACATGACAGCCGCGAACATGACAGCCATGGTCATGACAGCCACGGACATGACAGCCACGGACATGACAGCCACGGACATGACAGCCGCGAACATGACAGCCATGGACATGACAGCCACGGACATGACAGCCACGGACATGACAGCCACGGACAAGACAGCCATGGTCATGACAGTCACGGACATGACAGCCACGGACATGACAGCCACGGACATGACAGCCGCGAACATGACAGCCACGGACATGACAGCCACGGACATGACAGCCACGGACATGACAGCCACGGACATGACAGCCGCGGACATGACAGCCATGGACATGACAGCCACGGACATGACAGCCACGGACATGACAGCCACGGACATGACAGCCACGGATAAGACAGCCACGGACATGACAGCCATCATCAATAAGGCGAAAATTAAAAAAAGTATACATAAAATAATAGATGTAAACATGTAAACCACGTGTAAACGATCAAGAAATTTGTTCACGGAATCCGACTTGGCTGAAAATTGGCATACGTAATAGTAGCATGGTGAAAAAAATTACTACCAAACATTTTTTCAAAATTTAAAAGAATGGCGGAGATATGGGACTAGTTTTGCTAGTTTTTATTTTAAAGCTTGTTTCAAGACAAATCATTTGACACCATAAAATTGAGAGTTGGATAAATGCAACTAAAGTTATAGCTTCTCAAAAAAAAAACTAACCTAAAAATTTCAAAGTCTTATACCTCCGCCATTTTTTTAAATTTTGAAAAAATATATAGTAGTATTTTTTCTCACTATGTTCCTATTGCTTATGCCAATTTTTAGCCAAATCGGGTGCCATCAAAAAAATCTTGATCGTTTACACATGGTTTACATCAATACCAAAAAAAAAAAAAAAATAACTAAAAAAAAAAATAAAGTAATAATTTTAATTTCAAGCATGAAATTCCAGAGTAGTTTTATTTTTCAAATAAGTTTTATGATTCTTCGCCATTTTCGGGGCATAAGCTCCCAAATATTTTCGATAGTCTCTGAGTTCGAACTATTTATGGACTGTCAGAGAAGACGGTTTTACCTCGAATGCTGAGTCAGGCTTTTACACATTTTCTAATAGCCTTAGCTTAAGCTTGGAATAATCATATATATAAGTCGGACGCCATTAATTTACCAGTATCATATCACTTAATCCATAAGCAGACAAAACTCTTAACTCCACACTCGGTTATATGTCCATTTTTCAATTATTAATAACAATTACCATACACTGCACCATCATATCACCATCAAACAGTTTCCGGAGTAACCTTTTATAATTAATACCTTTTAGGACTAACGTTCCAAGCAAACAAACAAAACTTATTTACTAACCGACACAAAACCACAAAACGACAGGAGGTTGGTAAATTAATAACTCCAAAATAAAATAAGAAGAAACTATATAATTGTAGAGAAGTGTTATCTTTGGTCTTGCCGAAATTGGAGCACCCTACACACAAACAATAATATTTCACCCTACACACAAACAATAATATTTCCAAATAACTCTGACAGTACTGAAAAATAGTGTTGACGGGATGAGTAACCAACCATCCAGTCAAGGCATTCATTCGAAAGTCTAAAGCTTTTATTTGTATATTAGGTGCCAGCCTTCTTGTGAGCAATATAAGCGCTTCAAACTGCATCATCTTATCTTATGCTCCATTGCATGATTTTAGGTATTTTTTAAATACATATTTCTTTTAGTCAATAAAAGAAAATTTCCCAATTCAGAGTTCAAAAAATTCTAAAACATCAAAAACAAGATTAATAGTGAGTTAAACATAAGAAAAGCTTATTCGAATTTTTTGGACCCTGAATTGGTAAATTTTCTTTTAGTCAATGTGTATTTTAAAAAATGCCTAAAATCATGCAATAAAAAGTTTCACATTATTGTGTCTGTAATGTGCATCAGAGCTGCCGTCTATCTGGGGCATTAAGGTTTGTATCTAAATCTACAGGCCTGGAAACATTTGATAAAATGAGTCAAGAATGGAGGTCAAAGCTTTTTCAGACGTTCATTATTCAAAGAATATAAATAACAAGGAAAAAGAGATATGCCATACTCCCTGTGGACACCCTATAGTGATGGTAAAGTCAGAAAGACAGAGGAGTCTGAAATCTTTGAATTTTCTCTTACGTTTTTTGAAGACGACCCCTTACATCGTATTTCCGGACAGAAATGCAGATGGATAGATAGACATACATAGAGACAAAAAGACAGGCATGAACAACGCTATATATAGTAGTTTCAAAAGATGACTTTGTTCAACAGTGTTAACATTGCCACACCTACTTCAATGCGTTACAAACGGAGGAACAAAATGAATATAACCAAAGTGTAGGATGTAAAAAAAGAGAAAAACTAAATAAAGAAAAAGGTAAAAGAAAAATAGAAAAAAGGACATATTGTTCACACAAAGATTATTACGTTTGAAAATGGAAACGGTCAAAGACTATTGGTACAAAACAAAAATAGAAAAAATCGACGATGAAAAAAAGAAAACTGGGAATAAAATAATATAAATGATGGAAAAAATAGAAAAAAGGAAAAACTTTGTTATGACAGATGAATGAAGTATCTAACGACATAAATAATATGTAACTATTAGTCTGTATGGAATTATGTACATATGTATAGTGCAATAATAAAAGACTCTACACAGAAGTACCGATAGACGAACGTTCGGTCCGGTCTGCATAGCCGTCGTCGCACCTTTTCAATTAATAACAACAAAAGTCAAAATAAATTAGGGTAAAAGGTAACACTGTCGGAGACAGACACACAAGAGAGTGTAACACACGAAGAACTCCATGGATACTTTTCTACTTTTGAAATAAAAATACAACGCACACACACATGACACATACAAAGAAAAATATGGCATTGAATGTGGACACCATTGGAGCAGCAGTTACATTTATGTGATAATTAGATGTGGAAAAGGATAAAAGATGACACTCACACACAAACTCGTTAAGGTTAGAATGTTCGCAATAGAAATAGCATGTGTAGGTATGGAGCGTTTACCCAGTAGGAAAATAGTGATAGTGATAACAGTATTAAAATATAGATTTTAAGTAATTTCACACACAGTTTCATGAGCGTACAAGATTTTATTTGAACAAAGACATAATTGCTTAAGGGAAAGAAATATTAAACGATTGTGTTCTTCAAAATCTATCAGTAACGGAACCGTTACGGATAAAAAAGCGGAGATATGAACCGTTTGGCACACTGGGTTCTTATAGTCAGGCATATAGGTCGCTCAAGCTTTGTTTAATCGATTAAGATTTAGGTTGACATCTCCGATTTTTTCAAAATTGGTGCAAAGTAAGTATTTGTGGTAAAATAATTTTCGAAATTCTTTTTTAAAGCCAATTTGGGGCACCCATTTAATTTTCTTTTAAATATTTTGCGACCCTCAAAATTGAGGTATCTTTTACAGTTTTCAAGTTATGAGTTTTTGAAGTTGTTTAATGTTGTATTTATTATGAGTCGTTGGTGCACGTGCGCTACCATATAGGGTTGCCACCGTCCGAACAGTTTTTTTCGTTGGCCCCTTCTGAAATTTTTTTAGAATTTTTTTGTAGCATATTTTAACCCATTATAACCAAGTTTTTGGAAAAAAGGGTAAAAAAGAACATTAAAAACAGATATAATGGGTTAAAATTTTGATATAGGTCGAAAAGGTCAATGAAAACAGGATATAATGGGTTAATGTGTTGTAAGAATATTTTTCTTTTGTGATTTCGTTATGATTTCGTGCAAATAAGTTTTTTAAATTTTACAGTAGTGTGAAATTTCGAAAATAACGCTTTCGTACTCGGAATAGCAGTTTCGATATTAAGTCAATCAAAATTTCCAAATCTTATTTTTTCAATTAGTTGGGTTTTTAAGACGCCAAAGTCTGAATTGAGAGATGATTTTATACTTGAAACGGACGTGTCACACCAATTAACTTTAAACTAGAATTGCCCAATGGTCGAAATTTGACCACAAATGTATTAAATAATTTTGGTACTTTTTGGACAGTACTTTTAGTACTTTTTTGCTGGTTGGTACAAAATAGAAAAAACTCATTTTTCATCCCTGGTACAATGACAAATGTGAAACGAAAAGAAAACAAACTAGTAAGGGTGTTACCTTTGGCCTGGCCAAACATTAAATACCCTACACAGCAGTATTTTGAAAATTTTGCTTATATGAGAGGTGCCACGCCCTCCGAATTCACACAGTTTTTTCTCCGAGTTTGCATTTATAGTTCTTAGTATTTGAGTGAAATTTGGTTGGAATATCTGAAAAAATGTTTTCAGAATAGCGTTTTGAATGGGAGGAGCCACGCCCTCTTGTCCGATTTTATCCAGTTTTTGCTTAAAGCTTGCATTTATAGTTTTTAGTGTCTGAGTCAAATTTAGTTTGATTAGCTCAAAAAACGCTTTCAGTACCTACAGCGTTTTGAAGCTTTTAGTTATATGAGAGGTGCCACGACCTCTTGTCCGAATTCGACCAGTTTTTGCTCAGAGCTTGCGCTTACAATTCGTAGTATTTATGTGTATTTTGGTTGCATTGTTAAGAAAAATACTCCAAAATTTGCAATTTGAAGATATTTTTTGTATGGGCGGTAGGCGTGTCCGTTGATCGATTTCGCTCATTTTCAATCTTCCGAGCTAACGACGACGAAGGCTGTGTACCAAATTTCATTGAATTATCTTGCTTAGATTTCCCAAAAAATGTATTTCTACACACAGCCAGCCACCCAGCCAGACAGACGGACATGGCTATATCGACTCAGGATGTGACGCTGATCAAGAATATATACACTTTTCCATATCTGCCACGCCTCCTTTTCTGCGTTACAAACGGAAGGACAAAGTGAATATACCCTGGGTATAAAAATATGTCAGTCAACTTTTTGTCTTTCTCTTTGTTCTGTATCCTCTTTTCAGTTTTGTGTGATCGCTTATTTTGTCGTTGTTAAAATTGAAAAATTTGCATTTAATTTTACTTGGCTCAATGGCAAAATATTAAAATAATTTTAACTTTGTGCACATTCACACACAAATACCTTTCTAATGGTATATAATTCAAAGTCGTGCTCCATTTCTAACATAGTAAAAAAGATAGGACAAATTTTTGTCCTCAGTATTAATATATAGATTAGCAAGACCAAATAGCAATCTTGATCTTGATGATCATCATAAACAAGACCAAGACCAAAGCATTCTCATAAAAATAACAAGACCAAGACTAAGTATGTTTGATCATCACTAAATGTCAAATGTCGTCTCTCCCTTTTCTATTAACTAAACAGAAATACATACTGTCAAGCAGTATATAAATAACTGTTAGATCACTTTGAATAAAAAGTGTTAAGTGCATCGTTCCTATAAACTAAACTGTTTTCATTACGTCCAATGTCGAAGGTTAAGGATTTTTTGAATAAAATATTTGTAAGCTTTATATTTTTGAGAGGACTAACTCAATAGTTATCGCAGTGTGCAATATAGTTTTCTCTTAAAGTGAACACCTGCTCAAAAAAGTTTCTTTGATTAGAAAATATCCTTGATTTTCTACATTTCCTGAAAAACGTGTTCAGTGCGACTATTCATTTTTGGGCGCATTAAGTCAGCAACAAACACACTAACACTTCTCAGTATCTGTATAAATTAATTTAATTTTTATCACCGATACCCTGCACGCACTCCAGCACGCACATTATACGAGTGCGTTTCTATCTCGCAGCAATCGATTAACAGATACAAAACACACGAGAACCACAGCGACGCGCATACGTCGTACGTACTCACCTTGTATCTATGTGTCTGCTCTATTGGTGTTGCAGTGCATGTGTTCGTTCGTGTTCGTTATTTTTATCGCATTTTATGTCGCTGTCGCCATCATTATCGCATTAAATATTTAATTTTATTGTTGTTTTGATTTGAGTCCAAAATGAATTCTTTGGATAACAATAGAAAAATGGAGATAGAAAAAAACATCTGATTATTGCACGCGGCTTAAAGGTGAAACGATGATTTGTGTGGAAAATCGGTAAAGTTGAAAGGCGCCCAGCACCGTACGCAAGTACGTTGCCTGTGGCGCGATAGTTGATGATTATGAAATGAAGGAAACACAACACACAGGTGCAGGTGCGATATCAACATGTGAAGTTCTTTGTATAGATGCGCAACTCTTTCTTTTTTTTAAAGAGCTTGGTGATATCTACAATCTCTCAGTGTAATGATTAACTTTTTATACCCTACACCCAGAGTATATTCACTTTGTCCCTTCCGTTTTTAACGCAGAGAACGAGGCGTGGCAGATATAGAAAAGTATATATATTCATGATCAGCGTTACCTCCTGTGTCGATATAGCCATGTCCGTCTGTCTGGCTGGGTGTGCGTGGAAGTACATTTTTTGGGAAAACTGATCAAGATAATACAAAGAAATTTGATACACTGCCTCCGCCATCAAAGTTAACTCGTGGGATTGAAAATGAGTGCGATCGGTTAACGGCCACGCCTACCGTCCATACAATAAATATATTCAAAATTCAACTTTAGGAGTATTTTGTACAACAATGCAACCAAAATACACACAAATACTACGAATTGTAAGCGCAAGCTGGCGTGGCATCTACCATAAAAGCAAAAGCTTCAAAACGCTATACTGAAAACGTTTTTTGAGCTAATCAAACTAAATTTGACTCAAACACTAAGAACTATCAATGCAAGCTCTGAGCAAAAAAATTACCTCATTAAATAAATTGAGTTTAAAAAAGAATAACTGACAAAACTTTCAAACAATTTAATTTGACATAAAAAAAAGGTTAAGCAATGACACACTGAGCTGCATGCTTCTATTGCACCATTGTACTGGCAGCACTAAGTTACGACCCATAAAAAATGTTAATGAAGTCCATTCCTGTGACAGTTATTTCGGGGATTTTAATTTAAAATGACAAATGAATTGACTGACTTCCGGGAATTGCTGTCTCACCATTGGTTCACTGGCGGGTTGGTTGACTAGTTGGTTGGCCTGTTCTGCCAAGTCCAACTCCACCATACAAAAATACGACCTGAATGACAAGTGCGAGCAAGTGGAAAACGCACTCATTTACCGCATGCAATCGTTGCAATAAACGTAATGACGTTGATGTTTATGGCGTTGATGATGAATGCATTTTCAGGTGTGCAGTGACACTTGACCAACGGTGCGTCATTCTAGGGATTTGGTTTTTTTTTTGTTTATCAACAATTAAATGTCAAAATTTAATTTTGTGGCTTGACACATTAAAATGCATAATTTCCAACTCAATAATTTTTTTTGTTATTTTTTATTTTGTTTTTTAGATGCGTATTTTTGTATTTTTCATAGTGTGGTGAGAATATCTTGTTGTGATAAGATGCAGTCTACTAGTGTATTCCATTTTTGAACATTTTAAAATAGTCATATTTTGATTTTTTGTCGAATTTCTTGCGTGTCCAAATCTAAAGATTACAAAAAATGTGTGTTGTTTTTCAAAGTTCCACAGATACGTTGATTCTCTTGTTAAAGGAAAATCATATAGAACAACTTTTTAGCTCATTTTGAAGACGAAGAACAGTAATAAATGATGAATTTGTACGTCCAACAAAACAACAGTTTATATATACTGGAATCGCCCAATGGTCGAAACTTGACCACAAATGTATTAAATAATTTTTGTACTTTTTGGACAATTTTAGTACTTTTTTTGCTATTTAGTACAAAATAGAACAGCTCATTTATCATCCCAGGTACAATGGCAAATGCGAAACGAAAGAAAACAAAAAAGACGAAAGCAGTGTCAGTCAGCTTTTTATCTTTCTCATTGTGCTGTATCCTCTTTTCAGCTCTGTGTGATCGCGTATTTTGTCGTTGTGAGAAATTTGCAATTAATTTTACCAGACTTAATGACAAAATATTAAAATAATTTTAACTTTGTGCAAATTTACATACAAATACCTTTCTAATGGTGTATAATTCAAAGTCGTGCTCCATTTCAAACATAGTAGAAAAGGTAGGACAAATTTTTGTCTTTCGTATTAATATATAGATAAAAGCAAATGTTTGTGTGTCTGTTATGTTATAGACTCCCAAACGGATGGACTGATCATCGTGAAAATTTATATGTATAGGTTTTGGGCATGGCGTGTTTTTTGCGCCCTTTGGATGCTGGTACAAAAAATATCAAAATAAAGTTTTTTCTCTTTTTTCCTGTTTTCTACGCGTTTCATGACTTTCTACGACATTTTAGTGGAAACGTTGAGGACCCTTGGATGTCGAAAACAAAAATTTTTTTTTTCGTGTTTCCAAAGTGGGTTTTTTCCACTGCAGATTCCTTCTTTTTTTTTTAAGAAATCTAATATTTTCGATCTCCATTTAGGAAAATGTGCGTGGAGCAAAAACAATTACAGTTTTGCACATTTCATATATCTCATGGGCAGTCTAATATATCATATATTATTGTCTAAAAGTAGTGCAGTTTCAATCAGATAATTTTTTTTTCTTTCCCCCAAAAAAGCCTTTAATCATTTTGCTTTCCAACTCAAATCTTTTGTACATAAATTAAACACAAAACTTGGCAAATTTCTTGGCATAACAAATTTTTTATTCACACCTCCAACGACGGAAACGCACATTTTATACGCACCATGAAAACTTGCTTACGCTACGCTTACGTAAGGAAGAGGAAAACAAAAAAAAAAAAATTGCACTTTGTAACCGGCACACCATGAGCAGCTCCATGGTTTCACGTCAAATGAAGCCGGCCGTTAAGACGAGGTGTTAAAATGCGTGGTTGTAGCCGTTTTACCGGTGATGGTAGCAAAATTGGCTCCATTATTTGGTCGCAACTCTTGTGCAGCTGTGAGGCGCAATTGCTGTTAGTCCCGTTGTCGGTTTTTTTCGTTGTTGTTGTTGCATGTTGCTGAGGTTTTTTCTTTTTGGGCTTTTTCATTTTGTATGCCTTTTCCGTGGTAGGCGAACTCATCAATTTCTTTGACGTGCATTGGCGTGTAATCTGCTCAATAATTATCAGCAACATGCAAGGTAGGTATGTATGTTCGTTAAGTGTAATGCTGTGTACACGGTAAAAAATAAAAATAAATTAAATTAAGTAAAATATAAGGCGTAAAGTGTAAAATATGAGGTGTAAATTGAAAAGTATAAAGATAAAATTGTAAAGTACAAAGTGTACGGTATATAGTGTATAAATGGTGTTAAGTACAAAGCTTAGTGTTTAATAGTGTAAATTGTAAAATGTAAAAAAAAAAAAGTATAAAGTGAAAAACACATGGTGTAGAGTGTGAATTATATATTGTAAATTTTAAAGTGAAAGAATGAAGAGTAAAGTGTAAAATGCTCATTATAAATTTCGAAGTGTAAAATTTAAAGTGTAAAGTGTGAAGTGTAAAAAATTAAGTGTAAAGCATAAAGTGTTTAATTATAATCATTAACTTTTATTAAAAAACTTAAAGTGTAAATTTCAGATTGTAGAATATGAAGTAGAAAATGAAAAATTGGTAAAATATCAAGTGAAAAGTATAATTCCTAAAATATGAATCTAAATGAAAGAAAATGAGCGAAAACAAATAAGATAAGCCCTATATGACCATAAACTATTTCAAAACTAGTTTGTAAACTACACTATGGGGGCATCCGACTAGGCTAAATTCTGGTCCTATGACATGCAAAGTTCGATTAACGTTTGGCATTGCTTGTCATTGGATGTAACTAAGAAACTATTGTAAATTTACCTAAGTTTTCTTAGGTAAAAACTTTTGTATAAAATAAAAAAATTTTGTTATGCTACCTAAGTTTTTTGTAATTTTATACATGACTTAGGTTAGAAGGTTTTAGGCAACTTACCTATAAAACTTAGGTGTTTTGCTTAAGTTTTATAAGGCAACTTGCCGAAGTACTTAGGTAAGTTGTATTTTTTGCTATATCATCTGCATTTTTTTTGAAGTGAAAAATTGTTGAATAAAGACTTCTGTTGTAAGTATTTGTTTTAAATACTTTTTACAATAATATTGGTATAATCATTATTGTTATTATATGTCATTTGAATTGACCCAAAAAAAAGCTATGGTGAACGTATTGCCGCTAAAGTCATTCGATGGCCCTCCACTCAACATGCAAAAGCTTCGGAATGGGAACTGGATGATAAGACCTAAAGAATATTTCCAGTAAAAACAACTTTTCTTCAAGCAGCACAAATATTAAAGTAACTAAAGTAATACTTTTTATTTTTTTAACAAAATAAAATTTTATTTGTTTGAATTTTATTAAGAAAACTTCTCTAAATACTTAAAACCGCAACGCAAATGGATAAAAAAAACGAAAACGATTTCGTGAAATTTGCATCCAAAGTAGTAGCAAAAGAAGAAAGATTTTCCGAAGCGAAACAAATTATATAGTAAGTGCATCGAAGGCGATGAAACTTTTAATGACCAAACGGATCCACTAAGGACTTTGCTAAGGGCGTGAGACCTGGAAGAAGAATTGTACATATTGCTGAAACGTAAGCATTAAACAGATCACTAGATTTCAAAACTAGAAATGTTTCTATCAGATTATTTTTTGTCTCATCTATTACTAACATTAAAACTTCTTTGGTCTTAGCCAAATAAATGACAATTGAAAGCCTAATGTACACAAAGTCTAGGCATTTAGATGAAATATTTAGTGGAATAAAGCTTAATGCAAAAATTATATTTGAGCATTAGCTTGGCGAATGCCAAAACAAACACGTAAGTGTAAGACCAAATATATTGTTATAAAAAACTTATAACACTTTCTTAAAGCGTATATTTTACCTGCGCACCTGTAAAGAGACAAACGACTGCCATCAATCTTTACCAGAGGAAATATCGGTAACTCCCAACCTGTCAACCATAAAAAGTTTTGCATACTCAAGTCCTTCAAGCTCCTGCACTATTCAAGTTAGCATTATTTAACATAATTTTGAGTATAGATTGAATTACATATACATATTATATTATGATATTTTAGGTGTTGTATAGTGTCTCTGAAATTTTAAAATGCACGAAGCATGGCGAAAGCATTTTAAAACTATGCAAAGAATCTAAAATGTTAACATCTCAAGACAGGACAGAAATTGTCCATAATATGACACAATATTTTATTGAAAATGAGTTTTCAGCAAATTTAGCGACTTGCAAAAATCTAACGGAGCAAATCCTTCAAATTTTTCCGACTGAATGTATGGTAAGATTTAATTTGTCCAGGCATTAACTTGGACAAAATGTTAAAAAAAAGAGTATGGAATAAGTTTAGTTTACGGATACGGATTTACGGGCTGTCCTAAAAAAAGTTATACATTTACTTTGGGACCCAAAGCCCAACTTTTTTCCCTACTAAAATAGGACTTCAGCAATTAATTACAATCTATTTATGGAAAAATGAAAAACTGAAAAAATAAAATATAAAATAAAACAGTTAAAATTTCAATAAACGATTTTTAATTTTCAATCCCAACAAACAAAAACGTTTGGAAAATAACTTATTATACGCTTATTGAAGCAAACATTTCGTTTGGAAATTAACTTGCAAAGTGTTTGGAAATTCTTGAATTCTAATTATTTAATAATCGAAACTGGACACTTCATAGCAAGCTTGTGAAAATCATTTGGAGTAAGCTTTTTATAAATGTTTTTATACAATATTTTCCAGATTTTTTTATTCAATATTTTTAAATTGTTTTTTTAACTTTTCAATTAACATTTTGTTAGTGTTTATTATGTTCATCAAACAATGGTTTCCAAACATTTTTATATTTAATTCAAAATAAAAAAAAAATTATGTTTGCTGAGAATCGAACCTATGACCTCCAAGTTACGAGTCGACAATCTTATCAACTGACCTAACGTGCCAGTTATGATTCAAATGCCTTGTGTTTTACTTAGCTCGATAAGTCATTGAAAAAATAAAATAAAAAATTTTTCGAATGTTTGGAAAACGGTTATTGAAACGTTTGAAAATAAATAATTTTCCAATTGTTGATTTTAACTTTGCAAATCAATTTTAAAAATAATAAAAAAATAATATTTTCCAAACGTTTGAATATTGGTTATGAAAACATTTGAAAATTAACTTTTCCCAAGCTTAAAAATTGAAAAGGTTATAAAATTGTTGGTTGGGTTGTTGGTTGGGATTATGAGTTATTGTGCAGCTTTGTATGTAGGAACAAAAAAATAAAAAAATAAAAAAATAAAAAAAAACACCTAAAAAACTTAGGCAAATATTTATTATGTTACCTAATTTAATTTCGGTAAGCTGCCTGAGCTGCTTTGGCATTTTACCTAATAATTTGATATAAATTGTCTAAGTAAAATTTACCTAAGCTTTACCTAAGTGTGTTACCAACTAACAATTGGCAATTTTTCACAACAGACGGCGCTAGTGAGCCTTATGATTTATTCATAATGGCGATCCTGTTCAGAGAGTTTATTCATGACCGATAGCACAATCGCTTAAGCACCGCGTTTTCTTTCTTTAGAAAACCGGAGTCACGGGTTTGAGTACGGTTTCTGGCAAGATTTAACTAAAACTGATCTGATGAGGCTAAATACATGTTTATATATGAAAATATATAAATACTTATGTATGTGGAAGTAGCCGAAACATATGTAATCAATTTCCTTGTTAACACTTGCTTGCGTCTGTTGTTGAAAAATTGCAAAAATGACTTCAATTTAGAAAATTTGATTTAAATATAAATTTCGTACTAAAACGTCCAAAAACTTTGAAGCTGAAGGGTTCGAATCCCATTGCGGGTAAAAATATTTCTTATTATTTTATATAATTTTCCTGCAAAAATTTCTCTTATTAGAAAATGAAAAATTGGAATTAAATATTAAGTTTTGAACCCGGGTTTCCACGGTTATCTTGAAGAGTCAATAGGTGTGATGAAAATGTATCTTAAATGAGCTTTCGGCGTTTCATTTATACTGGTTTTAAGATCAAATAAATGCAAATTCTGAAATCGTTGCTCATCATCTTCTCGAAATATCGGGAAAATATATTATCAAAAAAAAAAAAAAAAAAAAGAAGACTAGTAAGGGTATAACCTTTTGCCTGGCTAAACATTTAATGCTTTGTTTGCACTGTTTCCAAAACTTGGCTTGTACGGGAGGTGCCACCATCTCTTATCCGAATTTGCTCAGATCTTGCACTTACTGTTCTCAGTAAAATTTTGTTGGATTATCGCGAAAACCGCTTTCTGTTTAGCATTTTGAAACTTTTGCTTATAAATAAGGTCCCACGCTCTCTTTTCCGAGTTCGCCTAGTTTTCGCTCATAACTTGAACTTACCGTTCTTAGTATTCATGACTATTTTGGTTGCATTGTCGTAAAAAATACTCCTAAAGCTGCATTTTGAATATACTTTTTATATAGGCGGTTGTAGTGCCCGTTGACCGATTTCGTTCATTTACAATAAGTCGAGTTAACTTTGACGACAGAGGCAGTGTAGCAGAATTCTTCAAATTATCTGGCTTCCAAAAAATATTAAAATGACTTCAACGTACAGCCAGACACCCAGACAGACAAACAGACGGACAAGGCTATATCAACTCTAAAAATAAAAGAAAAATAATTTTTAACGTAATTTGCAATGCTGAATTTGAATCCGAACTCAGAATTGCTCTACCTTTTATGGTTTTTGAGATATCCTATCCTAATAAAGCAGAAATTACCGTTTTTTGCTATTTTTTGAAACTTTTATCGGAGATGTCTCAAACTATAGAGTTAAAAGAGTGCAAAAACATGTGTTTTTATAACTTCAGTCTACGTTATCTCGGAGAAAAATAAAGGTCTCGAAATAATTTGAATTAGGTTTTCAAGAAAAACATTTAGGATTAGAACTTTCAATAACTTCGTCTGATTTTACAGAATTATACAGTTTCAAAAAATAGCAAAAGCGGTATATTTTGCTTTTTTAGGTTAGGATATCTCAGAAACGATACGAAGTAGAGCTATTCTGAGGACGGATCGTAAAACAAAATGACTATTTCTATTTTTTGTTTATTTTTAATTTTTTTTTGTGGATTATGTTTTTTCGCGATATTTCAAGAAGATGATCAGTTACGATTTCAAGATTTAAATTCTTTTGAACTCAAATCAAGTACAAATGAACCCCAAAGGTTGATTTTAGCTATATTTTCTTCGCACCTATTGATTCTTTAAGATAACCGTGGAGACCCGGTTTCAAAACTTTCAATCCGTAATTTTCAATTCCAATTTTTCAGTGTATTTTACATTATTGTTAATATGACGAACATACTACATAGATTCCACTGACCGGCGACGACGACAACGATGATGACGATGATGCGTGTAGATCAATTTATCACAGCTTATTTTCAACCTGGGAGGCTTTAACACAAAAACCAAATGCTTTGATGAATGCATAGATCTGCGCTGGCCAGTTTTAACATAGAGACTGACAGCGTGGTTGGAAAAGCCTTCGCAGTGGTGGCAGTCAAACATTTGAAGCCTTTTTTCGTTGTTCCTAATGAAGATTGGGATCAAAGTGAGGTTAAGTGCATTACAAATCGAGTCAAATTCAAAATAATGATTATGTTACGTAACTCCAAAGTAAATTAATTGAAATTAAAGTTTTCCGGAAGGCCAAATGTAAGGCAATTATTTATAATTTTATGTATTTCTTATGCAAATACTTATGTTCATTAGCGTATGCTATGGTATGTGTTACAAAAATTTCATTAAAAGAGTTGACGCTAAGTGGTAATTTGAATTATTCCCACTTTTCTATGTTTTTCTTACAGAATTTTATTCCTAGGTTTATGTTTTTTCTATTTCGCACAATTGATGCATGAAATCATTGTTTTCATGTGATCCAAAATAGCCTGGTTCGCCCATGTTACGCCTTCTGCCTGCGTGCGACCCGGTGTCTTTTATGGTGAGAAATTATAGGGTACCGCATGACAATGCCACTGCATTTGTTGTTATTCAACCAAATGGAACACCACAATAAACAGTTGTACCTCAAAATAATAATAACAATACGAAAATCATTAAGGCAAGCGCGTCAGTAGGAAATGACATGCAAATAAAAACAAAACGAAATATGTAAATATTTATATTCTCAAAAACATGGCAGAAGAAACCTTTTGAATAAGTTGTTCTTAGAAATGGTACTTTTTTAAGGAGCAGATTAGTTTAATTGAAGTGCTTAAGTGCACAATAAAGGAAACTATGCAAAGTTGCGTTAGTTAGTTCATACTTAGTTATGCACAAACCGAGTCAGTTTGCCATATAAAAAGCGTTGAAGATATGGAAAAGTATATATATTCTTGATCAACGTCATCTCCTGAGTCGATATAGCCATCTGTTTGGCTGGCTGTCTGTGCGTGGAAATAAATTTTTTGTAAAAATTGAGCTAGATAATTCATTGAAATTTTGTACTCTACCTTCAATGTCAAAGTAAGTTTGAGGGATTGAAAATGAGCGAATTCGGTCAGCGGCCACGCCTACCGCCCATACAAAAAATATATTAAAAATGCAACTTTAAGAGTATTTTTCACGACAACGCAACCAAAATACACATAAATACTAGAAATAGTTAGCGCAAGCTCTGAGTAAAAACTATGCGAATTCGGACAAGAAGGGGTGGCACCTCCGATACAAGCAAAAGTTTCAAAATGCTATAGTGAAAGAGATTTTTGAGATAGCCTAACTAAATTTAACCCAAGCACTAAGGGCTATAAAAGTAAGCTCTGAGCAAAAAGAGTGTGAAGTTGGACAAGAGGACGTGGCACCTCCGATATTAGCAAAAGATTCAAAATGCTAGCGTATTTAACGTTTGGCCTGGCCAAAGGTAACACCCTTACTAGTTTACCCATAACTTCATTATATTAAATTTTATGTTTCAATCACCTATGTATAATGTCAACAGATTTTTATGAATCCAATATGGCGTCTCGTATTAACCTCAAAATGTGATAAATCCAATAAAAATCATTGAAATTTACGCAAATTTAGTCAGAACTGAGTAGTTTTATCAACATGAATTTTTGGCAGAGATTTGTCACGTTTGACAAAATATATGCTTGATTACGTCATCTCCTGAATCGATGGAGTCATGTCCGAGCGAAATCGGTCAATGGATAAGCCTACCGCTCATACAAAACAATTATTTGAAACACTTAATCACTTTTAAACACTTAAAACATTCTATTAAATTAGATGGTTGAAATCACGGGGAGGGGGGGGATATGCACCCTTTACAGTTTTGTCAAAATATCTAGCGAACGAAGCAACACTTCAATATTTTTTTTAGAAAACTTTATGTAGAGAATAAAATTTGCCATCGAAATAAATTATTCAAAAAATTTTTTATACCAAGAATTTTGAAATAAAATAGAAAAAAAAAACAAGCAAAAAAAAAAAAGAGTCAGAGATAGGTAAAGATATTGATCAACATAAAAAAAGAAGATGAAATTTTCTTTAAAATGGTTTATTTAAAAATTTTTTTTTGTCAAAAATTGACCGAAATATCGATATTCAAACATAGAAATTTTGTTTATGCTGTCGGAAAAACAGTTTTTATTCAAAACCAAGGCGTCTTACAAAAAAAGAGTTTTTGACAAAAAATGCTTAAAATTGCTCAAGATATACATCTGATTTTTTTCATAATTTTTAGGGACATTTTATAATTTTTCAAAACTTGTTCAAAAAAAGAACTAAAAAAGTTTCTAAAAAATTTTGAAAAAAATTCTCTCGTATTTCGCAGGATGCCTTGGTTTTGAGTAATAATAGTTTTTCCGACCGCATTAAGAAAATGTCCATGTTTCATTGGCCACATAAAGTGTGCATTTACCGCCCTCCCCGCGATTTCCACCTTCTAATTTAATAGTACTCCGCTGTTTTTTTTCTTTAATGACAAATTGACAGATTTCTGTAATAAAAACCCGTGAACGTCTTACTTTCTTTTAGCGTGTTTTTTACGACCTAAGTAATCAATAGACTAAAGGGTATTCCCAAAGGCATTGAAAAAAAAAAAAAAAAAAAAAATAGTTAAGATTTTGAAGAAATCAAATTTAAAGTACTTACTGTAAGATATTCACTTCACATTTACTAAAATACTCTTATGTATTTCGTAGTAAAAATATGATTTCATATCAAAATTAAAGAAAATTAGAAATGAAATTCGAAAATCCTTGATATCCAAAATGTTATTTCCAATTGGGTAATTTCGGACATACATAAGTATTTGCTGTAGGTCATATCGCAGTGCTGCTGCAAACTTAACGCATATTAATAAACGTCCATATTTTGTTAAATTTCGGTTCATGTTGTTTTATTAATGGTCAACCGGGATTAAATGTGTTTTGAAAAATTATCTTAGCAGATTATGAGTTTACTGCTTTTTCCATGCCGCCAGTAGCGTTGCCATCGTCACGTTACGCTTTTATATGACTCTCATATGTACAACTACCAACTTCATATAAGACAAAAATAAAAAAAAAAAAAAATAAAATTATTATTACATTTGTTGTTCTCTTGGCTTGGATTTAATATTAATTCATAACAACAACTGCTTTAGGTCATTTTTGGTTTCTGCTTTCATTTTTCTTTTTGATTGTTCACATATTTTTGGGGCATTTATGTTTTTGTATTTTGACTCCATATATTGGTTTTTGTTATCGTTGCTGTTTCATCTACTGTTTTCTTAGAAGTTTCTTGGCTTTTTACATTTAACTGGAGTTACTCAAACTACCTGTTACCTGCCTTTGTGTTAATATGAGTAAAAATATTTTTGTTCTTTCTTTCACGTCATATGGTCGATGATATCCAGTCAAGTTATTGATAGCTTCAAATTAAGGTCAACCTGAAATTTATGACTTACAGTCGTAAAGTTCAGCAGTCAGCATTAAGCATTTTCAAGTTGACTAGGTTCTCCATTCGTTCGTTCGTTCCTCAATATCGATCGAAATCAGCTTGAGCTTTTAAAGCTCATAAGCACAGTTTGTGTTTGGAATTCTTTAATTTACGGTAGCGATTAATTTCAGTTGCCTAATTCGTGTTTAATTTAAGCCTTATTAATTGCCTATTTATATACAGAGGTTTTATCTGCTAAGTATTTTGTTTTTATTGAAAAACTTAGTTCTTAGAATTTTGTTTATCTTTTTCTAATCGAATTTGTTCTTTTTCGTTTCTTGGAAATATTATTGATACCTACACACAATTAGTTGGCTTAATTATACTTAATGTTTGCTCTGTTGGAATGAGTATCTTTAAGGTATATACTGGTATTTTTTACCCAAAAGCGGCATAATACTTCTGAATTGTGTATATTTTACTCTACGGCTTCATTTTGATACAAACAAGCAAGCAATATAATAGGCATGGCATCTTATCTCTCATGTAAGTAATAACTTTAGATAAATTTTCAAGAAAGTTTTCTGTAACCACTATGGATAATTTGAGCTTTTTTCGAGACAGCCACCGGTTGGAAGTTCATCAATAAAAGTCAATCAAGCTGAAGGCATAATATAAACCATTTCAGTCAGTCACTAGATCCATAAAAAGATATGCAGCTCAAATCTCTGGTTTTAATAATTTTGAAGAGGTCGATAAATTATATGTATAGATTTTTCTTTAAGAGAGCTTTAAGTCTTCTAGACTGCACTCCAAATTATGCTTTGGCGTTGCAAACAAATGCTGATGATAATCATTTTTATAGCTTGAGTTTACAAATGGATTACATTTTCAAAACAATCTTTAAATACAATTGCTACAGACTACAGGCCCTATGCTCCTCCTAGGAGATTAAGGAGAATACATACATACCGCCAGTAGCGGCATAAGTTCTTGATTTCTTAAAGTTTATTTTCAACAGAATATTAATGACAAACATGTTGATTTGTTGTGAGTTTGATCAAAGTGAGTGAAGAAAAAGAAGTACGTCTTAAAATTATTAGAAATTTTAAAAAAATCCAAATTGGTACTACAAAAAATTGGCCAAAGAATTGAAGGTCTGCCGTCAAACTGTCAAACTGTTTCCAATGTTATTAAACAGTTTCATGAGAATTTGACCATCGATAGGAAACCTGGTTCGGGAAGAAAACAAGAACCACATGATATTGGGAAAGCCAAGAATATTGAAAGCATATTGAAAAGATCTCTAAACACATCTGCTAGAAAAGCTGCCCAGTTAGCCTAGTGATCTGACTATTTGGTGCTAAAATTTAAAGCCAAAGCAGGTTTGAAAACATACAAAGTCCTAAAAGTTCCAGACAGGAATGCTGCAAATAATTTAGACACCAAATGTAGGGCTCCGAAAATAAAATCGAATTTCATACAAAAATATTCATGTTGTGTAGTGGACGACGAAACGTATGCACTGGCAGATTTTACGCAGCTACCGGGTCAAAATTTTTATGTTGCTGATGCTCGAGGAAATGTCGAAGAACAATTTAGAATCCAAAAGCAGACAAAAATTCCTGGTCTGTATATGCAGTTGCGGCAAAAGAAGCATGTCATTTGTAACATCGGGCTCAATAAATACCGAAATATACATCAAAGAATATTTGAAAAAAAGACTTCTTTCTTTCATAAGAAAGCACAATGTGTCCACATATTTTTGGCCTGATTTGACATTATGTCACGGCAAGAAAGCTCTGGAGTGGTACCAAATTAATAACATAGTTTTTGTACCAAGAGAGGCCAATCCTCCAAATTGTCCGGAGCTAAGACCAGTGGAGAGATATTGGTCTCTTGTGAAAAGAAACTTAAAGTGCACAAAAAAGGTGTCCCAAAATATCGAAGATTTTTAAAAGGAGATGGGCAAACTGTTTCAAAAAGGTGTCTGAAACAACTATCAAATGTCTAATGGAAGGCTTACCAAAAAAGGTCCACGAGTTCATAAATAGTGTTTTGAACTATAAAAGTTATATTTTTCTGTAATTTGTAAGATATTATCAAGTAAATAAAAAAAAATAAAAACTTTAAGATCATTCGTTTAAAAATTATTGAATTTAATATATGTACTAAACTATACTATACTATTCTATTCTATTTTATTATACAGCAATATAATTCGATAAGTGAAAAGTTATTGGTAGCATCTACGAAGTAGAGGAATTTTTTAAACAAAATTAAAGTATGTTTAGCTCTTCAATGGCGGGTCTGCAAAAGAATATTTTTCGAAAATTGCAAAAAAATTGCAATATAAAATTGATAAAATAAACTCAAAATTCTTTGTTGTACACAATTCTGACCATCTAAACATGGCCAAATACGGCCAACATTTTAAAAATTTGCCACTAATCTTCTCTTCTTATACGAGCTAAAATTGTATGTTTATTTTTTTGTTTGTTTTTTTGTACTTATTTCTGTGCCAATATCTTTTCTCGAAAACGGTTACAGCTATTTTAATGAAACTTGGAACAGAGTTAGATACTAGCATACAATGAAGAATGAGCTAGGGTTGAACTTTGTAAATGCTCACCAGGGGGCGTGGCACTGCCCTGAATTTTAAATTTGATTTAGTCATAACTCGCAAACTATACAAGATATTTGGATGAAATTTGGTAAGCTGGTACGACTTGATAGTGCCTTAGAACAGACAAAAAGTGGGCGGGATCGAAGAAGTGCCACGCCCACTTTTCAGCCCTTGAAAATTTTGATTCAATATTACTCGAAAACGACTCCAACAATTTTAATGAAAATTTTGGAGATGATACCTCTGCAAACAAGGATTAATATGTAATACACCGTTATATTAAGAAAACTCGTTGAAGGGCGTGGCACCGCCCACAAAAATATAAAACGGTATAAAAAGAAAACTGATAAAGCAAACATTCTGAAATTAAGTGTGAGGAGCCTAATTGTCATAGAGCATCTCTGATTCGAAGGTGGACGAAATATCGCCGTTGCGCGTGGAACCTCCCATACAAGCAAAATACGTTAAATGCTATTTCTCGCAAATGTTCCAAGATATTTTAATGAAATTTGGTATGTAGGTACCGCTTATTAATATCTTGTTATAACCAAAAAGTGGGCGGTATCGAAGAAGTACCACGCCCCTTTTTTAAACATTGAAAATTTTTATTCAATATTACGCAAAAACGACTCCAACAATTTTAATGACAGTTTAAGAGATTGTACCCCTAAAAACAAGTATTAATATATGATATGCCGTTATATTGGGAAAACTCATGGAAGGGCGTGGCACCACCCACAAAAATATAATACGCTATAGAAAGAAAACTTCAAAAGCAATCTTTCTGAATTTATCTGTAGGGAGTCTACTTGCTACTAGGCACCTACAAGCTGAAAGTAGGCGAAATTCGCCGGTGCGCGTGGAACCTCCCATACAAGTAAAACTCATTAAATGCTATTTCTCGCAAATGGTACGTTATATTTTGATGAAATTTGGTACACGGATCTGGATCATGAGTATCTATGTCATAACGAAAAGTAGGCTTTGTTCAATAATTGCCACTCCCTTTTTTATCAAAATATCAGGCACAAAAAAAAAAATGGAATGAACTTTTTATTCTTATATGCAGCCTTATGCACTTTTTGACGCTGAATCCGTCTTCATCAGCAGAACTGTCATTATACCTGCAGGATTTTGAAATATCCTTGCTTGAAGTTGAAGAAAACGCTGTGTTCAGTCTTACAGCGTAGTTACAAGAAAAAGTGAAATTCTTTTTTATTAATAGCATCAAATAGCCACTCTCCTCCTTATCAAAATATCCTTTCGGATTTTTCCAATAGGACTCTTATTTTTTGAGTTTTGATCCTTTGATGATAAGATATTTCAGCCCCCATACAAAAGACGAAATATTTTGGGTGCGTGGCATATCCCATTTATTTATTTTAGGGCATTCTATTTCACAAAAAAAAAAAAATTTTAGTTTTTGATATTTTTCTATACCATTCGATACTTTCCGAGTTTTTTGTTAGTATTATTCTCATCGGTTAATTTATCATTTTGAAAGTATAACCATTAGAGGTGAAAAAGTACGAGTTTCATAACAAAAAATAGCTATGAATAAAAACATCGACTAAAATAATAAGATCAGATTGTTGACCGAGCTGGGATCGGTCTCCAGGTTAAATCAGAAATTCGAGTTTTTGTCATCAAAAAGAAATCTAACCAAAACTAACTAAAGGCTACTTATGTATAACTTTTCTTTTTCAAATTGAATTTAATTTATTGTTTGTTGTTGTAGTTATTCAAAAAACCTTCGAGTTGACACGATAGAACCAGCGAGCGTGGTATTCCCCAGGCGGGTTAATGATATTGCGGAGCATGTGTAAATAAATATAATTGATACTTAAGTATTCGCAAGCAAATATTTTTAATTTGATTGCATTTACCTACATATTTATGAGTTTTAGAAAGAAGTTGCTAAATTAGCATAGCAACTTGTTCAGAAAATCAAAACAATCGAAACCATGTGATAAGCTAAATGTTTAATCAACAACATTTTTAAGTGAGACTCATCTGAAGGGGGCTTGTTTGCTTCAAATCTAGTCCCATTAAAATTGAGTTGATATATTTTTAATAAAAACAAACAATAGGTATCAATGACATTATATTGTCAACGATGATATCATTGCAAAAACAAATATTGAAAATATTGCGTTTTTTTGCCTACAGCTAAAAACTGCAAGAAGATAATTCTTCATATGTTTTTCTTTTATATATCAGTTATTTAATATAACTTCTTGGTATTCGTCTGCAAAGCAACATGTTCTTCGAAGATATTCCACATGGAGCGATCGATACAAATGAAGTCCTTCATAAAATTTCGAGCAATAGGTCGTTCTATAGCGATAGAAAAAATGATAATCAACGCTTCTTTTGAACCATACAACAAAAAACGCTGCTCAAAACTACAGTAAAATCATGATATTTTGTAGGATATCACATTGAAACAACCTTTGGTCCAGGGATTAATCTGAGTATGCTTTGATCAAAATATGTCCGTAAACCTTAGTTTTACTGGATACACAATTTATATAACTTTTTTTAAAAACATATGTACATACATATTGTCAATGAGTTTTCTATCAAACAATTCAACTGACGATGTTTGTACCCAAGACTTTGCGACGGACCGTTTTCGACCTCCTCCATACAAAAATCAAATGCCAATATCGTACTTTTCCGTACACTCTTATCCAATATGAGTACATTTGTTAATAAAAAAACAAAAATGGAAACTACCGACAGTTGCACAGTTTAGAAGTTCAACTTGTAAAAGCAACAAAAATCAGAGCTTCTGTTACAATTTCAAAGAATTCACAACAACCAAAGAACAACATAACAACAAAAAAGCCAAAGAGACACGAACCTTACAAACAAATGGACAGACAAAAGAACAAACGGGGTTATAAAGGAACCCATAACGAAATGGTCACGATCTGTATGATTTTATTTTTCAGTTATTTCTTTTGGATTGTTGCTGACTTGACTAGCGGCAGGCAGCAACAACACATTGGTGGTAGCATGTGGCATTAACAACAGCAACAAAAATAACAGCAGCAACACCACCAAAAACAGCAGCAGCCGTTCTGCCATGCTTTGGCGCTTTTCCGTTGGCCATGGCTAATAGAGCACCGAACTGCAACATGTCTTATTGTTGTTGTTGTTGTTGTTGTTTACACTTTGCACCTTTTGCTGCGAATAGACGCAGTCTAAAGTTTTGTTAGCCACTACAGAACATCAACAACAAAAGGAAAGAAGGCGACATAGTCGCAATACAGTGGGACAAATTTCAATATTAATAAATTTAGTAAAATTTTGGCAAATGTTGAAATGTTATCCGTTACGGATAAAAAAGCGGAGATATGAACCGTTTGGCACACTGGGTTAGTAAAGTTTACAGATATTGAAAAGTCCAAAAATTTTGATAAAATGGTAAAGTAAAAAAATTCAAATCGAAATATGATGATAGGTAGGTACTATGGGAAAATGTTGTCAAAGTCGAAAAATTTTTACAAAGTAAACGAAATTTTGATGTTCTAGGAAAATGTTTAGAAAATGGAAAAATGTTGATGAAGTGGAAAAATTTCAATAAAATTAGATAAAATCGATAATTTGAAAAAATTTTCACAAATTGAAAAAATTTTGTGGGAAAATATTGACATGGTTGAAAAATGTTGACATAGTGAAAAAGTTTTGTGTAAAGTAGAAAAATGTTGATAAAGTGGGAAAATTTTCGTTAAATCAATAATGATGATAATATGAGAAAATATTGATGAGGAGGAAAAATTTTGATAAAAGGAAAAATATTAATAAAGTGGGAAAATGTTGACAGAGTGGAAAAACAAAATTATTTCGATGAAATAGAAAAATGATAATAAGATGGGAAAATTTTGTGAAAGTGAAAAATTTTGATGAAGTGGGAAACGCTGACAAAGTGGAAAAATTTTGAAAATGTTGATAAAGTGGAAAAATGTTGACAATATTGATAAAGTGGAAAATTTTAATTAAGAGGAAAGTTGTTTAAGCAAAAAAATTTGTAGAGAAATGTTGAAGTTGTCGAAAAACTTTGAAAAATTCGAAAAATGTTGATAAAGAAGGAAAATGTTGACAAAATCGGAAAATGATAACAAAGTGAGAAAATGTGGCCAAAGCCAACAAATGTTGATAAAGCACGTTGAATAAGTATAAAAATGTTTAAGGAATGGGAAAATCTTGATAATGTGGAAAGATTTAGCAAGAGCGTAAAAAAGTTTTTTGAATGGAAAAATGTTGACAAAATCGCAAAATGTTGAAAAGTACAAGAATGTAGTAGAAAAATGTTGATAATATCGAAAAATATTAACAAAGTCGAAAAATGTTGACAATGTTGAAAAATTTTTAAAAAATCGAAAAATGTTGATGAAGAGAGAAAATGTTGACAACGTCGGAAAATGTTTAAAAAGTCAGGAAATGTGGGCGATACTCCAAAAATGTCCATAAAGTGAAAAAATGTTGATGAAGCATGTTGACAAAGTTGAAAAATGCACGTTGAAAAAGTAGAAAATATTTGAAATTGTTGATGGAATGGGAAAATTTTGATATTGTGGAACAATTTAGAAGGAGTGGAAAAAAGTTGTTTGAATAATCATAATCTTGAAAATTTGAAAAAGTTGAAAAATGTTGCAAAAGTTGAAAAATGTTGCAAAACATTCAAAAATTTTAATAAAGTGGGAAAATCTTTACAAATGTGAAAAACTTTGAAGAATTGGTGAAAAGTTGAAAGATGTTGATAATTAAATCATAAAACTATTATTATTTAACTATGTTTCCACCGGAGAATTATGAGGTGATTTGCGGCTGTTCTGAAATTTACTTCTAAATCACGGTGCTTTGCCATATAGAAATAAATCTACTTCTGCCGAGATTTATTTCAAATCTGCGTATAAATCTCAGAAGGTCTACCGATTTTGACAATTTTCGACCAAGTGGCATCTTTTAATTTTGGCCATTGGCGTTAAATGTAATTTAAAATCAAACAATTAGAAGAAAATATTAAGAAAAAAAGGAAGATCAACTTTCATTTTCCCACTTATGACATTTCCTGTCAAAAATAAATAAATTTCAGCTATAGAAAACAGTTAGGACTTAGCGACGAGATTTATATAGCTGTGATGACATCTTCTGTGGAAACGTAGTATAAGACATAAAAATTTTGTTCAAAGAAGCGAAAATGCATTGTCCCACTGCGCATCATATGGAGCCACTTAAGGAGCGGCTACAAATGAAGCAGCTGTTTTTAAACCACTTTAATTCTACACACAGATATGCTTTTGTGTGTATGAGGATTAGTGTTAGTATGTGTTATGTAGTTAACGGGGATTAGTGAAGTTTCAAGTTAATGAGAATTAATCAGAAATTTGTTCAACAGGTGATAAAATTCAAATAAATGTAGCACACAAATTCTTTTCCCTATTACACCAAACGACTAAACGCGAACAAAGTAAACAATGAATGGCACCTGAGTCATGAGTTCAAACGAAATATTTGAAATTCTTTTATGTTTATTACTCTTATGGTGTAAATTGGCGCTTAGAAAGCATTTGAAACCAATAAACTTGTATTATAAATTAGTGGAGCAAATACGAGTTAAATTAATACTGATGGAATGTGTCAATAGTTGTGAATTCGGTTGATTTTGTTGAACATGAAAAAATGGATGGTTTTTAATTCTTGACAATTAGAGTAGCATTTTATGACTTTTAATTTCACAAAATACCATTAAACAAAAGTTTATAAAACATACTTTGCAGGCGTACATCCCATCGAACGCGCCCTTCACTGAAGGAACCAAACCAAGCGGATTGTGCCCAATAATTTTGCTTTATGTTCTAAACCAAATTGAACAATGGCATTGCTTTGTGCTTTCGTCAAAAATTACTTAAAATTCCAAACACACTTTGTCATGAAGATGATTTCAAATACAATAAAGGGCACATTAATACACACAGATATAACTTGCGCGCGTTCATGCAACAAATAAATGAAAGAATAATGACAAATTTGTCAGAACGATTATCAACTTAAATCAGAAAATAAAAAAAAAAAAACAACACAGTCATTTGCATGAATGTCACCAAATCGCAGCTCCCACACGCACGCATGCACAGACACAGATTTAAATTGACTGCATGCGTGAATATGTGCGTATGTGTACATGAGGGCATATGAATAAAACCCATTAGGACTGATTGACTGCAGTTCGTGATGCATTTCGCCAGATAGCAGTAACGTAGACGCACTGTAAACATATCAATTGTGTAAAAGACATAAAAATAAATGGGAATTTAACTGATTGCGAAGAAAGAAATCGAAAAAAAGCAGCAGCAACAAAAAATTTTAAGAAGACAAAACGAAGAATTTCACTAGAAATAATAAATAATTTATAAAAATGCAATGGCACAAAAAAATAAAAATAAAAAATGTATGGCAACCATAACATACTTCATCATTCAATACAATACAATGATACGAAAAACATTCATGAACTTCAAATGTGCATTAACAATCAAAACAACAACACCAACAACAATAGCAAAACACACACTCACCACCATATGAAGTGCGCAGACAAACGCGAAGAATTTTAAGCGATTGAACATCATCATACCCCAATGAAAAAACCAATGAATGCAGCAGTCAACACTGTCTGTCTGGTCTAATGCCCTTCGCCACTACTGTTCGTTCTCTTGACAGTGCACAAAAACAAAAAAAAAAAAAAGCGACGACGATAACAACAAATCAAAAATTTCATTGTAAGAATTTCCACAGATTTCGATAGATTTTTCGTTGTTGTTGCAATAACTTCTTGTTTTTTGTTGCAAGAGCCGCTATCATATTGCCAGGGTTGCCAAACCATTTTATTTGTAAAATATTTTATTTAAAAATTCACAACTCTTGAAATTTTGTGCCAATTTTCTAACATTAATAAGGAGGCGTGGCAGTTTTTTGAATGAAAAGATACCCTATATAGTTGACGCCTTCAGTGACCTTAACTATTATTCTATGGGGAAGATTTTGCTCAAATTGACATTAATGGTTTTCCAAACCGCTTAGATGCCATGGCCAGATTGTCAAAGAAGTAATCCTTAAATGCCACAAAAAAATAATGAGGGGCGCTCAGGGGAAATTGTTTACTGAGTAAAAAGAACTTCTTGATTCATTGCTCTCAACTGTCAAGAATGTGGGAATTGGTTTCAACAGATTTTTGGGCATATTAATTCCACTCCAAAAAACGGGTAAGACACCCCATTTGCAGCGACTTTATACCTGATAGAAAAAAAAAACGGATGCCGTATTTTTATGTCGGAACAAAATAGGCGTTGCATTATTTTTTACACCAACTCTTATTTCAGGGCGTGGTACTCATGATCAGGCGTTACCTACAAAGTTTCATCAATATAACTTGTATAGCCTACGTTTAGACCAGTGCATGGTATTTACGTATGGTATCTACCCACCAAATTTGATTAAAATAGCTTGTATGACTTGCGTGATAAAGTTTTCAATCGGATGAAAGTGGGCGTGGTACTAATTTGGTTGCGTCTACTTTTCGACCAGTGTTTAGTATTGGCATTCGACTCCAATTCATTAAAATAACTTCTATGGTTTTTGAGACATAATGGGATGTAACGAAAAGTGTCGCAAAAATGTGTCGCGGCCTTGGAACTTTACACCAAATGCGAAAAAAATTTGTGATTTTTTATTCAATAGTCAACACTTCCAACAATTTCAATGAACTGCAATCTAAACAACACTGATCAATGAAGAAATAACTTATGTACTGCAATCAAATCGATACTGAGCTGTTTTACCATACACAGCGCCTTTTATAGCAGGTGGTATTGATGTTTGGAGTCTAAGAGTAAAATCTTAAGACTCCTCGACGATTTCAATCGTTACTTTCAATCCAAGCTAAATTCAAGCCCCTATTGCGGTTATCTATTTGCTATAAGATCGATGGCTATCGATCGTTTCTATGATCCATATCTATGAAGCTACTGCACCGATTTCACCGATGTGTCTGATAATTTTCTCAGTCATTTGCAATCAAATGGCAAAAACTTCATTCAAAGTGCAGTAGTTTCGAAAAGAGGGCTGGCTAGTAGAAACCATCGATCGCTATCGTGTTTATCGCAAATAGATAACCGCAAAAGGGGTCTCATTTCTCGTTACTTTCGGTTGTTACAAGTTTGCTTAACATTCTTTTGCTATTCTTGCGGTTTCTTTTCACCACATGCTGTTTGGTTTGTGTATTTGCTTTGATTCGGCACACTGATACAAGATTTCGAGTAAACCCTTACCACAGTAGAGGTCGTACAAATTATTACTCTTGATAATCTTTAATGCATTATTTTGCGTTTATGTCTCAATATAATCATTCCGGTAGATACATTTGAAATAATTTATGTCATGCTACATTTTAAAGCACGGGTCGATGTGTCACTTTACTTCATCCATATCTCGTAAACTATTTCACTGACTGTGCCGCCGTTATTAGTTGGTATCAAAATATCATAAAGTGTGTTACTAAATGGTTGGCAACTCTGCTATCACTAACATAAAATTAAGGAAGAAAAATCAATGACAGCGACACGCTGCAGCGCGCACAACTACAGGAAGAATATATCAAATATTCAGGAAAAAATCGAAAAACATCTTAGTGCATCTCACATAGAGAAAGTCTGTCTGTCTAGATGCAGTCTGTCTAACAATATAGTTGTGTGTGGATGTGTGCATCATCGTTACGCGCATAAATACATACAAACAAACATATCTCATAGGTTTATTGTGTGGCATGACATTGACAAACTGCATCGTTCTGCTCTGTCGTCTGATGTACAATTTTTAATGATGATAACAACAATTTCATTATGCGAAGGAGTTAATTTTCAAGCGAAGAGAGCGAGACAGGGGTGGGAAACATTTTCGAATTTTACATATGAAATGACATTTGCTTTTTTGTTTTCTTTCTCTCACCCAAATTGATTGCTGTCAATCAATCAATGCAAATGTGAGATTTTAATTGCAGTTGAATTGAGTTGTTGTTGTTGTTAGTATTTAAGGTATTTTTGTTAGTGTCGGTCCATAGTGTGAGAGTTAAGTGACATACGTTGCATGTGATGGACTACGACGACGTTTTTCTGGTCGGAAAGTAGCAACTGAAGGGTTAATAAATTTTATAATTACAAAAGAGTTCACGCAATGAACAAAATTAATTGAGTTTTTCATTCAACTTTAAAAATTGATATGGAAATCGAAAGCACTTAATAATATCAAGAATTCGTTTCAAGAGAGCATCACCTCATGCTTCTGATCAGAGTAACTTAAAGGTGTTGATTTCCATATTCTAAAGAGCTTGTGAGGTCGACCTCCACATAGAAAATTAATTAGCTATGCAATAATCAACATCAACATAATTTGCACTGCGACCTTAAAGATCTTTTGTGTTGCCTATTTTCCTATCAGAACAATTCTAGACTATTTACTTATAAAAAGCATCCTTGCCGCGAGATTAATATTATATTGCTCATTGGGACCTAACTCTGCATCTCACCGCAGCAGGACATGTACACAACACATGCTCTGCTGTTTCCAAGTCTTCTTGATAGAGTCTACAGAAATCGTCGTTTACCAAACCTATCTTCGTTAGGTGGCTATTAAGTGTACAGTATCCAGACATTATTTCAGTGTAGGTTTTCTTATTTTTTTTTTTCTGAAGGTTAATATTGTGTCCATCTTAACACATTTTGGATTGAAAAGCCTCTTCGCCTGCCGCATGCTTTCTTGGGCTACCGGATAGTCTATAAGGCTATTTTCTTTCCATTCCCGAAATAAGCTATTTTTGAAGCTGGTTTTTACTCCGCATAAGGTATTGAGTGGACCTCTCTTGGCTAAGCAATAGGCTCTATCATTGCTTTCAAGTCTCTCATGTCTTGAAATCCAGATAAGAGTCATATTATTCCTGCTGGATAAGGCTAGGAGAAGTTCAAAACACTCCCAGTCGCTTGACTGTGCGGGAAAATGCATGTGACGGTGCCAAAAGTGAACGTACATGGATATTATCTAGCACACAACTTTAGATTGTGGACCTCCACCTGAAAAATGGAAGCTGCTTTTTGGAATTTTGGTGCTATGACTCAGGTTGCTGTGCCACCATCTTATCATTTCATTTCCAAAAAATTTGTTTTAAGCTCTTTTGTCGACATTACTTTGAGAAGAGATTTAAGTTCCCCTCAGTTATCATTCAAGTCATATTTTTAACATCCATAATAAATATAAAAATCTAGAAAACAATTTTTATAGTGTTTTGAAAAGGATTTACATTAGTAAACAAAAAGTTTGTGATACTCTGGTCTAAGCAACTGAGTTTGAGATGTTGACCCAACTTATTCTTTACTCTTTGATCTGTTTTCTGAGCAGGATTACCATATATCGCCGGTGAAAAACAAAATGCCTCATCTATCCTAATAGGACTAACCACATTATAATGCAATCAATTAAAGCTTTTTATTCGTATCTTCAAATCATAAGACCAGTAGTTCATAAAGGGCCGCCTTAGAAATTCAAAGATAGTAATAAAAATGTGCCTACAGTTATTTTTCCTAAAACCCTCATCAAAGTGCATACGAGGAGTACCCTTATTAATGTACCTACAAGGCAACTACCAAACAAATGCTCTTCATAAATGTCTGCGAATGGCCTTAAACTGTTGCCAACAATTATAATTAACTCAAATCAATGTCAGCAATTAAAAACAACAACTATAAGACGTTGCTTGGTGCACCCTGTGAAATATCCCGAAGTAAAGCACTGAAATACACTCTCTCTCTCTTCTGATATGAACACCCAAAATGCAGACGAGTAGCCATCAGCGTCTGGGGTAGGGATAGGAATCACTTAAGCAGAAAGCAGAAAACAATAATTCAGCTGGCGCATCAAAGGGGCAACATGCAATTAATGAAGTCTGGCTGGTTGGTTGACTGACTGACTGACTTGACTGGCTACCTTCAGAAACCTTAAAAATTTAATGGGCTGCCTGTCGACTTGTGGCACATGACTGATTTAATATTAGCTCAAAATAATGCCCACGAGGGCATCGAGGCGCAGTCATCATCAAGCATACCTATTGAAAAATCAGATTGAGCATATGAGTATGGGAGTTGTGCGTACTGTTCAGTTCACTACAGTCTCTTCTATTTCCAGTAGATGTCATTACCAAAATATGCCACAAACAGTTGAAGCAACAATTTTCGTTGAAATTTTATACATATTCTTTACATATGCTGTGATGATGTAGACATTCAAAAACTAACCTTGCATTAATTACCAACTTTGTAGGGAATTGTCTAAAAAACTGAAAAACTGGGTGAATATGAAAGTTAAATTGGAAGTGGGTTCGTTTGATTCTGACAAACGTTCGTACACTTGAAGAAACATGCTGCCATTACACGCTGCCTCGGGTAATTTGCAAACAAATTACAAATGACATGAGAATTGTGATGAGGCTGGCACCAAGCAGCAACATCATCAGTTTCATCGAGCTGTGCGTACCCTGCTCACATATGCAATTTGTATGCATTTAAAAAGGTGTTTACGGGGATTGCATCCTTTTGAGATGTTCGGAGGAGACATGCAGATTTGTTCGCTCGGGTTTCCTTTTCTCTTGTTTTTCTCAATCGTAAGCCAACTGCTGGTAATGAAGAGGTAGAGGTTGGTAAATAACATGCACAGTGATTCGTTTCTTTGTAATTGAAGGACTTACTTTAACACCTTATGCCTGTCATGCATCGACCAAATATGTTCTTTTAATAATATTTAGGCGGTAGTAAATAACACCAAATGAAATAACGTCTTTAAGCGAAATAACACCCAAACAATTTTCATATAAGTTTAGGTGATAATCATTTTGGAAATAACGCCTAAAATCTGGGTTTTATGTAGGGATTAATGGGGAGATTTGCAATAGAGGGAGTTGTGCAATACGTCGATGAATGTCAAATGACAGTAGTTGTCATGTAACCAACTACCGTCCACGTCATAACTATTGTGCGACCAGCAAACCAGCGAGTGATAGCAATGCCTTAGTGGCTGCAATCAAAGAGTTAACTTAATAAAGAATATTCATCAAAATATGTAATTTTCTTTAATTTAAAGCTGTGTTGCACAACTCACCAAAAACGCGTCTTTTGCGCTAACAAGCATAACTTTTAGATTTTTTTAAATTTCAACCGAATCCTTTAGCCAGAAGTTGTGTTTCGAGGCATACTAGAGATTCTATATACTGAGATGCTAAAAAAAATGAATTTCATAGAATTTTTTCCCCGAAACCAAACCTGTCGCACAACTCCCCATTCTCCCCTACACACTAAAAAATTATAGTTTACTTTTCTTACTTTGATTCCCTTTAGTATTGATTTTTTTGAAAAAATCGGAATTTAATACCAAAAATGTTTGAAATTTAATCCAAAAAAGTATGAAATTTATTCCAAAATAGTTTAAAATTAATACTTTTTTGAAATTGTTCTATATAAATACTTTTTGGTTTTAAAATTAAACAAAAATTTTTACTATGTATTTCGTCAAATATTTGGGCGCTACTTCGTTTTTAATTTGGGCGTTATTTCGTTATTTTTTTTTAAGCAAAAAATAAAACAACGGCCAAAAAATTAAATAAACGAAATTTTACTAGTTATTGAAATGAAATTTCGCCCATATAATATGAAAGAACGTCCAATAACTACGTAAAACTTCGTAAAACGAAATAACTCTTAAATTATGTTTTTATGTATGTAAATTTGGGCGATAGTCATTTTGGAAATACCGCGAAATTTTTTTTATATGAAAATATTTTGGACATTATTTGCTTTTTAGCGTTGATTCGTTTGTTTTTGAATGAAATAAAGCCCAAAAAATATTAAGAAACACCTAAAATGAAAGCGAAATAAATTTTTAGCAATAATTATCGCCTAAATTTGTATGAAAATAATTTGGGTGTTATTTCATTTTTGTTTTTTAGCGTCATTTCATTTTAATAATTGGGCGCTATTTCGGATTTATTTCGGCTTTATTTCATTGGGCGTTATTTCTTCCCAATCCGTACAAAAACTTCCAGGGCTACCATCTGTTTGACTGATAACACTAGTTTACAAATGATTAAAATTTTTTTTCCCAGCGAATGCCGTTACTCATTTTATATGGAAAATGGGCTGCTGATTCCGAAAATCGCATTTTTTTTTTTTTTATTTCGTGTCGTTTTCGAGATATCGGTCAATTTCGGTTTTTGGACCAAAAAAAAAAGATAGTTCCACTTAAATACAAATATCTCAAGAATCAATGTTTGTATTCAAACAAATAATATGTCATATTAAAGGTAATTAAATTACCTACAAATGATATCCACATCACTTTTTGGCTGGTTTGTTAGTTTCGATGAAATAAATTGATTTCTGAAAAAAAAATTATATTTTTCCGAAAAAATTACAAAAATGTCTAAATCAACTGCAGATTTTTACAAGAAAAAAAAATTTTAAAAATCATTTTGTATTTTTTTATCATAGTCTATAAATTTGTTAGGCAAACAAAATACTATTTAAGAAAATCGATGGAAAAATGCAAAAGTTGTATACAATTCATTGATAAGTTACCAAAATGCGTTTTTCCCTATTTTTCCGTTTTTTTGTAATAAACTGTTCGAAAATTTGAAACTTTTTGTAAAAGAAATTAGAAAATCCAAAAAATTCTTAAAGAAGGCATTAAAAGGAAATACCCGTGCCTCGCCGTTTTTCTCTAGCACGTCAGATTTTTTTTTAATCGATTTTTGAAGTTTTTTAATCCACTGTACATGAAAAAACAGAAATAACGCATTCTTGTGTTAAATCGATGAATTTAACTATATGATCCTTACATCTGAGGTGTATCATGTCTTCAGCAAACTTATGCAGGATACTACGCGGAATATTTTTGTAGACAATTTTAACCCTCTCAAACCCCCACATGTAGGTCAAAATGACCTTCATGTGGGGGTCAAAATGACCCACATGTGAGGGTTTTAGAGGGTTAAAATTTTCTACAAAAATATTCCTCGCAGTATCCTGCATAAGTTTACTGAACACATAATACACCTCAGATGTAAGGATCATATAGTTAAATTCATCGATTTAACACAAGAATGCGTTATTTCTGTTTTTTCATGTACAGTGGATTAAAAAACTTCAAAAATCGATTAAAAAAAAATCTGACGTGCTAGAGAAAAACGGCGAGGCACGGGTATTTCCTTTTAATGCCTTCTTTAAGAATTTTTTGGATTTTCTAATTTCTTTTACAAAAAGTTTCAAATTTTCGAACAGTTTATTACAAAAAAACGGAAAAATAGGGAAAAACGCATTTTGGTAACTTATCAATGAATTGTATACAACTTTTGCATTTTTCCATCGATTTTCTTAAATGATATCTTATTTTCTTCACAAATATATAGTCTATGATACAAAAAAAAAATGTTATAAAAAAGTTATGTCTTCTTGTATAAATTTGAAGTTGAATTTGATTTTTTCTTAATTTTTTCGAAAAAAAAAAATTTTTTTTTTAGAAATCAATTTATTTCACCGAAACTAACGAACCAACCAAAAAGTGATGTGGATATCATTTGTAGGTAATTTAATTACCTTTAATATGACATATTATTTGTTTAAATATAAACATTGGTTCTTGAGATATTTGTATTTTAATGGAACTGTCTTTTTTTTTTGGTCCAAAAACCGAAAATGACCGATATCTCAAAAACGACACGAAATAAAAAAAAAAAAATGCGATTTTCGGAATCAGCAGCCCATTTTCCATATAAAATGAGCAACGGCATTCGCTGGGAATTTTGGCTGTAAACTAGTGTAACCTGGGGCAAGTGTGTTCGAATCCCAGACAAGGAATTTTTTTTTTTTAATTAGTGGAGAGTGCGTTCAAATCCCAGACAAAGTTTTTTTTTTAAGTTATAGCAAATGTTTGACCCGCTTATTCACATTCCATCAAACAGATATCATTTTTGGCCAAATCAACAATATTTCATAGTCCAACTAAAGGCATACGAGTATTAATATCTACCAAAATTTGTTAATTAATTATTAACAAATATTTTCTAGAGTGTTCAATCAAAAATATTTCTGTGAGGGAAACATTTTCTTTTCTCAGTGTAAGAAAAAAAGTCACTAAAAAAAGGTTAAATTTGAGCGTAAGCACCGTCCGAGTTTAAAAATTAGACATATGTAAATTTACCAGTACTCGAAGCACAGTGCAATATTGCGTTTCGACTAAGAATTGAACATAGATTTTTAGCCAGAGGTTACAATTGAGCTCAATTGATTTGGCGTTTTGAAGGTGGGGGGCATAATATTTGGAAAGAGGCTTGCTTTTACATTTAGTTCAATTTCAATTTGATTTCTTGAATTTAGCACACATTTTCTGTATTTATCGTACAACTTCGAATTGCAATATTCACATTTGTATCAATTAATCGCATTTAATTTTGACATTTTGCATTATGTACGTCCGTACGTTTTCTACCCTCTCCCCCCATATATAGATGAGGTCTCGTTTTCTTTTGCTTTCGACTTCCAATGCATATAAATCTCTTTGTAGACAGAGTAAGTATTATGACCATCCACGGTTTTAACTTTATACTTGGAGTCTCTTCTGTCAGTCGGTCGTTTGCTGTATTGCTCTCTGTGCAACAATTCCATCCGTGTTCATGTTGTTTGATTTAATGAGCCGCAATGTTTTACAACTGTTGGGAGTTGAAATCATTTTGACTTGCGGTGTTACACGATGATGGATGAGCCGGAATAAATCCCCGTGGCAAACATATTAAGGTAAAGGGGCAATCGCTCGCTCATTCAATGTCTGCGTAGTTTAACGTATCATTTTGTTTCTGTTTTTTTGGCATTATACCGCAGAATCGCAGAGATACAGCATGCAAATGCGTGTTTTTCTACAGTTATGCATTTTGCATTTAACAATTATTCATTTTGTGCAAAAACGACCTGAGGGCGAAGTATAAAATGCGTATATAAAAGTTAAAAAATTGAATATGTTTGTAAGTATATGATATGTTACACTGAAGGAGCGGTGATATCAGGCGGTAGTTTACGGCGAGAAAATATTTAGTTTTGTCATATCCATGCCATGTTTGCGAATCAACCTTAACTTGTATGAATTAGACTTAGGCCCGGATTCACAGTTATTAGTTAACCAAATAGTTAACTAAAATCGGGACAAAAACTTAACTATGTAAGTATGCATTTTCCTTTAACTCCAAAAACTTAACTAATGTTTCATAGTCAGTGTTTCGGTTAGCTAATATTTTCCTTAAGGGTTGGAAAAACAAAAAAACTATTGGTTAACTAATGAAATTTGAGCGTTTAACTAATGGTTAACTAACAATTGAAAATATAACTATGCTGGTTAAGCCCTTGTTATTAGTTGACTAATGACTGTGAATTCAACACTTAGACTTCTATAGAACATCACAAGGCCAATTATGAAAAAGTAAGTAACATAACAGATACATATTTCTGCTATCCATTGCCAAAACGTACATAATTATTTTCCTCCTCATATTTCTTTAACTCCTCCGATAGAAGGAATAACAAATTTTAGTGTTTTCATCAACAGAGATCTCTTGCAACGTCTTTATTTATTTGACTCCTTCCTTCAGTGATATCTACCAACTGACTTTTCGTCTACGAAGTTATCCATCGCATTGTGTACTCTACTCAAAGTTTGATGTATTACACATGTAAACATCGGAGTTCGAGAGGTGGGACGGCGAGCAGATAGCTAAAATCAAGGAAAGTTTTGGGTAACTACCGGAGTTTTAAGGGGTAAAACAAACTAAACTGAAGAGAGAGCAAGGACTGCTTGTGTTGGTGTAACAAAAGCACTGAGATTTTGCCAATCAGTAATCAGGCTCAGAGAAGCCAGTTGCTTGATACCAAAGCTTAATGAACATAGCGCCCTCTTTGACACCCTGAAAGTTAAACTTTCTAGCTTTACAATAGATTACATCTATCCCACACTCAATTTTGAGAAAAACTTCCTTGGCTTTAGAGAGAATCCATTTCGAAACCCAGATTTAGACTTCGAAACTACCAAATGCAAGTTCAGAGTGGGTAGAAATCAGTAGAACAACAAAAAAATTTAGAGTTCCTGGGACTATTCTGAACAACTTTTTGATTAAGATAAGATAATATGTTCAAAGTCCCACCCCTCCGCATTTTTTTTTTCACCAAAGCCTAAGGCCCAGCAATTTGGCCTACTTTCAATAGCTCTGGAAACTCAAACTTGTAATCCAAGAACATCATTGGTATTGCCAGAATCACTGCGATTTGAACTCGTCACTGAGTCTTCGGCAAGAAAGCTTAAGAGCTGGGTATCCACTTCAATCTAGTCTCTCAAAGTTCCATGAAGGTTAATGAGAAACAATCACTTGAACACTTTCTTTGCAACTGCTTTGTTCTAGCTATAACCAAGCTAAGGGCCCTAAGGAAATATTTCTTCAATGACCTTGGAGAATTCTTCGATATTGAAATCGGCTTCCTGCTTACCAACCAAAATAAAACAAACTGGATGTAAATATCTCTTACAAACTTAACAGATTACTTATTCAGTTTCTTACCACCCCTCCTACCCCTCCAACTGGTATGGTGCTGAACTTTTCTCAACAGTTTTCGGAGTGTGTTTCTGTTTCATAAACATTAATGTAGCTCATTATTAGCTACCAACAATGAAAATACATTGATGGTTGGAGCTTACTGTTCAGAGTTTTTGAGTAAAACAACAATAAAAACACAAAAAACAAGGCAAAAATACAAATAAATAAAAAAAGCAAAAAAGTATCGTAAGGCTGGCTTGCGTTACTAGCTTCGGGACCCACCACAGGTAGCTCGGTCGTCTGCTATGGACATTGGATTCATTTTTTTGTGTAAGTCATTTGTACGTAGATTGGGCACTTTTTTAGCTTTAGCTTCGAAAACAATATAATTCGGGAATAGGACAATATTAGCATCATAGCATCAACAAAAACTGGGTACTGTAGAATCAAAGAAGGTGTGAGGTAGGTGAAGAGATAATTCAATCCAAAATGCGAAACGGACTTGATTAACACGTAGAGCAGATGGACTTGATAAGAAGGACATTTCCCTTCCCCAAAGTTATATAAATTTATTAATAAATATTCATTGATTCTTTTCAACAATATGTCACTCTTATCGAATGTTCTCTCCTTCATTATTAACAAAACTCGGGAACATTGACACATTCAATAATAACAAATGAACTATTGATGATAGAACCAAATTGAACAATGACAAGCAACAAAAGGACACATGTGTGCTCCGTATGCACACGAACACACACGCATACAAAGGCAGTTAGTTACAAACAAGCATAGAGAAAGAGACATCAGTTAATGCAGCTAATGATATCCGTCCGTTTCCTTTGCCAACATTGTATACGCGAGCCAAAACATTAAGCGAAAGGAGAAATACAAGTGGAGGACACACACGTCGTGGACGGACGACGGCAGGAAGAATGGAGAGTGGAATTGAAATGAAAGAGCGACGACAATTGTCGTCGTCGGCAAGCGTTCATTGTCGCACCATTTAACGCGTGTTGTGTCATAGCAAACAGCGTGACATGTGCAGCGCATGTTTAAATGCCAAATTACGCTGTTGCGTACACATTAACAAATGTTCAGTGTTCAGTGGGAAGATAGAACGTAAGGGGGAGGAAGGGGGGTAGTGTGTGAGTGCAGCAAAATCTAATCAGAAAGAGCGCTATTTTTGTTAAAATAATAATCAGTGCAAAATTATTTCAAAAACACTATCAGAAGTAAGTAATTACCTCGATAGCATGAATCGATAATAAAGGCCAAGTCAATTACTTCGTGATTTCTATCGTGAATTGGTATAAATCTAACAATGTGATAGAATTCGTTAAAAATTCTAATTTGAATTTATTTTCAGTATTGAATCAACTCTCGAACACTAATATAAGGTCGACTACGCTGACGGCATTTATCTAGCAGAGATTTAGAAATGCACGATTCTAAAGGGTTTGTTTTCCTCAAATATTCTCTTCTTTATCGTTCTATGACATGCTATTCAAAAACTACACTGGTACTGGTTTGCTTAAGACATGCTAAGCATGTCGAAAGACTAGTTATTTACTCTAATTCCTTCTGTCGGAGTTATTTGGATGCTAACAAGAAGGAATCTCTCGAACACTTTCTCGGATTTATCTAGAGCCGGGCTTACAGCTCTAAGGAGACCCATTTTCAATGATCTGAGCGAATTCATCGATATTGATATTGGCTCTCTACTCTATTACCTCAATAATACAAATTGGATGTTAACATCCTTTACAGTTTCTTTGAAAGCTAACTGATCCATTCGCTGGCAACCCCTCAACCAGCCAGCCCGATCAATTATGTGGTACTAAAAAGGCACTAACAGTGAAACTTAGCCTTCAAACATCATTAGCTAAGTCATCATTTTAACCTAACCATCAGCATATGCAGAAAAATGGAGGCATAAGTAAATGATTCCGGCACTTTGCGGAACGAAAAAAAATAGCGGGACAAGAGCAGCAAATGCGGAACTGTCTCTCAGAATCCAAGATGTTTGGTTACCTGAACTAATAACACGTGTATCGTAAACAAAAAGTAGAATAGGTGGAGTCCCCTCTCATTATTAATTTTGGAGCACTGTACCCGAATATGACAATAGAAAAGTTTTAAAAACCCAATTTCCCTCTAGGGCTTCCACAAAACCCCTCTAGAATTTTCAGGTATGGTTACTCAGACATGATAACTCTCTAGAAAGTGAAATTTACGTAAACAGTGCGGTGAAAGAGGACATTAACTCGATAATTTTAAAAGTGAAAAACTCATTTAATCAGCTGGATGGAAATGTTGGAAAAAATTTTCGTAAAATCAGTTCTGTCGTATAAGTGCGAGATCGATCAACTAATTAGATTCGTAAAGTTTGTCGAAGTCATCACAAAAAATAGCATTCGGCGAAGATGAATCAAATTAGCCATATGAACTCCACCTTGTTGAAATTTCTCAGTTTTGATATGTAGCCCAGCGATGTATTGTTGATCACTGAAACGTGTAAGTTTGATTTGCATTAAAAACGACCAAGAAGACAACAGAATTATTTTCAGTTCTTCCATATAATCCCAAAAGTTCCATTAAAATCCATATCGCGGGTAGCATAATTGACTTTGATAAGACCATTGGCGGTTTCAGGAGCGTTAAAAATTGTCTTATTGTAAGCATTGCTAAGCGCAATAGATGAGAGGAGGACGTGTTGATCCGAAAATGAACAGTTTGTACGAAGGCCGGGTTGCTTTCTGCGCAGAGTTTGCTTTGGATGTGGATGAGAAGAAGTTCAAAATTGTAATTTCCTTACAATTATTACAAAGTATGGAGAAATTTTTTAGAGTTTGAATCACTAAGTTCTCGAAACATTCTTCAATTCGTCAGATTACTTCTCTTCCAAATTATTTTCGATACCTGAATTACGAAACGGTATCATTGAAGTGGGATAATGTCTTATTGCTACGGCTGGGTTGTTTTTGTAGTCTGGTACTTTATTTAGCCTTGAGTTGTTAAATGTTCAGTCTGCTGTTTCTACGAGATATTGGCTAGAAATAGGCGACAAAGAGCTGTGAGTACTTGTTGTATTTGCTGTTCAATCTTCGCGATTGTCAGAATTATGAATTTTGATGAAATCTTAAAAAAGCTGAAAAGCAATTCTTGCTGAAGTTTTAAATCGAAACTAATATTGGCAGACTTCAGATCTGTTTTATCGACACCGTGGTAAAATTTTGGCTCATTACACCAAATTCCGGCAGCACAGAAAACGATTAACTCAACCCAATCGACCCTTTTTTAAAATTTCCTTATGTTCAGAGTATTGCTTGTAGCCAATTCACCCTAGTTTTTCACAACTCAAAACAATTGCAGTTTCATCTCACTCCGGTGCAATCAAAAAGATTGATTACCGTTGCCACTTGCATTGCGTTACGCACGCCAACACTTGCATATCTGCCTTCCCTGCGCTGCTGCTGTCAGTTTGACAGTCTTTCCTAACTCTCCGACAACCAGCATCAAAAACACAGTTGGTAAAAAGTTCAACTTCCCGATTGAGTGAAATTTCTCAGGCTCTGAATTAGAATAAGAAACCGTTTGTTGTCTGTCCAGCACAGCAACAACGCTGTTGGGATTTCAAGCATAGCGTAACCAAAAAAAAAAAAAGCAAAAATGTTCGCGGACAGATACGCTGACGACGCAATGCGTCAGGTCATACATCAAGCGCTGTCATTAGACATTCACCGTTGTTGCACTTGAGAGTCTTGCGATAAAACAGCACCACCGCCACGCCACCACCACCACCACCATCGCTATTGTTGTGAATGCCTCTATGCTCCTCATTCCGTCCGACGCGTTGGTGCGAACATTGTAATGTGCGTAGCGGAGTCGTCAGTCCAACAGCCAACAGTCCAGCGTCAACGAATTGAAATAATTAATTGAAATATTTTCGTCAGCGCTCATTCATTCGCAAGGAGGAGAAAATGAAAACACAATTACAATAACAACAATATCAGCAACAACAACAACAACATCAGCAACAACAACAACATTAGCAACAACATTCTCAAAATATAATGTTGAAATTATGCAGTGTTTTGCTTAACGCAAATTGGTGGTGGAATTTCAAGCGCAACAACGCCATCAAGCGTGAAATTCCAGAAGTCTGTAGAGGAACTTCTTTTGGTTCAAATGCTCGCATTAAAGTTTAAGCTTCTTTTGTCGTTTTTATAAGGAAAATTTATGAATGACTTGTAAAAATTTGCATTAAAATTTGTGATATTCATATCCAAAGATATGAATTTGTGGCATAATCTCGTAAATTTAAAGCTTTGCAGTGTTTACCGCAATCCCTATCAAGAAGCGAACACAGTTCAAGAAACCTTAAGAGCTGAGTTTGTCGAATAGGTTTTAATTACATCTATATTCCGATTAGGAAATAAGTTTGCGTCAGCAGTATTCAAGGAAGATGCGCAGCACTGCTTTACATCTACACTTCAGGAAGATGTTTGACAAAGCTCAAAAAATATTGGAAGATCATAAGGCTGGGTCAGTTTTCATACAAAAGAAAAAAAAAAGTTTGGAAAAACAGCCCTTTATTTAAAAGCTTAACTTGAGAGTATCTACGAGACAAAAAAAAATCTTCTTTTGTTCTACTCTAAAAACAGCCAAAATGGTCTTCTTTTCATAAATTCGGCAGATGATATCCGATGTTTAAAAATTATATATCATTGTAAAGGGCTCACTTAGACCTCATGTTATTTCAACTTCCGAGGTTATATTCGACTAGTTTGACCTAGTTTCTCTGGATCGTATCCCACTAAATGCCATTTTTTCTTTACAAAATTAAAGTCTTTAAATATATACATATTTACATTTTACCCAAAAAGTCCTAATTGAGGCCCAATTAAACCCTTTTCAACGATATACCATTTTAAAACAACGCATTTTTTTTCTTCATGTAGAAAAAAAATTTTCTTATTGAACCACATTAAAAACAGCGAAAATGGTCGGCCGGTGATGTCCGATGTTTAATAATTTGGATAGTTTTTCGACATTCGTGACAAAATCGTGTCAAAATCTTTTAAACTCCTAGTGATAATGTCAGCTAAAAAATATTAAAATGCAACTACTTATTTAAGTTTTCATCTCCAATAACCAGAAAATAACATAATTCCAAAACTAAAATCGATTAAACCAGTTTTCATCAGAAATTCGTAAATCTACAGAAACTACGAATAATTTGCATAACAAACTCATACTCCTCGTAATATACATCGAAAAGACGTAGCTGAAAGATGAAAAATATGCTTGCGGTAATGCTTCATACCACAATTGTATGAAAACACTTGCATTGATTAGGAATGACAACGACATCGCCATTGCCAACGACATCGACATCTAACGCATGTGCATGTCCGGATCAGCATATGTTGACTGGAAGAAAGAAGATAGTGAGGACGACTGACTGGCCGGATAAGTGAGTACATACAGGCACAATAGAAACGATGGGTAGATAGATGTCTGTTGAATGAATATGAATGGCAACGTCTGCCAGCCACGCAATATACACGTCGTATATGGAAGGAAAATGGTATGGTATGGTAAGGCATCTACGAAAACCGCATGAACCTGACCAGAATAATCAAGCAGTCACTCACATACACTTGGAGTTTCAATCTAAGGTGCATTAAAATAGTGAGAAAAATATTTACTAAAAATTTATAAAATATCTGCTGGCTGCTGCGTGCGTTATACTTTACAGTGTATTCGTTTGCGCAACAAAACATCCGTTCATCTTACTACTGTCTATCTATCGTTTATACTTCATCTTCTCTGTCTCTGATTCTTGCTATCCATCTGTCCGTCTTTGTCTTTGAGGCTGCCTGTCCATTCACATGACTGTCTATCTGTCTGTCTTTCAAATGCCAAACGCTAGCAATGTGTTGCAAGTCAAATGCGTGCTTTGCCGCACGAATGCAAAACGACCCTCCAATGCTGCTGGTGCTGTTGCTGTTGCCATCCTCTCCAGACGTGAGTCTTCAAAGTGTTAGAAATTCGCGCGCTGCGCATGGTATCTTATCGCACAGGACAAGTATCCTTTAACTTCTGCTGCCATTCCTTCCGAATTCATTTCTCGATGCCGCAAGTTGCATTCTCACGCGTTTATGGCGTGAATCAATTGTGGTGTCAAAGCAAAAGTCATTACACAGTTCTCCTCCAGCAGTAGCACAAGTGGTAGCAAGTGTGTGTTTCAAAATTAACCTTTGGTATTCGTTTTTGAGCTCGTATGTTTTCTGGGCACGCGGGCGGGCGTCCCTTTGTTTATTGAAATTTATTTTAATGGCCATTGTTGGATTTATTGGAAATGGTGTATTTATGTACTTACATATATTGAAATGATAATACAAAATAGCATTTATGTATGTTATGCATTAGTAGGCAAAATGTGTGTATGTAATAAATGTTTGAACTAGCCCAATGGCGAATGGAGCGCATCAATAGCGCTTCTGAAGCGCTCTAAAGCAGCAGTGAAGCGCATCTCTCTCGTTGCCAAAAGCGGTGAAATTAACATTGGCATGTCATTGGAACGAAGCGCTTCGCTCTCGCTACTTGAAATGCTCTTTGGATGCGCATCCAGAAATGCTGTTTGGATGCGCATCGCTCTCGCTACCAGAAATGCTCTTTGGAAGTGCATCGCTCTCGCATTCAGAAATGCTCTTTGGGTGCTTTTTGGATGACAATAAAAATATTTAAAAAATTAATTTTTAATTGAAATTTTACGTCTTTCGTCACAAGGACACATCAGACTATTATTTTTTTTTTTTGATGTAATTATAATTATTTTTATTTTACTAAATTAATACTAATTGAAAAATTGCAAGTTGAAAACTTTTGTGTTAGGTCTGTGCCGGAGTTGAACCGAGGACCTCACGGTTGCTACAACTCTCAATCGCAGTGTCAGTCGCTAGACCACTGCTCTATCATCGCGCTCTTATGAAGACGACTTATTGATTTATTTTGTTTTGTACGTTAATACGTGACCGAAAGCGCATCGTTCTCGCTACCAGAAATGCTCTTTGGATGCGCATCGCTCTCGCATCCAGAAATGCTCTTTGGATGCGCATCGCTCTCGCTACCAGAAATGCTCTTTGGATGCGCATCGCTCTCGCATTCAGAAATGCTCTTTGGATGCGCTTCGCTCTCGCTACCTATAGCGCAGAAAATATGCGCATACAAATCAGCTCTTTGGATGCGAGAAGGACGCGCATCGCTATTGCATCTTGGGGATGCGCATCGAAATTTTCTGTTGGGAGGATATATGTACATTAGGGTGGCTGTTAAATGCAAGGTCATGATGGATAATCAATCGGCTCCAATTCAGATTTTTATGTTGAGCATATTGATTTGTTGAAATTTCGATTACGATTACGGCTAAATGTATAACGCTAGATGCATACAATTTGGTACAGATAATACTTGGCATCGGGTATATTGAGATAAAAAATGGGCGTAATCGTTTAAGGTTCACGCTAACTTACCATATTGGCTTTTTCAAACAGCCTAGTTACATTGTTGTTATCTGTGCATAAAAATCCCTTAAAATCTGTGAAAATTGGTTAAGATATTTAAAGCGAATTTATCGCAATCCTTTATTGAAATTCGACAAAGAGAAATTTAACGGCCACCATAGAGCAAGGGGTTCAATATTTTGCCAATTTCTCCGAATTACAACACCCATGAAATTTTTTTTTTTTTGTTATTGAAATATTGTGTTTGTTAAAGACAAGCGAAAAAAAAAAACAACAAAAATAATTTGTCATGGGTATTGTAGTTCCGAGAAATTTGCAAAATATTGAAATATTGTGTTTGTCGTAGGCAACCCAAAATTGTTTCACTTTTGTTCTACGCTGACACGCTTGCCCTATGTTATATCTTAAATGATTTAATATTGTATGGAGGTGCTTACAGGGGTGAAATATAAGACAAACACCTATTATTTTTTGCCCCTTTATATTTTTCCTTTTAGGTTTTTAATGAATTTTATAAAAGCGACTCCCTCCATTTTCAGGCTGACCCTGGCGATGTAGAATGTAAGAACAACCCCAATAAACACTAACGTATCTAAGCTGCAAAAACAATGGAGGTTGGTGCAACGTTCTACCAAAGCAATGGCATTCTGAAATAAGGAGGCTCAATTTCATAAAAGCGTAACTTCACATTGGGGCGCCGCTAAAGGGTGAAGATAGAGTGTAAGCATATAGGCCTTACCTTTAACCCCACTTGGAGTACCCTGGAAGTAGTGGATTCAATTTCATATAAACCTCAGTTTTGTAGAGGAACGTCTCAATGGAGTAAAGATAGAGGGCAAATACGTTCGAAGAAAGTTTTGGAAGAAAAAAAATAAATTATGTAGGATGGTTTTAAATTATACTCCACCAGGGGCACTCTGCAAGGTCTGAAATCGGGAGAAAAAAATTCATAAAATTATTTTTACTTCCGAGGAGTGGAGATAGGGGGTAGAATGTTCAAGAAAAATATTCACGGGGAAAACATTGGGTGTTGATCTTACATTTTACTCCTCTAAGGGCGTCACCTGCGCAGCTATGGTGATTTTGCTTGGAACTAGATAATCAAACAATTTATTTAGCCCAGTTCATTGGCAATTTCAAAATAGTACCGTTGCCATTTTCGACCTTAAAGTGAATTGATTTTTCCTATGTTTCGAAATGATGCAATTTGGCATACTAAATGTGCTAGCATTTTGTAGATTATTCGCGATGATATCTTTAAATCTTCAAACATATATGGGCATATTCGAAAATAATCTTCCCTTATTTGACTCAGTTTTTTTAGAAATTTTTTTTAACCAAATGTGGTGCAATATGTCCCCAGACATGTAAAATGAAATATTTTACGGGGCATCTTTTCGAATATTCGCACATAAAATTTAAAAAAGTCATATGTGGCACACGGTGAGGGAAAGAGTTAAAAGTCTAAATCGCTCATTTTGGCCACAAAACTGGTCGCAAAATTCTGAAAAAATTCAAGCAAATTCCTTAGTTAACAATAAATCGACTTTTTTCTGAAGTTTTTTCATACCGAGTAAAAAAGAAAAACGCTAAATTTTGAAGTTAAATAGCCTCCTGACAGCCCCTCATGTCGAAATTCTTCTTCACCTATTTGGAATTTCATTTTACACGCTTCGGAATATTTTTTACCACACTTTCTGAAAACCTGGATAATAATAAGGAAAGATTATTTACGGATATGCACATATACTCAGGTTGAGTGAAGGCACATTAGGATAAAAGGACTGTTCGAAAAGCAAAAAAAAAAACAAAATTTTGAAACGGACGTATTATACCCAACAAAGCATTGCTTAGATTTCAGTATTTCAACTAAGGAACTTCAACTTGGAAAAACAAAGTGTTAGCTTTAAGAGACTTTCTGTGAAAAGGAATTTAGCAGCAGAAAATATTTTCTGAATGGAACATGCCCTTTGATATAATAAAGTCACTACTAAAGTTGCGGGGTATGAGAGTATTGAAATCGCGTCTTGCATAAACTTTTGTTTCGTTTATCATTCGTCATGCATACGAAATGAGTGTCGCGCTGCGATTAAGACAACAACACCTATAGCAGGCAGACAGACAGTCAGTCAGCTTGACAATGGGGCGTTTAATAAATCGGAAATGCTTTTCAATATGCTGCTTGTTAAATTTGAAAAAGGTGGCCTACGATTACTTAAGCACAACAAATTGTAACTTAATTTATGAATTTTAATTGTGAATGGTTAACGAATTTGACATTTCTCTGACATTTGTTATGGGGCGTTACCGGTGAAATGCAAATTTTTTTAATAACCAACTATTTTGTATAAGGAGCTATGTCAAAAAAAAAGCAAAAGAGCTTAATTTTAAAGTTTATTTTTTTTTTGTTTGTTTTTGCATCTGCTATTGCTGCTGCAGGGTTAAATTGTGCCCCCACAAATTTTGAAGTGCTCATAAAAACTATTTGGTATCTTAATTACAATGAAAGATATACATATGTTGGATGTAGGCTCTCATTGATTTCACATAACTTTTGCCTTTTATTATGTTCGCATACTTTAAAAAAACATAAAAATTGTCATAAACAACGTTGTTTCTCCCATTTAATAGTCAATAGGGCAAGATTAAGCCCTCAATCAGTTATTGACCATGGTCGGTTGAAAGTCTACTTAAAAATCAAGCACATTTTTAATGATAGCAATAAAGTTGAAATTTTATTGCCAATATAAAGGCTCGAAAAATCACAAAACACCAACATGAAGAAGAGTTGCAAACACATTCCTTTAACATGGCCACGGTCCTACATACCATACCATACAAACCATCACAGCTCATACGTTAATTACTCGTTTTTATATGCGATGATATCTGCTAAATGGTCCAGCTAGACGGACACATGCTTCAGGCTAAACGTGATTTCAACTTGTACCGACTGACTGGTAGCGGTTGGTTGCGGTTGCCTAATCCTAAGCAACATTTATGCGAATGTTGCGCAGCGTTGTGCCGCTTCTTCATTTCATTTTCCATTACGATTTGTTTGCGAGGAAATCAAAATTTCAAATTGCAGGCATTGCTGTTTCTTTAATCTGCCTTTTGAAATCTGAACCTGTCATAAATGTTTGTCTCATGTTATCACATAGGGGTTTATGTTGACTGCCATGAAGTTTTCAGGCTTAAAATTCTATGGCACGGCGGACAAGCATCAAATGATGTGTTATATTGCCGAAAATGAATTGCCCAAATGTTAATTTATTCACATCGTTAAAAATTATGAGTGGAATTTTTTAAAGAAACAAACATGACGATACTCAATATAGAATTCCAGAAAGACGAGATGAGAAAACTTAATATTGCTGATGAAAGTTTGCAGAATTTGTTGATTTGTCATCTTATACGGATTTTAAAGTCAATTTACCTTGGTGGAAATTATCCATATTGAGCGAATGCGCAGAAATTTGGAAAATCGCAGCTGTCTTTCGTGCATCTGAGCATGGTGAAAATAGGGTGACCTTCGGATATCATTGGGTGTCCTAGAGAATTATAAGTTAATGCTTGTTAATAAATACTTCGCAATAGATGTTTTTCCTCTAATATGCTTTCAAATTCTTCGTTTTGACTATGAAGCCTTCGGGAGACCAATTAAGGCTAGTTGATAGTCCGCCATAGATGTTTTCCCCCTAGTATACCTAGATATTATTTGTTTTGAAGGTTTTAGCATTTGGCTGACCTTCCCAGGAAACATTCAATTACGACTTGTCGATAATTCGACATAGATGTTTTCCAACTTGTATACCTTGATATTATTCATTTTGATTATGAAACCTTCGGATGACCTTCGAAAACCTTTGTATGTCCCAGAAAATTATCAATTAAAGTTTGTTGATAGTTCGCCATAGATGTTTTCTATCAAGTATACCTACATAGATGTTATTCATTTTGGCTATGAAGTCTTCAGAAACCTTCGTGTATAAGTCACTTTGTACCTGACGTACATACTTTATCATTAGATATTCGTTTACGATATGATATTCAAGACCTGCTTTTTCGGTCAAAAGTAATGTGTAAAAAGAATTTCCAGGCAGGCCTGACGAGAGGGGGGGGGGGGTAAGTGAGATTCCCCCAGGCCCGGAGTTTCTTGAAGGGCCCGGATTTAAACAGAAACAAAATCTTCATAAATAAAATTTATAGTAGTATTTTGCAAGCTTGCGAAATGATATTTACGCTCAACTAGAGGAAACGGGCCCAACCAATGAACACAAAACAAGCACTTGAAAAAAAGCCCGGGCCCGCAAATTTTTTTTTTTTTTTTTTTCAAACGAGAAAAAACAAAGGTGATACCATTGCCTGCTAACTTTTTGGACAAATCTAATAAGTTCTTTTGTTTGACTTAACTTACTCCATTTTCATTCTAAACACTTCACATAGACATAATTTTCCATATTTTTATTTAATAACAGAATTCTTTCCAAGTTCGTGCTTCTAAAACTTCGTGTGATTTACGGAACCTCACGGGCCTCTAAATTAAGGGCTTTGTGGTTAGGTACGGGCTCGCATGACAATCGATTTCAGAGCCCGAGCCCATCGCTGCACTATGGTTTTTTTGGACTAAAAAGTGCACACAAAAATAATTCACTACAAGGACCCTTTTTTTAAAAAAATCAAATGCAAAATTAAAGGTGAAAAGATGCCCGCTTTTTCCAGCATTTGATCCACAAATTAGGGACAGAGGTCAAAACACATACAAAATTTTGAAAAAAACGGTTTTTCTGTTTAAAAATGTTAGTCGCATTAAACGCAGGAGTGAAATATGAATAAATTTTTGTGCATTTAATCAAATCAATTCAGATGAAATTAACTCAAAGTGAAAATGGGCGGTGCCACGCCCCAAAAACAAATTCGTTATATCTCCAAAACTATTGGACGCAGAAAGATAAGATTCGGTATATTTGTAACAGGCACAGAGAGAAATAATATCCACTAAAAAAGTAGCGGTGCCACGCCCTACATATATAAAACTTATCATATCTTCGAAACTATTTGAGCTACAGCAATGAATTTCGGTATACACATATGTATATAAAGAGTAGTGAGTCAAATAATATTTGCTGAAAAAAAGGGCGGTACCACACCCAACAATGAACATATCCTTATTAATTGAAACTCTGTTCTACAGGAAACAAGTTCATTCATGTAGCATTGCCTGTGGGCGTGGTGCCACATATTTCTTCAGCAGACATTATTTGTCTTGATGACTTTTGTATTTAAACCGAATTTCATCCACATGGGTCAAATAGTTTCGAAGATATGTGTGTTTTATATTTTTGGGGCGTGGCACCGCCCACTTTTCTAATAAATATAATTTCTCTCCGTGCCTTTTACAAACATACCGAGTCTTATCTATCTGCGTCTAATAGTTTCGGAGATATCAGGAATTTTTTTTTTGGGCGTGGCACCGCCCATTTTTATAATGAATTAATTTTTTCTTGCTTGATTTCATTGAATGCATATAAATTTATTCATGTATCACTCCTGCGTTTAATGCGACTAACATTTTTGAACAGAAAAACGGTTTTTTTAAAAATTTATGAGATTTCGACCTCTGTCCCTAATTTGTGGATCAAATGCTAGAAAAAGCGGGCATCTTGTCAGATAGCTCAATGTATAACCTTTAATCTTGCATTAGATTTTTTTTTAAAAAAAGGGGTCCTTGTAGTGAATTATTTTTGTGTGCACTTTTTAGTCCAAAAAAAACCATAGTGCGCTGGTAAGTAGAGCCCTACGGGTCATGATTAAAACTAGAACCAACGCCCATCTTCGCTCTCAACTAAAAAAAATAAAACTTATAAAATTAATAACCTTTTACACGCTACATAACTTAAAAATTTTAAGGTACAGAATCCTGCCTTCAGGAAAATATTATTTGTTGAAAGGAAAATTATACAAGATCATTTTATAGCTCATTTTGAAGACAAAATCAGTACTTTGAGAACAAATCCATACCCCAAAAACTAGTATGTAATTTTAATAACGTTTTTCTTTTTAATTACAACATAGGATTTCTAGAACAAATATCTCGCCACTTGAAATTTACAAAAAATCAATTTCTAGTCATGAAAATTTTCTTAAAAAATTTGTATTTTTGTTCCAAAACAGCATCAAGTTTAATATTTGGACCGAAATCTCCTAAGGATATAATTTTAGCATAGTTATACTCTACAAAAGTTGATTAAATGAAATCTCCGAAAGAAACCAATAGTCTCGAAGTTCGGGCAGTTAAAATGATTTGTAGTACAGTCATTTGGTAGTTTTACCTAGAAAGTTTTGCGGGATTTCTGCAAATGGGTTATTTTATAGATTTCGATGTGCTCTTTCAGAATTTCAACTTTGCTACCTCGTATCGTGTTCGCTCGAGCCGCCATATTGGAAAAATGGCGTCCAAAATCAGTTTTTTACAAATATCTCTTTAACGGTTATATTTAGAGAAAAATTTTTTAGAATAATGTTGTAGCTTATAAAATTCTCTATAAAAATGACCTTTGAATTGTTTTCGTACGACTTATAACTCAGGAGATATCTTTATTCAAAATTTTAGAAAAATTAGTAAATTGTGAATGCCACTTATGAGTAGGCACAGTGATGTGTCAAGCTTATAATTACGATAACTTATGAACGGTGAGTCGCACGTTTAAAATAAAAACAGCTATTTATAGGAAATAACATGCGCTACAAGCTACATATTATTTTTTTTTCATATCACCTATAGTTAAGGAGATATTTTTCCCACAAACCTAAGATTTTGAAAAAAAAAGTTTTTTCAAAATGGCTCCTAAACGGTTCGTCCTAGAAAAAAAATTGTCCATGCATTTTGTAGAACGTTCAATTCCCTATAAGAGTTTTTTCGAGCTGTTTTTTCGTCAGACTTACCCTTCATGAGATATCGCGACTTGAAAATCATTCAAAATTGAACATAGTAGGGCGCATAGAACAATATTCAATTTTGAATGATTTTCAAGACGCTATATCTCATGAAGGGTAAGTCTGACGAAAAAACAGCTCGAAGAGACTCTTATAGGGAATTGAACGTTCTACAAAATGCATGGACAATTTTTTTTCTAGGACGAACCGTTTAGGAGCCATTTTGAAAAAACTTTTTTTTTCAAAATTTTATGTTTGTCGGAAAAATATCTCCTTAACTATAGGTGATATGAAAAAAAAATAATATGTAGCTTGTAGCGCATGTTATTTCCTATAAGTTATCGTAATTATAAGCTTGACACATCACTGTGCCTACTCATAAGTGGCATTCACAATTTACTAATTTTTCTAAAATTTTGAATAAAGATATCTCCTGAGTTATAAGTCGTACGAAAACAATTCAAAGGTCATTTTTATAGAGAATTTTATAAGCTACAACATTATTCTAAAAAATTTTTCTCTAAATATAACCGTTAAAGAGATATTTGTAAAAAACTGATTTTGGACGCCATTTTTCCAATATGGCGGCTCGAGCGAACACGATACGAGGTAGCAAAGTTGAAATTCTGAAAGAGCACATCGAAATCTATAAAATAACTCATTTGCAGAAATCCCGCAAAACTTTCCAGGTAACATAATTTTTTTCTCTCAAATGATTGTACTATTGGCTTTTTTTAGAATATTTTTCAAGCATTGATCGAAGACCGGCCGAAATCTTATTTTTGACTTTTATTTTATGAATGTGGGCGGGAAGCAAACAAAATCACAAATTTGCACATTTCACATATCTCTTGGGCATCCTGTGGGTTAGTATCGAAAAAAAAAAGCTAGTAGTGGGGCCCGGCATATAATTACCCCCGGGCCCGGATTTTCTCTCCACGCCCCTGTTTCCAGGCCATTGATTTTATGCAAATCGAAAACGTTTAGTAATGAAGATCTCATCAACTAGATCTAGGCAAAGCACATTTATGTCGAATATGGTACGGGTCCTTTAAATCATCGTTGAAATTAACACACTTTTGCAGCCGGGAGCCGAGTTCACTTTAATAACTTGCATTGAATGCAAGAAACTTGCTATGGTATATTTCCAAAATTTTCCGTGATGTTTTAGGTGTTTTTATATCTAAGGAATACTCTATTAAAGTTTTCCAGGATTCTGTCTTATCACTGTCATTTTTCCTTGTTTTTGTTAATGACCGAATACGGTTTGTTGTCTTGCAGACAAATGGATGGTTTTATTCCACTCTTTAACATATCATAGGCTTTCTGGGAAAATCGATTTAATCTGATTTTATTCCTTTTCTTTGTTACAAAAGATGATTTCAAATAAAACGAAGATCAGTGGAGATCCAGAGTAAAAGGCCGTAAGTGAATGATACACTCTCAAATGGTGTCAAAACCCTCGGCGAGGTTGGTCGTTTTAATGCGGTCGAATTTGACATTAAGAAAATCTAATATGCTCACAGGCGATTAGATTATACTTTTTCACCATTTAATATGGTAAGGCCCACCAAAAAGAGTGGAATGTGCAAATACCAACAACATTACCAAAAAAATAGTTACCGCTGATGCACGTAGAAAACAATAACAAAGCAATAGGAAGCAAATGTGCGGTATCAAACTTAATTTCTCGATTAACAACACATATTCGAAATACTACAATAAATCTTGTTTTTGCAAGAAGAAAAAGAGTTTAGTGATGGGCATACCGGACCTAAAACATCTGCAGACAAAGTACTTTGCGGTAGCTCTTAGATAAATGATCCGTCCAGAGAAAAGAAATGAGCATTTTAGCGGCTTAAAGTCTGTGCAATGATAGATTTTGGATCGATGCTTATTGCAGGTTTTAGAGAAAATGACGATAAAGAAAACCCAGCACTCGGAATTTTGATCTTTCTTTTCCATAGTGAACAATTGAATAGTGCTGTAAAACTTTTTATATTTTTTCTTGAAATTCCAATTTATTTCGTTTGAAATGCTATTCTCATTTTTAAAGTAAGGTGTAAATTAAAACTGTTAAAAATCAAATTCATAGAATGATATTAACACCCATTTCAAAATGACAAATTACCCAATTAGGGGGTTTAACTTCATACTTCTCCCCTTGGGCAAATTTCAAAGCAAACCGACCGTAGCAAAACGTGAGAGGCCAACACTTTAACGAATTAAAAGAACAATCCATCTATGACCAACCCATTAAATCAAAATAAATTAAAAAACAATCGTGCAATTAAAATTCACAACATGGTAAAGTTGGCATAATTAACAAATAGTTTTAACAAACTGTTAACCAATAGATGAATATACCCACAATGCCACAAACATACATACATCGGCAAACGTACATACCTAGATGACAAACTTAACCGAAAAATATCAAACGTGCACACTGAAAAAGGTGTTAAATTCCCGCATAAATTCCTTAATTCATTAAAAACTTTTCTAATTTGGTTTTGAATAGTTAAAAGGGAGGCATTTGTTTTGACTTTTACCAAGCTGACTCATTGCAGTAAGCAGTTTGGTGTATTGTCGCACAGTGGGGACAGTTGTAGATAATATGTCGATTGTTCAAAAAATTCATAATTCATTTAAGAAAAGCTTATTATTGACTTCTTTCTTTTCTTCCCTCTTTAGTGAAACGGACAAATTATTGACAAGCTACGGTATACTTAAAGCCCGATCAACTAAATCCTTAATGTTCGTTCTCAGCTGACGAAAAAAGGAATATCTCCAAAACGGTGAGTCGCACCATAAAGTACAATAATGTCTTTTGTAGTGAAAGAAATTCTCCACAAGCTGTATTCACATATAAATACGAAAGTGAAACAGTTTAAGAGATATTCAATGAAAATGATGCTTACGCTATTTTGAAGATTTTTGAAAGAAATACTTAAATGGTACCATTTTTGCATAAACGGGAACGTACCAACTCTCAGGTTGAATATCATCGACCGTGCTGTCACTTTTTGGCATTGTAAGTACTTGATTTGACTAGAAACGTATTGTTTGAACTACTTTCAGATAAAATTAATTTCTTCGGATATTTTAAAGTGAAAACTATGAACATTAGGCATATTATTCAAAAATATTACTAAGATTTTCTTTAGAACTTGTCGAGCGCTACACAGAACTCTAATCAGATCTACACTCAGATAAAATTTTTGCCACGGATACGCAAAAGACATTTTTTTTTTTATTTTATTTTATTGCGATAAAAATGAAAAGAGCAAATATTTTGGGAAAATGGTAATAAGGTTTTCTTTAGAACTCAAGAAATTATAGAAATCAAAACTCTTCTACGATCAATTTTTTTCACCGTTTGCGATTAATATTAAAACTGCAAATAATTTGGAAAAGTGGTTCTAGGGTTTTCTGCAGAACTCTTCAAGCACTATCCAGAGGTCTATTCAAAACAAAAGCAAAAACCGGCAAACCTCCGATTTTATGTTCTATTCCGCAAAACTATTTTTGTGAAAGAACTCCAGAACTATTCTTTATGAACTTAGATCTCTTCGGTTGCGGCACCAACTTCACATTAGAAAATTTATTCAGGTTTCAAAAAGTGTACGGTTTATTTCTCGTATATGAAGGGAAAAATTTTGAAAATTCTGAAAAAGTAAAAAGAATCTCAAGACACTCAGTTTTTTATCTTTAAATTTCAATATGTTCTACAGGACACTAAAGATTCTTTAGTAAAGACTACTGTGGCTATATACAAAACTAACGAAATCGTTTCAAAGAAAGAAAAATGTTTTCGCTAGTTCTTCAGGAGAGTTTGCCTTAAAGATATGAGTATAACTCAGAAACCAATGGTTCCAACACTAATGAAAAGTAAGAATGAGATCAAAAGTTCTATGCTTGCAAAGAACTCCAGTGAAACCGGTCCTATAGCAGGGATGTACCTAACCAATTGGATTCAAGCTTCGTTTAAAAAAAAAGGAAGGGAACATGACGCTCCAATGCATACTAGAATCGCACAATGGTCAAAATTTGACCACAAATGTATTAAATAATTTTGGTACTTTTTGGACAGTTAAAGTACTTTTTTCGCTATTTGGTACAAAATAGAAAAGCTTATTTATCATCCCTGCTACAATGACAAATGTAAAACGAAAAGTAACAAAAAACATGAGGTCAGTGTCAGTCAGCTTTTTGTCTTTCTCTTTATGCTGCACTCTTTTCAGCTCTGTGTGAGTGCGTATTTTGTCGTTCTTAATATTGAAAAATTTGCATTTAATTTACCTGTCTTAATGCAAAAATGTTGAAATAATTTTAACTTTCTGCACATTTACACACAAATACCTTTCTAATGGTGTATATTTCAAAGTCGTGCTCCATTTCTAACATGGTAAGAAAAGTAGGACAAATTTTAGTCTTGCGTATTATTTGTTAGATAATCTAAGGCAAAAGCTTCAAATGATTAATGAAATGACTAATACGACTTAATTAGGGTTTTTTATATATCAGCTGGAAAACTCAATACTGTCATGGTTTTACTGTGACTTAAATTTTAAGATTTTCATTCGAAAAAGAAAATATTTTGATTCCACTAATACCACTGTCCACATTCCACCACAAATCGATCGCGCCATTTATATCAATGAAGCACCTTAAATAAAAATGCAAATAAATAACGTCACAAAATGTGTCAGAAAATGTGTTCCCCGAATTTTGCGGTTTACTTTAAATTTGCTCGAATTAAAAATATATGTTCGGAGTTTTTTTCTTTTCTCTGGGCAGCCGCACATAATTCGTCTCAAGCGATATAGGAGCAGCAGCAGCTAAACGAAACACATGCGGCGTATGGCATCAATTGCCAGTAACAGCTGCCCAACGTATACAAAAAAGCTCACACTTTTAAAGGCGGCGAGACATTGTTGCCGAAGAGTATGGTGGTTTGGTGGTATCCTAAAAAGGTTAAAAATAAAATCAACATCAGTCGTAAATTTGCGAATCACCCAAAAAAAGGTGAAAAACAAATAAAGTGTATTCGCAGCATCATCAGCAGCAGCAGCAGTAGGCAGCCCCGAAAATATTTTTGGAGCCTGTGCTCCTTTGTGTTTTTTTTCTTCTCTCATTTTGGGTTGTTTATTCATGGTCGTGTGGCAGGTGTTGCTATCATTTGGCATCATTAATGTTTCACTTTTGACACGTTGAGCAACTTGTTGTGTGTGGTGGGTACAGAGCATTTGTGTGAACATGGGTGGTCTAACCGCAACATTTTTGTTTTGGGAGTGCAAAGGAAGGAAGGAAGCTGAAAAGATTAAGATTCCTTAAATGGGTTGAAATGAATGAAATGTTAAAATTAGATTTGTGTATGTAACATATATTGAGTAAAAACTTCTGACATAAGTCGAAAAATCAAATTTTCGAGAAAAATAACATAATATGAATATTGTTTAGTGGTCATTTTTGCGTACTTATCTAGCGATTTGTAAGTTTTAGCACTGTGTACAAATTATATAAATCCATAGTTTATTTTCTATAATTTTTGTTCTTTGAATTTCACTTAACCTAAGAAGAACGACACTCACACTCCGCTGGAAATCCACGTATAATTGAATATTTTGCTAATAAATGTCAAGCAACAGCTTCTACACTAAATCCCTAAGATATTTGAATTTGATTGCATTCACCAGGCCACTGACCAGACAACCAACCACTAACCACCGCTGCTCACTGGTTTTTGGTTTCTGTTCCCTGATGTTCTTCCGTTCGTCTGATGTTTAATTTTGTTACTGTGCTTTGTCTTCTTTTTTTTCATATTTTATGTGACATTTTTTCAAAATCGATTAATGCTCTCAGTCTCACTATCCAGAACAGAGGAGTAACAGAACAGAAACAGAACCGAACAGAACGTTCAAAATGCTCTACATCACAATTGGTGTCGGTTGTCGTTCGGTCTTCATAGCAGAGGGCCGTAACAATAAAATGAAACAAAGCGTCTGCCGTCTGCATCATATCATCCGAGTACATTGGTGTAGCACACTAAAAATGTTGCAGCAGCCGCTTCATCATGAACTTGACGCTTTATGATCGTCTGAAATCACATTGGTTGACAGTGGCAACGATAAGCGTTTAATAAGAATTTATAATCTTGTGCCTTGTTGCTGTTGGGTTGGGTTGGGTTCAAATTGAATTCATTTTTTTTTTATTTTTTGTTAATTTACCAGGGGACTTTATTATCATTTTTTTTTTTTAGAATTATGAATGTGATTTTATAGTAAATTTGACTCTTATTCCATTATGTTAATTTGTTGGGTAATAAAATAAATTTTATTATGCATTAATGGTATGCTTTATATGATCGAAAATGCATCTATAATCAAAATAATTTTGGTAAATTATTATTAAGTTTTTTAATTCTAAGTTAATTTTTTTTTAAATTATAGTCCAATATTGCGCATATGGGTCACAATCATAGGAGACGAGAAATTTCAAAGGTCAAAGTGTGCGAAAAAATTATTACTGAAGACACTCAGTGGTAGTACTTATTATTCAAAGTTTAATCCAACTAATAACTCCCATGCTTGAGGAAATATCACTAAATTAGATTTTTATTGATTTATAGTCGTTTAAATAAGACGTACAGGCCTGTTTCGTATTCCGGGTGGTTTCAATTACTTTTCACTTAGTAGGCTTTTTGATGAAAATGGTGAGTCACACGATAAAAAGTATAAGAATTTTTTTGTGGAGAGTTACAGGTGAATAATATTTCGTTCATATTTTGAGCATATCGGGCGGTATTCGTTGAATAACACGTGCTATGTTGGTTTCCAAAGCGTCAATAGTTTCGGGTTTGTCAACATAAACAAGTGATTTAACATATCCTCAAAGAAAGTAATCCAATGGCGTCAAATCACATGACCTTGGTGGCCAAATAACAAGAGCATTTCTTGAGATAATAATTTCATAGAACATTTCCCTCACTAAAGCGATTGTTTTTCCAGCTGTATGGCATGTTGCGTCATCCTATTGAAATCAAATGTCGGCTTCACTAATACGTAGGCTGCTATATATATTTCTGGCCTAGGCAATACTAATGTTAAAAGCTAAAATCTGGCAACACCATAATAAAGTTTGACATTTTTTAACATAAACGTATTCAGAACGTTTTGACGTACGACCATCATTTGTGTTGTTTACAGTGACTTGAAAAAATCAATTTGGCAAAAAAATGAAATTAACTCGTGAACATTTTCGTGCGATAATTTTTCACAACTTTTGACGTAGATTATCACGACAAGAGTGCATCGGTGAACTTAAATCTTTATATGGCGATGAAGCACCATCCAATAGCACTGTGAAAAACTGGTTTAATGAATTCAATCGTGGCCGACGCTCGCTCAAAGACGAATTCCTTGAATGTCGTCCAAAAACGGCCGTTGTGCCAGAGAACATTGATGCCGTGCGTGAACTGATAATGCAAGATTGTCATGTGACATACTGTGAGATAGAAGCATCTTTGGGCATTAGTTCCACTTCAATATATTCGATTTTCGACTTAGTTTTAAAAAATATTTGTTTTCGTTGGAAACCCCATAATTCATCAATCACTTAAATTATGAATGGAAAAATTAATTTTCTTAACTCACTGTAAACAAAACAAATAGTACTTGTACATCAAAACGTTGTGAGTACGTTTATGCTAAAAAATGTGAAACTTTATTATGGTGTTGCCAGATTTTAGCTATTGACATCCTTGGCCTGAAATATTTATAGTAGCCCACGTATCCAGAATTTTTGGTAACAAAAATTCATTGATCATTGCTCTGCAGAGAGCACCATTGACCGTAACACCGGTTGCATCCACATTTTTGAAGAAATACGGTCCGGTGATAATTCCTGTCCATAAACCATGCAGTATATTAATCGGGATATATTGGGAGCTCTTGGATTGTTTCTGGTTGTTCATTGGCCCAAATACGGCAATTTTGCTTGTTAACGTAGCCGTTCAAACAGAAATGAGCTTCGTCGCTAAACACAATGTTTCGATAAAATAATGGATAAATTTGAAGTTATTGTAAGGCCTATAAACCGAAATTAAAACATACATTAAGATCAGCCGGCTGAAATTCTTGTACGAGTTGTATTTTATAGGGCTTCAGACGAATATCACGCCTCAAGATACGTCACAATGATCCATAAGAGATGCTCAAATCTTAAGATCGGCGATGAATGGATTGTTCACGGTTTTCGCGAACACTTTTTGCTACTGCAGCAATATTCTCTTAATTACGAGCGGTATTCACGCTGGTTGAATGATGAATGTCAAATAGTGTAAAATTGCTTCGAAATCTGCTGATGGTGTTACGAATAGTGCGCTCAGTTGAACATATAACATTCTCTAACTGATGATTTTGGTAGTAAGTTTATACAATTAATAAACGTTATTCAGAAATATTGAGTCGTATTGAATACTGAACACAAACGTCACATGGACAATCCACTGGACACATAAGAGCTGTCAAAACAACACAGTTGGAAAAAGAACTTCGTATTGGATCACTCTTTACATCCAAATTAATAGAGGGATTAAAAATTGTTTTAATTTTGTTGCGCATAGAAGTAACACATTTTTTAAAAAAAAAAAATTATCTTTATTTTGAAATTATATTAAGTTACAGTGCTTAATTTAATAATAATAATACTGAAAGAAAAAACTAAATTCTAATTACATTTCTAGCGTCTTCATTGGCATAGTCATGCCAGTCTCCATTATGTCTAGCACGACCATAATACTCAACAATGTGATGGCTGCTATAACAGTCAAAACAGTATACTTCAGCGTCATGGCTAATATTGCTATAAATGTGATAAAAATTAATAAGTAGATCATCGACTGGATGTCCATGTCAATCTATGACGTAGTTCATATATGATTAAAAAAAACAAAACACAAATTCTCGATAATGTTATATTGAAATAATAATGTTAAATTTTAAAGAAAGTATTATATGTGTTATAGCCAAAACAACAGACTTTAGAAGATTATTGTATTATTTTCGCAAACAACACGTATTTATACTCCAATTGTTTGTGAGATTATCGAAAAGTCCCCAAACAAAATTGACGTCAATTGAATTTTTCTGCAAAAAAATTGCAATAAATTGTTCCAGTTTAGTGCAAAACTTATTAATAGTTCTCTATTGTGGTGTGGCATCTAATTAAAAAAGTAGAAATTCAAGTCTTTGCCAATTTTTATTTAGTTTTGTTTACGAACTTAACGCTCCTTAACACAATAATACGGTGTGCTGAAATAGAAGCAATTTAAAGTGATTCAAAAATGATAGTTAAAATTATGTGCGTCTTTATATTTATCCTATAGTCTAAAGTTCTGACTGCCGAAATCAACATTTTTATGTATTTTGAAGTAAAAGAAATTTGTTAAAAAATTATATGTTTTTGAGAAAACTTATTTATCAATTTTTTTATTTTCTTCTTTTGTACTAAAAGTGCCACGCCCACATATATTATTTCTTGTATTTTTTTTACAGCTCTCCCACTTCAATCTCATTATGTTTATCAAAATATTTGAAAACTTCTTTTGACATTCATCATTGAAGTTTTGAATTTTCGTGCAGAACCACACCTCCCCAAAAATACATGGAAAAATTTGTATATGCTTATTTCACCACTTGCTCTTTAGTATAACTTCTCCAAGTAGCATGTATTACACTTCAAAATCCTGCAACGAGCGATTATACGCAATGAAATGAACTTTTCCATTCGAACTTCAGATTTGTTCTGAAACCTTAGACTACAAGGATTAAGATGACGTACCCCTTTTTTTAATTTCGTTGCATTTTAACTTGTTCCAAATGATCGCCATGATAGCACGTACCAGTTGCGTGCTGATACAAAATATTTTTTTAAGTAATGAGTCAGGTTTTGTCATTTATTTATGGATATGTCAATATCTAAGAATTGCATGTGCATGAGTATCTGTAAATTTATTATAAAATGTTTAAGAATTTTTTTTTTTTTTTAATACATAAAAAAGTTTGCCGACGGAAATTTTTGGTTTTTATTTTGAACAGGTCTCTGGCAAATCTTGAATATCGAGAAATGCATTTATTTTTTTCTTAAGAACTTTGTAATAAATAACAGCTTAGTACTAAAGTATCAAATATACTAGACAATCAAAAATTCTTCACAAAAAAAAGTTTATTCCATCCATGTTTTCTAAATAGATCAGCCAATAAGTAGACCAAGCGTTATGCTGCAAAGAAAATGAATCGGATTATCTCCATCCTTGCAAAGATGATTACCACCAACGGGTGTCTCAAGAAATGAATCAATTAAAGCTTCTTGATAGTCCGCCATAGATGGTTTTGCTCTAGTTAGTATATCTAGATATTCTTCGTTTTGACTATACATTCTTCGGGTGAACTTAAAGAACATTCGAGTGAGGAAATAAATCAAGCTAAGATTGTTGAAAGTCACCCATAGATGTTTTACCTCTAGCATATCTATTTAGATATTCTTGTTTTTGACTATGAAGCCTTCGGAAACCTACGTGTGTCCCATGACATGAAGTAAGTAAAGCTTGCTGTTAGTCAGCCAGAGATGTTTTCCCTATATTAAACTTAGATATACTTGGATTTGACTATCTTGCCTTCGGGTGACTTTCAAGAACATTCGGGTGGCATAGAAAATAAATCAAACAATGCTTGTTTTTAGTCTGCCATTCAAATTTTCCCTCTAGTATGCAAAGATATTCTTCGTTTTGGCTGTGTCCCAAGAAATGTGTCCGCCAAAGATATTTTCACTCTAGTATAGGTATACAAGGTGATATCCTTTGTTTTGAATATGAAGGCTTCGGGTTATCTAAGGGAACCTATGGGTGTCACAGAAAACTATCAGCTAAGGTTAGTTGATAGTCAGCCATATCTAGATATTCTTCGTTTTAACTTTGAAGCCTTTGTGTGACCTTTAAGAAACTTCGGGTGTTCGAGAACTTCAACGTTCAGCACTTTCCTATGAAATTTCGTCATAATAGCTGGTAAAGCTTGTGAGACATTGCGGGATGTAACGAAAAGTGTCGAATAAAAAGTGTCGCAAAAAAAGTGTCGCGGTTTTGAATTTTTACACTTAATGCGGCCAAAGAAGTTTAAATTCAAAAAATTTGGTTTGGGTAAAGAAAGATGTGCTCATATATTACCGAATTTGTTTGATAAATAGAAGTACTATAATTTTCTAGCCTTCGTGCTATATTTCTCTTCTGCAATACAAACCGATTACACAGTCCTGCGTTTTTGAAAAAGTTAAAAAAGTATGAAATGAGAGTAGGTGATTTTTATAGACTTTTGATTGCTGAATCCTCCGATTTGCACCATCACGACTGATATGCAAGTTATCCTTGATTTAAAGTGCAAGAAACGCTATTTTCTGACATATGGCGTGCATCCTTTAAGTAGTCTAGTTCACTTTTGATAGCGGCATTGAAGAGCCCTGAGCTACCTCTGTAAAGCGCACTTTTAACCTTTTCAATAGAATCATTAATATCCGAGATATCATTGATTGAAGTAAAGGTATCGCTAATCCCTGTAAAGGACCATATTCAATTTGTATACCTTCACTTCAATGGATGATATCTCGGAAACCAATGATCCAAATGGCAAAATCAAAAATACGCTTTAAAGGAAAAGCTCAGGACTATTTACTGCCGCTGTCAAAAGTGAACTAGACTTCTTTAAGGATGTTCGCCATATGTTTGAAAATAGCATTTTCTGCACTTTAATTTAAGGATAACTCGGATCTCAGAAGTGATGGAGCAAATCGGAGGTCATATTCGGATTTAGCAAGCAAAAATCTATAAAAATCACTTACTCTGATCTCATACTTTTTTTCATCGCACGACTGTGTTACTTTTGTCTCACTTTCTTTTGAGAAATCTGGAACATTCCAAACAGCTTATTCAACCGAAACAGAATTTTCTCAGTGCTTTCACAACTGTTTGATCATCATTTTATACACATGAATATGATGACTCCAATTAGTGTTGTTGCCAATGTCCTCAAATCTCAACACAAAATTTATATCAGCACTTTATGAGTGCAACGACAAAAAAAAATCCAAAATTTAACGAAGACAACATGGAAAAGCAAAACCTTCAAGTCTCTTCAATTTTATCATCGATGCGACTAATTTATGTGCGGCCAGTGGTCGCCGGTTTCGGTCCCCATACAACACAACGCAACCAGCTATCTACTGTAGTAACAACAAAAATCAACGAATAATCACTTGAGCCCATTTTTAAGGTCGCATGAATCAATGAGTGAATGTGTTGTCATCAATATTTGTGGATTCAACTTTGTTGCTTAAGTTGTGCGAGCCACCACACATTCTTCAATATTTCAGTGTACATTCTTCATTTGAGAGCTTAAAAACTTCCCCTCGAATATATAAAGAATTTTCTCAATTCGTTTTCTAATATTTTTGTTGTTTTTGTTTGTTGTTTTTTGGTGCTTTATGTCACGTGTGCCATGTATGAACGTACGTATCTACCTTTGCATCAAAACTCATTTCGCTTCATAATTGATTTTGATGCGTGTTTTTTGACACATTTGACAACATCAAATGGATGACTTTTGACTCATACCGCTCGATGGGAGGTCCGCCAATCCGTCGTCATTGTATGCTAAACGTTTCGTGTCTTTTGCGATTAAGCAGCGGTGTTGCTTGGATTTGTCTAAGTGGTCTATTAATTTTAATGACAAAAATTTTTTGTTTAAGTGATTTTATTATTGATTGCTGACTTGAAAATTATTAAATCTTCCAACGTTTGTGTCATTTAGATATTTTTATTTTTTAATTCAAAGAGCGTATATGACGTTCAAGCATTTTCCATAATTTAAAAAAATGGTTATTGGTTTGTATCAAATTTCATAGACAGTTATAGATAACAAAAGTTTCTTTAAGTTTTTATTAAATAGCATTTTCTAGCATTTTACTAAATGTAAATATTTTAGATCATTTTATGTTGATGAAAAAATCGATTTGAGATATGTATAAGTATGTAGCTCATTTGCATAAAATTTTTTGTATTATACACAATTTAGTCTACAATGCTTTCGTGAATTGAATTATGAGAGTTTTTGGTTGAAAGATGTGATATTTGTTTATCTAAGCAATTCACCGGCTGTTCTCTAACAAGCTGACTCTTAAATTAGCCAAAAATTTTACTCTTTCAATATGTGACTATAGAGTGAATAAAACAATACAAAAAAATATGCAATTCATGATTTTGGACAGACTTTAAAGTCCTATATAACATCAAAAACCATGTAAACTATATTTCCTTAGTATGTACTTAGACAGTCTGCCAACGATTTTGATGTCATCATTCTTACTAACTTACATATAGATATGAAGTGGTAACTATTCGACTATCTCCAGCGCCGAAACTGTAATCAAACACAGCATATGGAAAATTCTCACATTAGTCTGCCAGTATAGGAAACATGGCCGTCCGACACGATGTAGTACTTTTGTAAAGGCTATAAGCTCCAAGAAAAGATAAAGTACGAACTTTCTATCTAATATCTGATATTCTTTTTGTAATCTCGGTGACTTCGTCTAAACTGAATTAAAAAGTTTTTGTTCTTCAGAGCATAGTCCGGTGAAAAGACTTTGAAGCATGTTGTGAACATTTTCGCCCTTGTTTACTCAAGCAAATCTGTATCGTGCACTTTGTCCTTCCACTTGTTAAGAATGGCAAATTCTATTTAGTATAGGAGAAAAAAGCATGCTTTTGAATACATATATTTTTAATTTGGGTCACCTTTTGAGTCGAAATAAACATATTTCTTGAAAACAAAGCAAGCGATTTAAATAATATCTGAAAGTATTTTATCAGAGATATCTCGTTTTTAGTAAAATTGAAGAAATTAGACCACGACCGGTTACTCTGAATTCGCAATCATTTTAGAAGTAATTTATTTATTACCATGAGTTATTTTGACTCACTGACTTTTAGATTGCTCCACAATGCATGAGTTCGGCCGAAGCGTTTGGTCCGACCTTTATGGCGTCTCAAGACTCAATAAACAGTGATAGGTAGGATGGAGATAGGAAGTGGTAGCGCATAATGCAGACTCTCCATGCTCACTAATGTGAACCATGTGCGTGGAATGAACTCATGATTATAAATCTTAGATTAATTAAAAGGAGAAATATTTCATTTGTTCAACCACTAAATCTAGAATGGAGTTGTAATTTTTCATCCGATTTTGATCCAAAAGGGCTCGAAATATTTGTTATAAAATATGTTATTGATGACAAAAATAAAATGTGAACTTTTTTAATATTTTAGTCCGGAAATAGCCTTTATCCTTACAGTTCTAATTAATAGCAATATGTCGTCAATTGTGTTCTCTTTTGCCCACACGACTCTTTTTGACATTTTGACTTAAGACTTGTTCCACAAGTTTTGAAATATATGGCCTTTCTAATGCTGTTGTCAGAATGCAACTATTTCCTTTAGTTTTTGAGTTATGTTGAATTTATTTTACATGCAAACCTTTACTTGATCGATATTTACACACTGTAAAAATTTCCTCAAAATCAGCCGGCTAAAAATATTCTATTCATGTTTAAAGTTTGCTCCATATGCATGGAAAAAGATTAGTTTGCCATACATTTGTATTGTATGACGCAAAGTGTCTGCTTGACTTACATACATATTAAATGTCTGGAGAAGTATTTTAGATTCATTTTGAAATTTAGGTCTGAGTTAGCCAGTTTATCAAAAAAACCTTTAATTTAAATTTCGATGGAACTTTTTTGGATCAATTTTGTTTACTAGAGGTACAAACTATTTCGTTTGATTTTCTCGAAATACATCAACATGCATACGTGGCAGAAGAGAACAGGGGGGCCACAATGTGTTGATGAACTATGGTATATAAAAAATTGATTATATACAGAACTGTTGTTTAGAAAATACTAAAACTCGGATATTTTATGCTTGAAATTATAATTATTACTTTATTTTTAAAAAAATAATTTTTTTGCTATTATTAAAAACTTATTTTAAATATTATTTTTCAAATTTCGCCTTAATGATGATGGCTGTCGTGTCCTTGTGTATCGTGGTGACCAGTATCGTGATGAACAGCTGGAGCAGCGCTATGATGACCAGTATCATGGTGACCAGCGTCGTGGTGACCAGCATCGTGGTGTACAACGGGAGCGCTGTGATGGCCAGTATCATGGTGACCAGCGTCGTGGTGTACAGCGGGAGCGCTGTGATGGCCAGTATCGTGGTGAACAGCGGGAGCGCTGTGATGGCCAGTATCATGCTGTCCTCCATGCGAGTCGCCGGCGTAAGCCATAGCAATCATTAAGAATAAGGCAAAAATAACGAAGAACTGTTTGCAAAAATTACATTCAATTAGAATATGATTATTTTATTTGATTTTTTAAAATAAAATTCTTACCTTCATTTTGGTTGATAGTAGAGTTTATACTGAACTGATTATTTTGACTAAGATTCCATGCGTTTTTATAGCAAAAATTATTGTTCTTTTTTGAAGAAGGAAAAAAAAAAAACTCAAAATGCATCTCAAGTAGATCTTGTTTGATGCAAATAATACGCCCATTTTTTCTTTAAATCAATTGTGCACATCATTGAAAAAAAGCTGAAATTCTTGTCCACAGTTTGGTTTATGTTTTGACTTCAAGTTGATTGACCCATTATGGGGATTATCAATATGCTAATGATTGTATTTGTGATATAATTTGTTATATATGAGAATACTTGTTTCAATAAGTGCAATATTTGTTTTGTAAATATCAGTACTAGCGAACTTAATTGCCACACCTGTTCTCTATCAAGTTTAAGTTTGTTGTTTCTTTTTTGTTGCAATAAAATATTTAAATTTTTTACTCGTATATAGAAGGATATAGAAATAAGCGATTAAACTGCAGATACCAATACTTGTAGCTAATTTTTGTATGACTTTTATATAATGAATAAGTAAGTAGGTACCCAAATGGAATCTTTGAAATTATTTGTGCCCCCAGTAGTACTTAGTAGGTTGCAATTTTAATAAAAAATTAATTTTTACTTTTTATTCAAAAAATATATTTCGACCTTTGCAGCCCCTCTAATGCAAAACATGATCTATGTTGCTGAGGAAAAGTTGAAGTACTTAGAAATATCTTTCAAATAAGGTATATATCATGTTGTGATATATCACTGTTAAGTATTGATGATATGTACCTTATTTGAAAGATATTTTTGACTACTCTAACTTTTTCATAGGATACAAGGTAATTAGTGAAACATGATATTAGCGCATGATATTAGGTGGAAATATGACTTTTTGGTTTTTTTATTTATTCGTTGCTTATTCATAAGAAATGTTTACCTTTGTTTAGTCAATCGTATATAACGAAATTAAATAGTTTTTTCATTGTTTCATTTTAACAAAAAAAAAAAAAATAATGCAAACTAAATCGTCTTAGATAAATAGCAAAGAATATAAGAAAAAAAAAAATGTTTTTAATTTTTTTTTTTATATATGGAACCTGCTATTCATATTGAATAATAATAACAAAGTAATTAGCATATTGTGCTAATTAGCGCCTAGCACCAATAATGGGTCAGTCATTGTGTTCACAAAATATATAGACGTGAATTTCGGGATTTGTTTAATATGTTGCACGTGTGAGTAAAGATAAAGAGGCGTATGTATTTTCATGACACACGCTCTAGCTGAGTGTATTTCAACCACAAAAAAGAAAAAAATATCATTTAATTTTTTAATAGACTTTTTTTTCTTCTTAATTCACATCAGGATTTTGCTATAAAATGAACAAAATTTTAGAACAAATCATCAGTTCAACACAAGTGTTATCTACTGCAATATCTCAACAAACATGAAGGTAGGAAGCATTTGGAATAAAATAATCATATTCTAATTTAACTTTACTTTTTAAAATAGTTCTTCGTTATCTTTGCCTTCTTCTTAATGGTCGCCGTGGCCTTTGCCGCTGACTCACATGGAGGACATCAGGATAGTGGCCATCACAGTGCACCCGCTGTTCACCACGATGCTGGTCACCATGATACTGGTCATCATAGCGCTGCTCCCGCTCCCGTTCATCACGATGCTGGACACCATGATACTGGTCATCATAGCGCTGCTCCCGCTCCCGTTCATCATGATGCTGGTCACCAAAATGCAGGACATCATGATAGTCATCACTAAAGCAAAAGTTAAAAAAATTCTTTAGTTTAAGATTTTCAAAATAACAACAAAAAAATAAATTTTAGTTTCAAGCACAAAGTTCTAGAGTTTAATTATATTAAATGCAATCTCGCCCATTTTAAACTGAACTGTAGTATTTGATCCAAAAAAGTGAAAATTCAAATATTTACTGAACACTGAGATCATTTTGACACTAAAGTATACTTTCTTGTTTTGTCAGCGTCGAAAATAAACTTGATCTGTGAACTGTATTTTATATAAACAACTACTTCAGGTCAGTGTAAAACGTGAAAATAGAAAAACTACTGTAGAATTTATGATATGATAACATTTGCTTGCTGCAGTGCACTAGCAACCCAAGATTCTGGTAGCTTTTCTAAATAGAGAGCGTAAACAAAAACAAAAACAAGCGGAAAGCGAAAAACTACGTTTGTCACTAAAGCAGCTTTTGTAGTGTACACTACAACTTGAAGTAAATGCACTGAAATGAACTGAACTGAAGCAAATCAAACAAGACATGTCTGTGAAGTATTTGTTTTTTCTTTTATCATATATATGTATTGTCAACACGTTTGCACGCGACACTGAACTGAAGTATGTACATATTAGATAAATTAAAAGCGGATACAAGACGTAACGTATCTTGCAACGAAATGTCTTAAATAAATTCTAACAAGACGTCTTGTGAAGACCCTGTTATCAGTTTATGAACAAGCTGATGCCTTCAATTAAATGTGTAATTTTACTAAAACTGCTGGAAATTGAGCTGAAACCTATTTTTCTTAAGCGGTTTATGCTTTTTGCCGCATATATTAGATCTATATATTAATACTTAATACTACTATGTTTGAAATGGAGCACAACTTTGAATTATACACCATTAGTCAGATATTTGTACACAAGGTTAAAATATTTTTAATATTTTGCCACTAAGCCAAGTAAAATTAAATGCAAATTTTTTAATATTAACAACGACAATATACATTCGCGGTCACACAGAGGTTGAAAAGAGATAATACATGAGCTATTCTATTTTGCACCAAATAGCAAAAAAAAGTACCAAAATTATTTAATACATTGGTAGTCAAATTTTAAATATTGGGCGATTTTAGTTTTAATAAAGCTGCACTTAGGCTTCATTATGTTACAGCTGTTAACTCTCCTAATCAGTACCGATTAGACTTTTGAGTTTCTCGAAATCTGCCAAGTTCTTTCCAGTTTTGTAGCCTAAGTGATATTGTGGCCACAACTACTTATTTGATCCTTAAATTTATGTATTACATTTTGTACTGAAACCTAGAGGCTGTAAATTGAAGAGCATTTTATAAGTTCGACTTTTGTTGTAATGATTCGATGCATTCAATTCAATTTTACAGATATTGAGTTTATTGCTGCAATCTCACTTACAGCATCATAGCCACGACAAAAATGTCACATTTCTTTCGAGCTCTGTAGTCCAAGCCTGGAATAGAAAAAAGCATGAGATATTATGGAGCTTAATTGATCTTTCACGGAGTTCTAAGGAACAAGTTGAAACAATATTATGTATCGAACTGAAAATCGATTAACTTCTTATGACAAGGCGCCTATTTAGCGGCAATTAAGTATGCGTAACTTATTTGTTTAATAGAAATGCCTCCAATTTTTTTTCATAGAAATGTTATACAGATTTTAGAGAACAATTCTGTGTAAAAATTTTGTTTTTATTTATTAATTTTAAAAATTTTAATTAAAAGTTTATTTCATCTAAATTTTGAATTATTTTTAGTCCCACCACAAACATTTCCTAAATTTTCTTTCAACATTTACGAATAAATCGCAATTAAGAAAAGAAAAATTAAATTTTTTGAAAAAAAAAAAAAAAATATAAGGCAATAATAACCGCAAAAAAAAGTTTGAGTTCTAGTACAATCATTTGGGAGAAAAAAATGATGTTACCTGGAAAGTTTTGCGGGATTTCTGCAAATGAGTTATTTTATAGATTTCGATGTGCTCTTTCAGAATTTCAACTTTGCTACCTCGTATCGTGTTTGCTCGAGCCGCCATATTGGAAAAATGGCGTCCAAAATCAGTTTTTTACAAATATCTCTTTAACGGTTATATTTAGAGAAAAATTTTTTAGGACAATGTTGTAGCTTATTAAATTTTCTATAAAAATGACCTTTTAATTGTTTTCGTACGACTTATAACTCAGGAGATATCTTTATTCAAAATTTTAGAAAAATTAGTAAATTGTGAATGCCACTTATGAGTAGGCACAGTGATGTGTCAAGCTTATAATTACGATAACTTATGAACGGTGAGTCACACGTTTAAAATAAAAACACCTATTTATAGGGAATAACTTGTGCTACAAGTAACATATTATTTTTTTTTCATATCACCTATAGTTAAGGAGATATTTTTCCCACAAACATAAAATTTTGAAAAAAAAGTTTTTTCAAAATGGCTCCTAAACGGTTCGTCCTAGAAAAAAAATTGTCCATGCATTTTGTAGAACGTTCAATTTCCTATAAGGGTCTCTTCGAGCTGTTTTTTCGTCAGACTTACCCTTCATGAGATATAGCGTCTTGAAAATCATTCAAAATTGAATATTGTTCTATGCGCCCTACTATGTTCAATTTTGAATGATTTTCAAGTCACGATATCTCATGAAGGGTAAGTCTGACGAAAAAACAGCTCGAATAGACTCTTATAGGGAATTGAACGTTCTACAAAATGCATTGACAATTTTTTTTTTAGGACGAACCGTTTAGGAGCCATTTTGAAAAAACGTTTTTTTTCAAAATTTTAGGTTTGTGGGAAAAATATCTCCTTAACTATAGGTGATATGAAAAAAAAATAATATGGTGCTTGTAGCGCAAGTTATTCCCTATAAAAAAGTGTTTTTATTTTAAACGTGCGACTCACCGTTCATAAGTTATCGTAAAATTTTTCTCTAAATATAACCGTTAAAGAGATATTTGTAAAAAACTGATTTTGGACGCCATTTTTCCAATATGGCGGCTCGAGCGAACACGATACGAGGTAGCAAAGTTGAAATTCTGAAAGAGCACATCGAAATCTATAAAATAACTCATTTGCAGAAATCCCGCAAAACTTTCCAGGTAAAACTACCAAATGACTGTACTATTCAGCAAGTTAGTTTTTTTTTTCAAAAAATTTAACTCAATTGTTATTGCATCTGAATTAAATCGTTGTTTTTCGTGAAGAGAACCATTTTATTACGATGCGATCAGCTAGGCTTCATTTGCTTAAATAGTTACACAATTTAATTAAATATTTTGGAACAGTAAAAGTTAAAAATTAAAAATACACGTACATTCAATTGATTCGTGCACATGTATTTTACAGTTTATGAGTTACCAATAAAGTGTAAAAATTGCCTTAAGCAACGAAAAATCCAGACACGAACAAACAAAAAAGAAAAGATCTCTCGGTACAACTGAAAAAACAAACATGATTATTTTAATGTTGACGCGCAGACATTTAACACCACCAGCAACAACAACAACAACAACAGCACTAAAAAATAAACAACAACTCATTCAAAATTTTTATTAAGTCAAGGCATGAAACCAAAAGCAAAAAAAAAATAAGAAATGGAAAAATATGAGAGACTGTTGCGCCTGCGCAACTTGCAATGCAAAGCGGAGCATGGAATTTGTTGATTTTGCACGTTTTCCATATTTTTTCATTTATGTTTTTTTATTGTTATTACACTACATATTTATTTATTATTTTTTTCAGTTTCTTGTTTCACTGCTGTCTTTTTTTTTTTTTCTTCTTTAACTCAATCATTGTTTATGTTGTTTTAAATAGTCATCGCTGTTATTGTTGTTGCTATTACTAAGAATGATGCCAGACTGAATAAAATAGAAAATTTTTAAGAATTTTGAGAATTTTATTGAAAATGACATCGTCTCCGTTTTTGCTGTTCGAATTTGCATTTTCAAAGAATTACTCGAGTTGTGGACTTACAATGTTCGCAAAACATTTGTTTTTTTAGTTGGAAGTAAGCTAGCTGCTGCGGACGACTCCACCTACATAAAATTGTATAGTTGAATATCAAAACTGCCGAAATCCCTCTCACAGTGCTCAAAGAAGGACTAAGGCAGTTTTGATTTTTAACGACACAATTGGTCTACAGGAACCGAAGCATTTTTCTGAACATGTCATATTCTGGAATTCGAAAATAAGAAAATCTCAAAAAAATACTCTGCTTTGCGCGCACATTTCCAATTATTTTTATTTGCACCATGAGTTGTTAGAGCTCGCTAAGCTTGGTCTATCCATCGGTCCATGGTCTCCCTCTTGGACATTGAACTTCGACTCTCCCTTTAAACACCTCTTTTGCTGGAGCTTTTTCATCCCTACGATATACATGATCCAGCCAGCATAGTTGCTGTATAGTTATACCCTGATCCACGCCAATGTCGGCATTGTGCTGATGCAGTTCGTGATTCATTCGAATGCGATAGTCGTCGCCTACTCAAACAGGACCAAAGTTTAGTAAAGGGTTTTCCTCTTGAACACCCCGAGCGCCGTCGCATCTGTTTTCGATAAAGATGCACCCGTAGAATAAGCGCCTTCTTGTAGAGTGTAAATTTTCTCAATAGAGAAACTTAATTGCTTACTTATCCCATAGAAGCATCACTTAACAGTTGTTATTCTCCGCTTTATCTCCAGACTCACATTATTCTTGATGTTAACGCAGCGGTGCCAAGGTAGATGGGTTCCTGGACTACTGCAAATTTATAGTGTATATTGTAACGTGGGAGCCTGGACGTCGCGCTCTTTCATTAATAGATAGTTTATCGTAAAGCCCACTGTGGCTGATTCCTTTTCAATACCATAAGCAGGGGTGACTTTAACCGGCAAGGAAAAAAAGATTAAAATCGTAATGTTATCATTTAAAAGACTAGTTATCAATTTGTATTGTGTCAGTATCAGTATCCTTGAAGTATTGGCTTTTAGCGTCTGTTTCCAATATTTGAATTGAGCGCGAGCTTTCAGATATATTGTTGCATTTTCTAAAGTTGTCTAGTGTCGCATTTTTTAACGCTCAGAAAATTACTACTTATTGACTAGAAGGAAAATTGCTGGCGTTAGGCGAGTGATATCACTAGAAATATTATTTATCCCTAATCAATCGACTTTGATGGACATATTTGCCTCTAAGTATTTTTAATGCATTTTTATATGGGAGTATGTTAGAAAACAATGTTTTTGGGGTGACTTTAGACCGGTCGAAAGTCACCCCAAAAAAACTTTGTATTGTAAGGCTGGCTTAAAAGAAACCCAAAATCGAGCCAAATTAACGACCAAAACACCGGGTATGGTAGACTGTAGTAAAAATTAAGTCTTTTCTTTTGCCAAAGTGAAATTATGTTTTCCTTTTGATCTTTGTAAATATAATTTAATATATTAATGGGAACCCAGAAAGGATATTTGCTATTATTTACATAGGAAATTTTGCAAAAAATTAAGCCACCGAAGCCTTTTAACAAAAGAGGAATTTCTGAAGTTACCTACTAAGAATTCTTTCGTTTTTTAAATTTTTTGGATCAAGTAATTTTTGTTTTCTAATTTTCAGTGAATTTTTAACTGGCTGTTGTGGATATTTTAAGTTTTGCTTAGCCTCTAATGTCAGTTTTGTTATTTGATGTAACATATATACAAATAAGTAAAACATAACAATGGCTGAAACCGAATTTATCAAAAATTTTAGATTTTTTTTAATCTCGTCCTTGAAAACATCCCATAACCTAGGCCGTTTGCCTATATAGATTCACCAAAATGTTGAGAGAATTTTGGTGAACAAAACTTGATACTCTGATTTTGCATCGTTAAAGGTATAGCATATAAAATCAATGAATGAAATTTTTCGGTTAAAGTCACCCCACAAAAATATTATTTTAAAATATTGTAACTGTAATTACTTCGCAAAAATTTTGTTACATGACATTAAAGCTGAAACCCCCACAAAAAATTTAGATCAATGAAACTATTAATTTTATTTAAATTGTTGAAATTATAAGCTCCTCAACTTGAAATTTCAGTTTTTTTGTATCAAAGTCACCCCTGCTTACGGTAGCGCTGAAAGCACCAGTGACAACTCTCATGCGACGACCAATAATATCAATATCATCAGCGCACGCTAGGAGCTAAACACCTTTATAGGAAATTATACCATTGCGATCTAAACCGGTCTTTCTTATGATTCTTTCCATGACGAAGTTGAAGAGATCGCGTGATAGAGGGTTGCATTGTCTGAAACCTAGTTTAAGATTTTGAAGAGTGAATTTCTTGCTTTGACGGAGCTATGCGTATTGCTTAACGTCACTCTGCATAGTCTTATCAACTTTGCAGATATACCTAACTCAGACATTGTTCCAAGCAATTTTGTATCAAGCTGTCATATGCAAAGAGATGGTTGGTGTCGATTTGTTTTGTTCGTGAATTTTGTCCAGGATTTGACGTAGCGTAAAAATTTTGTTCTATTGTGGAATTGCCAGGTCTAAGGCCACACTGATAAGTTCCGATTAGTGTTGTTGTATGTGGCTTCAACCTTTCAGACAATACGCTGAACAAATTGTTAAAGGGTATGCAAAATTTCCAAATCATATTTGAGCCTCGCCATCGAAGGGCTAAACTTGAACCATGTTAACTTTTTTTAGCTAATTGCTCTAAGATTTCGCTCACCAAATTTAAACATTTTGATTTATATTTTATAATAAAAAGTTAAACCAATCTGGCTACATTATTCTATGAAACAAAAAAAAAAAAAAAAAAAAAATAAACAACGCCTGCTCTTATGATGAGTGGCGCAACAAAACGTTTTTACACTGATTCGAAGCTCCCCTTCTAAACAGCGGCAACAACAAAAACAACAACAACAACAACAACAAAAAATGCTAATAAAACAAAAATCACAATTGTTTATTATTGTTCATGTTTTGTTGTTTTTGCTGCTGTTATTGTTGTTGTTTTAAACTTCTATTATTAACTCATTTCTCAAGTATTTCATGAATAATGAGGCAAATGTTATGAAAATCATAAGACAACAACAATAGCAGGAACAACAACAACAACAACAAAAGTGATTTAAAATTATGAACATTTTTTATTCTCTTCATTTGCATTTGTTTGGTTCATTTGGTTGATTCATCGATTTCATCGAACAACAGCGGTGGCTTAACTGTTTAGCTGTAATTGTACCTTTGTTGCTGCTGCTGCTGCTGTTGCCATTGCCAACTGTTGCCGATTCTTTGTTAGCGATTTCGTTTTCTAATTTGAAATTTGAATAAAAATCTTTCGATTTCCTTGACAATGTTGCTGTTGTTGTAATTACACAAGTGAATAAGGTTATTCGTACCCGATCAAAAAAAGTACATCAAAAATATATCAAAATGATATCAAAAATTTGTCAGTGACATACAAAATTTTGATAAAAAAAGGATATCACAGTGATATACGGAATGTAACGCTTTTTGTATATCACCATGATATCAAAAAAAGATATCAAAATGATATCAAAAAAAATATCAAAATGATATCAAAATGATATACAAAAATTGTATGTCATTTTGATATCCATTTCTGATGCAATGACAAGAACTTGACAAGTTTTTTTGATCGGGTAGCTGATTTGAACTTTACTACGTTTCGTGGTGTTTTGACCACGTTTCGTTGCTGATTTGGATTTACATAAACAATGCTTGAGTAAATTGCAACCAATGTTGCAATGTCAAGCCCCCTTCTTTTGAAATTCGTCATGCCTCTGGGAATATTGGAACATGGGAAGGAGGTTCGGTACATATGTAATTGACATAAAAAAATTAGCCATGCCCCTCTTTCAAAAAAAAAAAAAAAATAAATTTGTCAAATCTCTGAAACTTATGAATAAGATTTGATTTCAGGTAAAGTGAAGCAAACAGGATATGGCACTGTAATAATGTTAAACCAATTTAAGGTACTTAGTTGGTATAGAAGCAATATTTTTTTCTATTCTTATTTTGGTTTTCTTGGTATAGACACCAAGCGAAAAAAATTAAGTCCCGATCGGAACATATTTGACCGTGCCCAGGCCCTTAAAGGTCGGAAAAACGCTACTTACATGAAAATAAGGAAACAATCAATCATACCTTTGAGGATAAGATTTAGCACATAAATATATGAATAATACTTGAGTTAATAGTATCCAATAAAAAAATGTGCAGCACCACGTCCCCTCCACCCGAAATTTGTCGTATCTCTGAAAATATTTGACTCAGATAAATGAGATTTGGTACATATCTAATACTTCTACCTTTTATACACATAATATCTGCCAATGAAAATTGGAACTTTCTCGATAGTTCTTGCAATAGCTTCTTTCTTTTATTAATCTGAAGACGCACCACTCAACGAATATGTTTATCAACTTTATGTAATGCACTTCGATGCTTCTGCTATTGTTTCGGCTAATTGAGCTGTTTATGAGGAAAGTTTTTCAGTGCTGTGGAACGTCTTGCCAAATTTTAGTGTCATAGGAAGTTGTCATTATAAATGGGACTTGACCACATTGTACCCTGTTATCAATATTTCAGTATTTTTTTTCTTTCTTTGTTTTTTTAATTTAAGCAACATTATATCAAAAATGCGTTCATATAAATTAAAGTTTCCCGCCCATAAAACATTAAGCTTCTTCATTTCATTTTCAATGTTGCCATGTGTTTACATTTGTGGTTTGGTGGTTATTTCACATTTATTTGTGGGTCAAATTTGAATTGCAATTATGTACATATTTTTGTATTTGTTGTTTTTCACTTTTTTTTCTACATATATTGTTTTTGCTGTAATTGTATTTTTTTTATTTTAAGTACTTTTTGTTTGGCCTGGCTTTGAAATCGTTACGAAAAGTAAAATAATCATTATAATTTTTCATATTTTTTATTTTATTTCTTTCTTTATTTGCTGCTGTGCACGGGGAAGGTCATTTTTGGCAATTGCGGGTATCTAAATGTTACCAATGTTATTGTAACTTTGGTGCTGTTTTTATTGCATATAATTGACTCAATTTAATGAAGTAATTATTTTCCAAACAATGGGAAACAGATTGAATGGTTTCTATCGCAATACGATTGCGGAAATTTTAAATGTCAAATTTTTTTGCGATTGCCATAATTCTAGCCATTGTTAATAAATTAACAACTAAATGATTATTTTTCTCAAGGAAAATTTGAAGGCAAAATTTATATTTGGGAAAGTTTAAGTGAAAACGAAAAATATACTAAATGGCTTTTTTATGGCCTTTGAAGAAAAAGTTTTCTTTTATATTATATGAATTCGATTTAAATAACCGTATCTCAAGACATGAACTTAGATTGTCCTTAGTCTCAATTCAACTGAGTGTAAGTGCTCGTTAGAGGGATCGATGTATTATTTTTTAGCGGAACTGTCATAAAAGAAACTCCGAAAAATGCTATAATCGAGAGTTAAAACATTCTGACTGGAGTATTTTACTTCATGCGAAGAATTGTTAAAAAAAAAACGGATTTTGTTCGACGAAAGATTATTCCGAAAAAACATATACGAGTACTTATAACAAACCGGAACTAACGGCACTTAAGGAGTCCATTGACATTTGTTACATGTGATGTATGAACAACATTTTAACTGTTTACAATGGAGAAACTCCAAAAAACCATTAGTTGTAAACATTTAACCCGAAAAAAAGAAAACAAAATTTAGATTTCAGTCCACTCCATCACCAAGTGAATGTTGAAATTCCAGAGCTTGCACTCTCAAAAACCATGCCGCCGTCGCGCATTCACGTAAAGGTCAAACATTGAACTCCACTCCAACATCGATTCCACTCACAAAGCGGCCAAAACAACGCGACGCGACGCGCCATTGAATGATCGCATCACAATCACTATGGGCACAACCAACGGCAGGGGTTTTCTTTTTTCTTCTCGGCTGGTCTGCATGTGGTGCTGGTGGATTACGGTTTTTTTTTTCTTATATTTGTGACCACAACGGGGCCAAGATCAGACTCTCCAACATTAAAACAGCGAAAAAACAAAGACTTTGTTGCAATGGCTAAGTTCGTTTTTTTGGACACAAATGCAGGGAAAAAAGTTTCACACAGCGCCAGAGAGAGAGAGAGAGAGGACTAATAGTAACAACGCGTTGCATGCAGTCAGTGTTGCTATTGCTGCTTGTAGAGTAACAGACTGAATGGACCGCTTACATAAACCGCAATGGCATTACACTGGATGGCAACAACGGCGACTAAAACAACAGAAAAAAGTTTAACAGCATGTGTCCAGCAGCAACATTGACCGCGCAATGTTTGTCTATCAGAGGGCATGGTGTTGATGTGTATGGGAAACTATTAAATTTGTATGTATGTCTGTCTGTATGACCAACATTTTACCTACATAAATAAATAAATGATAAATTATCGTGCTGCAATGAAAATATATGTAGGTGAGATTCATGCTTTCTTAGTCACCATTAAATACTTGATGCTGTTACGACATTTTTTTTGTGAAAAAATGTTCACGTTTATGTGACACAACAGCATTTCCGGAAAAAAAAAATTGGCTTCTACGATTATTACTCTTAGAAGGCCCGAAGATACCTTAGTGGAGTTAATAAAGCCTTTTTGGATGACCTCCAGAACAGCTCCGATTTTACAAAGAGGGTTTGGCAATCTTTCGATCTCGCACTTTTTTGTTCATTATAAAGCATTGATAGACAGTAGTTGTGCACCAAATTTTATCAAAATATTTTATATGGTTCGCGAGATATGACCGGAGTTCGTAATTTAAGGCGGTGTCACACCTCCTCACGACTATCTACAATGGTATAGCGTAGCTCATTCTTCATTCAATGTAAATTTGCATCATTTCTAAAATTTCACTTAAATCGCTACAACCGTTCTTGAGAAAAGTACAATTTTAGGTCACAACAGAAGAGAAGATATCTCAAAAACCATACAAGATACAGCAATTCTGATGACAAATTCGGATCCAGCATCGCAAAATACATCGAAAATTATCATTTTTATCTTTCTATGTTGTATATTTTTTTTTGTTTCAGAGACAATTTTTAAAGAATATTAATAATTCCATCCCAGCTCCGAAACGTTTCTGATTTTAAATAAAAAAAAACAAAATTTAAAAAAAAAAATAATCATGAAAATCGGAACTGTTCTTGAGGACTTCCCCATTTTGCCATAAAACGGCTTTATTGACTCCACTACCTCTGAACCTTTCCCCATAGATTGGTGCAATACATTTTTTTTACAAAAATGAGCCCAAAACGGTCACATAGATAAAGGGTCTGGAGCCACCTCTGATCATGTCCAAATATATTTTTTACCTTTTCTATTTCTTACAAAAATCGGCCCAAAACGGTCACTTAGAGGTCCCGGGGACACCACTGATCATGTCCAAAATATTTTTTCGACCTTTCCCCACCGATTTTTTTTTAACAGAAATGAGTCCGAAACGGTCACTTAGAGGGCCCGGAGTCACCCCAGATCCTGTCCAAAATATATTTTCAATCGTTCCCCAAAGATTAGTGCAATACATTTGTTTTACAAAAATAGGCCCGGTTGGTTTTTTTTTATAAAAATCGACCCAAAACGGTCACTTCGACGGCCGAATACACCTCTGAGCATGTCAGAAATATATTTTCGACTTGCCTTCATTGATTGGTGTACATGGTATTAATATAAGTACGTCACTTACTGTCCATTGGTAAATTCGATAACACCACTCCACTCAAAAGTATTCATTTTACTCACTTCAGTTTGAAAATATTTGATGACACTACTGCACTCACACTGAGTACAAATAATTTTTTAGTGCGGCATTCATTCATAAGGGTTACTCAATGTACTTGATTATTAACTGTACTGAATAGTGTGCAATAGTTTCACATAAAAATTAATGCAATCATGTAGATGGCTTGTATGAATGTATTTCCATTGCCAATTTAACCACATAAGCCACAGCTTCATTTGCAATTGGCCATGCTGTTATTGTTCCCACTTCCTAAAGAATAGAAGAGTTCAATCCCTTAGTTTTCAAGGTATAACAAAAAATGTGTAAAAAAAAGATTTAATTTTTGTTATTTCATTATTCTTGGCACACTGGACGCGCCAAGTGCAGATGATTGATGATTATTTTGGTGACTCCTCCCTCCCCCCATATTGGCGTGTCGCATTGTCTACAATTCAATGCAACAATGTATAACACGTTATATCTGGGTCCTAAATCATTCATAAGAAGCGGGCGCAGTTGTCAACATTGTTGCCCTTTATGGTTTGCTTGTTTTGAAGTTGGTGCATATTGACGGATTTGTAAGAGAGAAAAAAAAAAAAAAAATTAAGAGTTGGCCTCATGTGAAATTGTTAGCGAGTTTCTTCAGGCAACATTTAAGTACAGACTTCTTTTATTATATCATAAACATGTTTATTACTTAAAAAAAAACCAATATTAGTTGCTATACAATTTTGTTATTAAATATAACAAACGTGTATACTAAAAATATAAATTGTAGTCAGTTCTTTAATGGAACCTTTTTAGTTTGGAAAGTATTGAGAAATATGCTTTAAAGTAGAAGTTTAGTGCTTAATCTGCAAATGCAAATAACAGAAAGTTGAATTTAAAGATGTAAACTTAAAACTACGTTAGCCATATTTTAGTACACGCATAGTTAAGCTTCAATCATAAAAAAAGATAATAAACTTTTTTATTCAGAGACTACAAAGTTTTTCTCTAATCTATAGTGGTGGAAATTAGCTTTGACTTAAGGAAAATAAGGTTGAATACAGTCGGAGTTAGAGCCAGCCACACTCGAAGACACATGCAGTAAATGTCAGTCTCAATTATAATAAGCTAGCGCAATGTTTGAATCTTTACTTAGCAACGAAATCCTGGTGATGTATGGATGTTTGTTTTTTTTTTTCAAAACATGCGGGAAGCAAACACCATCAAAATGAAGCATCCATGTGCTCCTCGTTATTTTTGCATCATTCCAAGCACTGCAGTGCTAAAACCTTAGTGTAAACTAACAATGCTGTTTATATTTCTATTAACATTTTTTCCGCATGAGAAAATTTTTTGTTTTGGCAAATAAGCTTTTGAGGAATATCTCTGAAACTACGACTCATTTCGTGAGGTATCGCATGATGCAGAAAGAATGATGAAAATTTGTATTTATATACTAGGGCGGTTCAAAAATTAATGTTGCTCAGAATTTCGATTTCAAGACACCAAAAGTTTCATTTTGCTGTAAATGTACATTTCATGAATCAAAACCGAAAATTCTTCTTAAAATAGAATAATTATAAAGTTTAGTTCAGCAATTGTTGTTTTGGAGCTATCTTTCATTATATTTCGTAATTTAATTTTCCACCTTCAATAGAAAATGTCTTCAAAACTATAGATATTACAGAGAAATAAATTGCTGATTCAAATTAAGTAGCTCAAAATCCATATAGAAAGTTAAAATGTTTAGATTCAATAAAGAAATAATTTTTCCGTAGGTACTTTGAGATTTTTCTGTTTTTAAAACGGTTCCATCAAAACGGAAGTCCTCTTAAATGAACTAAATTCTAAATATGGGGCTTATTTACTTCAAAATTAAACTGTTCGTGCTCTGGAAACGATATTTTTAGCAACTTTAATTTTTTCCATAAAAATCTTAACACCCCCATAAAAGTAACCGTTTAGAAGATTATTCCAAGAGGGAAATTAATTTTTCAATTTCTGCTTGAATTTTCCATAAAATAGACCCGGATAATTTTTAACGTATGAAGGAGATATTCTTCAAAAACTAGTTTTATCGAAATTTCAGCAGTTCTTCAAATATTTCTTCTTCTTGCAAAAATTAAAGTAATATTTACCTTACACTAAACTTCAAACTACCAAAAAAAAAAAAAAAAAAAAAGAACTGACCGCACTAAAATTCCAACCGGGGTCCAACCGCGTGATTGATAGAAAAATATTATTTTTATGTACGATTACAAACTTGTTAGACCTCTACACCACTGACTTATGTATATGATGAAGATATATTAAATTTGTATGTTAAGCAAATGTCTGTCCAAATGGTTTTATACTTTCATGATATTCACCTTACTGTAAAGTTCAAACAAAAAAAAAAAAAAAAAAAAAAACAAAAACTGATCGCACAAGATTCGAACCGGTGTCCGTCCGTGTGATATATAGAAACATATCCTTTTCATAACATAAACCTTTTCCATTAGGGTTTTTAGTGTAACGTCTACCTTTTTTTGGTAGTGGTTGGATTAGTAAATTGCGTAGAATATTTTAATTTCAAAAAACATTATTGAGAAGACCATTTGGTTATGATTGTGGGTTGTTTCAGATTTTCAGCAGAATTCTTAAAATTGCAAAATAATATTATGTCATGTTACTTTTATGATTCAATTGGATAGTATCTTCGACATTCTGGAGCAAATTTTTTTTAAAATCGTTAACATGGGAATAACCCATCTTCATCATGCTGAAAATCTTAAACAAACCACTTCAATCGTAACCAAATGGTAATTTTAACAATGTTCTTTTTTTTTATATTAAAATGTTGTTCTACTAGTTCCAACTAAGTCAAAAAATCTAGGTCACTACCAAAACAAACGTCGACGGTAGACTACAAACCCTTAAGGTAGCCTTGTCCAGCTTTGGCTGAGATTTGTGCTAAATGGACTAACATATCCAGACAAATTATTTTTATATTGGCTAGAAATATTCCAATCTACCTCAAACACGTTTAAAAATCAACGCCGTCTTGACTACACTAAAAATATTTATCAACAACTGCATTTTCTGCCAAAATCTTAAATTCGAAAAAATCGAGTTTTGTAAGGTTTTTTATCAAAAAAATTCTTGCGTGAAAAATTTCCACACTCAAATTAATATCATCTAATAGCTCGATCAATACATAGAGAATAAACTCTAAAAAATTCAAACCTTTTGCTTCGGTGTTAACGGTTTTATGGGCACATTAATAAACCAGTTGCAAATTTTGGTTGTTACAAAATTGTAGCCCAAAAATTTTCTATGGATATACATAATCGTTAAATAATTACTTGTAATGAACTTAGTTTGGCCTTTGAACTTGAATAGATTTTTATGCGGAATGAACTTTTTATGCTTAATTTTTCATGCATTAAGAATCATTTTTCAAAACTACTCTTTTTGCGTTGAATTTTCTTGGGTTAAACCGATCTACAGCTCAAATTCAAACGTCATTTTGACACTTAGTCGTTTTGCTTTCAAAAGCCAGATGCAAAAGTCTGTACGCGCTGCAATGCAATGAAAAATACATAAATAAATTTGCATTAAGAATTTGTTTTTTTTTTCTACATTTTCTGTTACTTTTTGTGCTGACCAGTAGCTTGCGGCTTAATTTGCGTTCGTCAACATTTCGTCCATTATTCACTTTGGCAGCAGTTAAGCAGCAGCATTGGTCTACTAAGTGCATTAAGGCAGGGTATTAAAAAGTGTTTTTTTTTTTTTTTTGTTTTTCGTTTTGTCTACTCTACACTGTGCACACTGCACTGAGCCATTTCAATCAACGCGCATTGAAGTGAAGCAGATCGTATGCATTGCATCCAGTGCGTTGCATTCATTGTGTTGCGCATGCGCAAAACCGGACTTTTGGTCTGCTGCATGTTTGCTGGTTGTATGTTGTTGAATGTTTTCAAACGTTCAAGTGTTAATGTTTTTATTTTTTGCTTATAAACATTTGGACAGCGCAAAAAAAAAAAAAAATGAAAAATATTGTGACAGCAGATCGATCATTGATGGGGAGTGATAAGGTTTTGGTGACGTTGATGGGTATGCAAAAAAGCAGGAAATGATATAAAGTTATTTTATTCTGAGTATGTGGCTGTTCTTGTTTATTTCCAGCTCAGTGCTTAAATTAAGCCTTAATTTTCGGGGATTCGATTGCGGGTGTGTACGTTCCACAAATTTCAACAACAAAATCTTATATGCTTTTGTCCCACTTTAAAATTAAAGCTCGAGTGAAATTTTTACATCAAATATTCCATAAATACTAAAATCAATTCACATAATTGTATTCAATGAAAAATTGACTATGAATCAATTGTATTCAATCAAAAGTTCAGACTAAAGATCAATTAACCGCCATCATCATCAACAACAATGGCAACAGCAACAACACAACCACAATGGCAATTAAAGTAATACACTAAACAATTTACAATGCATTGCAGCAAAAGTCTGATGAAAAAAGTAACAACATAGTACCCTTTTTTTGGTTGCTGCTACTGTTGCTGCTGCTGTCAACACAGTTTTTGGGGTCTTCACCATATTGCCGCTCATCAATAATAATTTGACAGCAATTTCCACGCTTTAATTTTGCCTGAAAACTCAAATTCAATTCAATTGTCAACAGTGCATAGGGGAGAGTGGAGGATATGGTATTAGCGAGAGACGGCAGCGCATAAATAACGAGAAAGCACCAAAATGTGACCGCAACGTTGCTGCTGTCTCTGTTGAAAGCGAATACAAAACTGAAAGCTAAAATTCATATTTCAATTTCAATTGGAATTAATTTAAATAATAAATAAATAAATTGTGATTTTCAGTTCAAGTGTACAGTGGTGTAAGAAGATGAAATTGTGTTAAAAAACCGTTTATTAGTCAAAGTTTTTTTTTTCATAAATGACAAATACAGTTTAGTTAGGTTTAGTTTTTAATTTTAAGTTTTTGGTTTTCATTTTTTAGTTTTTAGTTTTTTAGTTTTTGTCTTTAGTCTTAAGTTTTTAGTCTTTAGCCTTTAGTCTTTAGTCGTTAGTCTTTATATTTTAGTTTTTAGTTTTTTGTTTTTAGTTTTTAGTTTTTAGATTTTAGTTTTTAGGTTTTAGTTTTTAAGAATTTTTAAGTGTGTTACTTAATGACATTTTATATTGAAAATTGATTTTATTTTAATTGAACTTTTAGTCATATATTTGCAAAGATCGATTTACATATAAATCTATCAATGCATTTTTCTAACACATAATTATGACAAATCAAGGAACGGATTAAAAACACGGCTATAGTGACATATGTTTCGTCTTTCGCCACAAAGACTCATCAGACTATTTTTGTTGTAATTATAATTATATTTATTTTACTAAATTAATTATAATTGAAAAATTGCAAGTTTGACGAACCAAGGATCTCCAGGTTGGTAGCAGAAGTCGTTACCACTGCACCAGCCTTGCCCGGCTGCGAAGCCGACTTTTTGCCAGTTTTATTTGTGTGTTAATACGTATTGATATATCATAATTGTTGTTTTTGTGTTATTTATTGATATTTGGTATAGTTGTTCCTTTGGAACAAATTCAATACCGATTGCAGGTGTTTCCACCTTATATGTAAATCGATCTTTGCAAATATATGACTAAAAGTTCAATTAAAATAAAATCAGTTTTAGTTTTTAGGTTTTAGTTTGTGACTTTTACAAAAACAATTAAAATAAATATGGGGCTATCCATTATCACCGTGATACTCCAAATAGGCGCTGGGATCTGGACGAACGAAGTGTAGAAAAAAGCTTCAAAGTTTTAACTTTGATTTTGATTACTAGTTTGTCAAAAAGCGGCCACTGTTAACGAGAACGCCGAACTGGGACCTACGCGGATGATGAGTGCGACAGTGGCAACAACAATAGAAGCCACAGCCATTCATTGTGGTTTCGACAATTTACGGCTGCACTTTGGGAGTTACTTTTCTGTTTTATTGTGGGTTCTTTTTTTGAGTGTTGCTATATGAGTACATAACTAAAAATTGTCCATACATATTTCTTTTTTTGAATATACGGTTGGCAACTCTTAAATTTTGAAAACTAAACAATGCAACACAAAAGTTTACGCTTGACAATCAAACGAGTGTTGAGTGGAGGAGGGTCCCATTGGAAAACTTTGAATAAATTAAAATTTTTTTGAAAAAAAAAAACCAAAGTGTTGTGTGAAGTGTGATTTTTTAACTCCTTTTTCTCATGTTGTCTCACTTTTTTTTTGTTGTTTTTTTTTTTCTTTTCTTTCTTGTTTTTCTTTTTATTTATGGGTTTTTTATTTTTATTATTTTTGTGGCTCCTTTATTTTAAACGTCATTTTACTACCAATTTTTATTGTAACCAACCAACGTTGTTGTAGCGCTCGCTGTATAACCCCAATTATGGTTTTTGTTGGTTTTTTGAGCTTGTTGTTGTTGTTGTTTTGGGCCTGTTCGTGGTTAAGTGTCTAATTGAAACGCATAAATAAACAATAAACTGCCGCTCAGAAAATTGATTTTTATTCATTTTGGAGTTATTTTTGTTGTTTTGTTCCTCCGGCATCATCCGCGCATGAAAATCTCCATGTTTTGATTTTGTATTTGTACAACAATAACAACAAATACAAAAAAATATTTTACGATTTCACAGAGATTGAAATACAAATACGTATATCCCCCCTCTCCCTACTTCACTTTTAAAATTTAAATGATTTCTAGTGTTTCTAGTGGCCAGTTGGTTAGATATTTTTGGACACAGGCGACTTGACCCTTTTCAACAGAGTGTACAGTGTACACTGGTGCTACCGGATTTAAATTTTGCCGCATTTTTTTGTTTTAATTTTATTCGGTTGACACGGTTCGTTTGATTGGTGTGTGTAAACAAAATAATTGGTTGACCACCCGTAAAGTGTTGCTCATGTAACGCGGTGACGTTAACGGCAACGGCGGCATATGTTGTTCCAAATTGGGGCCAACAAAAATTAAAGGTTTCAAATTCAATGCATTTGTTTAGTTTTTGAACTCGAAAGTTTTTGGCTGCATATTGAACTCAGTTGATTGGGGATCAATTTTGAATGGCCAACCAAATTTGTTGTGTATGTAAAACTTGGTCAAGCATTCTGTGTGAATAAAAGTGTATAATCACAATTCTATATAATTAGAAATCTGTGTTATGAACTATTCAAAAGTTGTGGTGGGATCGAAAATTGAATGAGTTCCTCTTGCAATGCATTTAATTTAAAGGCTTTCGCATTTTTTGGTTTTTCTTCCTCTAAAGTCTTTTTCAGGTGACTGTAGATCTTCGAAAATCTAAATTCCCGACGGCGAAATTCATTCTGCAGTTAATTTGTCTTATCGACTCCATTCCATTTGATATGTGCAAATGGTTGTTCATGGTTTTACTGTAAGTCAGCATTTAAGTTGTGGTGTTTGCCCATCAGACGTTTACTATGCGTCTTGAGATCGGTAAAATGCCATGTCTCGCATCAATACAACAGTTTTTGACTACGTCGGAGTGTCAAAAGACATAACTAAGTATCTCGGCGTAAGAATACTTCATTCCTACAGATCCGCAGACCATCTAGTTAGCTTATGCTATATAGATCTAACCTGGAGTACAATTGGCACATATTGAACTATTTCTCTAGGACAGTGCTCAAGTTAATAAATGCTATGGGCTTCGTTTCATCTATTGATGCTATTAATAATTATTTCCATTTTGTTTTTTGAAACGCAAAGCACCTTAAGTACCGTAAATTAAAAAGGCTTTTAAAATGCAGCTTTTTCCTTGGAAAATAACTAAGATAGCTACGTCAAGTTACGTCTTCTTACTATAAAAGAATTAAAGGTGAGAATGTATGTACTTTTTCAGTTTGAGTCAAAAAATGTAAGACGTATTTAAGCCAATAGAAAAACTCATAATTTTTTTGAAAGGAGTCATGTGACGTATCACAGGCATTTTGGAATACTTCTTGACTACCTATATCTAACCAAGCATGCCAAATTTCATTGTCATAGAAGCACTCGTTAAATTTTTTGTTCATAATGTGAAACATGTTTGAAGCCATAGCTCTGTGCACCGACTTGATTTGTTAGAAAGAGACTGATTAGGGGGTTGAGGAGAGGAGGATATAAAAGAAGTATTGGAGATTATTCCACAACTTAAGAGTGCGGCCAAAGAAAGAATGAAAACTTGTAAAATATACTTTTTAATGTTCCTAAAAGAGAGGAAAAACATAATGTAAGCAGAATTAGAGATAAATGTGTAAATTTTAAAATGTAGGTATAAATTGAATAAACTTGATGTTTCTGATGGTTGTGTAAAGAAAATAAATCGAATTTTATGTAGCACGGAATTAGGTGCACGCGCTTACAGAACTAGGATCAACGCAAAATTATAGTCCGGAATAAGGGAAAAATACAGTGTTACTAGAAGTATGAAGAATTATCATAACAGTATATGGGTTATGATTCTCAAATTTAGCACTAATCGACTTTGGATAAATCAATGCTTATGAAAATCATATATCCGAACTTAAAACTGAGTTGTAAGACATGGAATCGTTCTAGAATTGGAGAGTTTCTTAACATGCCGGGATTCGGTACACTTACGTTAATTCGTTCTTCTACTAAACGCGGTTATAACGCAGCAGGAATAGGCATAGGAATATTTGAACTGAAGGAATTAGCTCTCAAGAGCACATCCCATTATAATATCTATAGAAAATGGTAACACACCCAACGTTACGACGTTGTTCGAGAGAACCAACGGAGGAGATAATATCGGCGTTGCAGCTTCATAGCACGTGGTTGAACACTATCTCCGAGGTAAATTTTGGAGTCCCGGCACAGACATCCGATTTGTATTCTAGCTTAGGTCTAACATAAGGGAAAAGACAGTCCACGCAGGGATCAACAGAATTGAAGTACTTATTTCTTACACCGGTTAAGTTAACCAAAGCATTTGAAGGCTTCTTTCGACACATGGAAGACATTATCTATCTAGCTCAGGCCAATTTGAAGTAGTTGTTGTGGAGTTTTTCCCGACAGCTGATCTATTTTCTTTAAAAATCATCATTTATAATAGTTGTCAGCTAAACGCTGGTTTTGGTAATGAAAAAGTCTTATTATCCACTTTATTGAAATTGTGCTCTAATTAACGAAATTTTTGGGTTTACATAAAAGACCCAAAAAGCATAAAGGAATTTTAAGTATTGAAAATTTTGGATATTCAGTAAATTCACAGCTTTATTAGAAGCTTATAATCCCATTCATTTGAAGCTTTTGGGGTTAAAGTTCTCGTATGTTAGAACATCAAGTCTTCCGTCTGTTTCGAAAAAAAGAGTTTGACAAAACAACAGACAGGGTGAGGTAAAACTAATGTTTTAATGTGAATGTGGAAGACTTTGTGCTTTGACAGAAAAATTCTAGATAGATATTGCATTAGTCGTCAACTATCCAAATTACACAAACTTTGCATTTTTCAAAATTAATCTCAATATTTTTAAAATACTACTACTTATTTCAAAATAAATGTATCAAAAGCTGCAACAAAGTAAGAGGAGCGACAAAAAACAAAAAAAATAAAAAAAATTACAAAAATAATGCTCAATGTGGGCGTCATCCACACGCAGACAAGCACTCAAGAATTTCCGCAAAGTGAGCGGCAATAAAATTGTCGCATGCACATACGCGAGCAGACGACGCCATTAGGCGCAACATTGTCATCTAAAGAAGCTTTACCATAGAGTACTTTCAAAGACTTAAGAATGACCCTACCAACGGTCATCTAGTGGTCGTTATATTCAACCATCCGTTAGCGCGTTCAAGTGTGCAGTAGATAAAGATGGAATGGCAAAATCGCATATTTTTATATGATGGTCACTTTATGTGATCGCAAATATGTTGCATTATACGGTGTGTAATAAAGCTATCATTATTGTATTCTTTTTTTTTTCTAACTATCCACAGCCGTTCTCAAATTTTTCTGAAATTTTGGTAACACAAAATCATCTCCATTGCTCAGGATTTGTCAGTAAAATCTTAAGAGAATTAAAGGCACCTTAAAGGAGTTCGGTAGTGGCGCAATCTCAAGAAAGTAGCTAAAGTATACAAGAACTACCAAGTCAATGTTACAGTAAAAATAAAAGAAGTGCCGTTAGAGCTTAAAAAAGAAAGACAATAAAATGTTTCACTCTGTAACGCGTACCAAAAGAAAATGACCCCTGAACTAAAAAACTTATATAGCGTAAGTTGCCAGGAAGTGCAAGGATTTTAAAGAGTTACTGTCATGGCTATAACTGCGAAATCTAATGTTGTGTTTCTTGATGTGTATTCTCTTGTGCATGCAGCACTAGTGCATTTCTTGTGGCGAACACTATTTTTTATGACAACAATTCACACTTAAAATAACAATGACAAGGTTACTTACGTAATGGCCAAGTTAAGAAATAAAAAAGCCAATGCTGTTACATTACTAAAAGTAAGGGGTGTGGCCAACCAAATTGCTAATGGTATTTTATGTTGAGTGCAACACAGCTGCACTTTACAATTCAAAAAGTTATAGGAAAATTAAACATAGAGACTTAGCACTACAAAGATAGTAATTAGGCAGTTGTAATTGAAAACATCTGTTTCAGACAATAGAAATCACTTGTGTTACAAGAGACAACCGAGGCATGATCTAAAAAAAAAAACATAATTTTACGCCACGTATTGTACGTTCACGGATGCGGCAACTCAGCCCCAGAAGTCTTCAAAACTGAAGGATAGAATGTCTAGTGGTTAAATCAGGATTGTGCGTTGTTGCCAATTTATATCTCCTTTCCTGGAAATCAGTTATAGAGGGAAAGTAAATAAGCTACAGCCTATGACTGCAATCCTGAGGCTTTAATTCTTGCACCAATTGAATTTTATAAGGGTGCAGTCTAAGGTCTTTCAGGAAAGTTTGGTGTAATGATGATCTAGGTATATACAATATAAAGATCGGATCGTAACGAACATACTGATTTACGAATTCGTCTGTTCGCGATGAACTTTTGGTTTTTCTTTTTCGAAAGTAGATTAGGTGTAAGATGCATTTACGCTTATCGTAAGCCCCATCGTCAGCAATGCTAGACTCTATGTACTAAACATCATACCAACTAAAACCAAAAATAGAGCTTTGCGCCGTTATTTGCTTGTGACGTATGTATGTCGCTGTTATTGTCTTAAAGTTATGTTGCTGAGATAGCTACGTACCATTGTCCTAAGATATTAAGGAACTTAAAAACGGTTTTCCAGAGCATCGACTGTGTCAAACCATTTGACGGTGTTAAAAGCATTTTTCACATGTAGTGTTGCCAAGTGAGTAATCCGTCTGCGAAGTTGGTTCTTGTTCTGTTTTTTTTTTTTAAAACCTACGCTTTGGAGTCTACCAGGCCGAAAACTGAGGTGAAAAAAGTATGCTAGTTATTTTTGGCTGTCGCAAATGAAACCTACACAAGATTTTCAAGTTTTTTTCGAGCTGCTAGAAAATAATTTCGAGCTGTTTCCAAACGCCGGGGAAAAGCAGAAAACTCGGAATACGATTTGACTAGCTTAAAAGACACACTGAAAATAACAGTTGCAATAAAAAAAAACTTCACAGGAATTTCTAGCTTTTTTCGAGCTGCTGTCGACAACTATCCGAATTTACCTAAGTCCAATAGTTTTTCCGAAAAATCGGAAAAATATGATGTTTCCCTCAAAAGTAAGCTAGTGATTTCTGGCTTTCGTATATGAAACCTATGCCACATTTTCGAGCTTTTTTCGATCTGTTAGATAGTAATTTCGAGCTGTATCAAAATGTCAAAGAAAACCGAAAAATTTGGAAAAACGATTTGACTACCTTAAAAGACACATTTAAGCTTGTTTGGTAGATCATTCGAGTTTTTTATCGCTTGCAATAATCCCGGTTGTATGACTTTTTCTAGGAGCTTTCCTGCTGTATCCAACATACAAAGTGGACAATATGAAGATGGCGACTCTGGATTGCATTTGCCTTTGCTAATAAGTACAAGCTGTAGAGCTTTCCATACTTCTGGATGTACAGTCTAAGGAAGAGCTGGAGTTTGTATTGTGCGATTATTTGATATATCGCAAATGGGACCCATCTGGACCAGGTGTCCTTTGATTTTGAATGGCTTTAGCTGCAATTAATTGACAGCACAATTGCTTCGGCTTGGATAGTTTCATGCTTCGGTAAGAGTGCATTGAGAATATTTGTCGCTTCTTCTTCTGCTAAGTTAATCGTGTGGAGATTAGCATCAAGATTCTGTATGACTTACATGAAGCCAAGGCCCCATGTGTCATTGTTTATGTCGCTACGGTGTTCCTTTCATTTTTTTATTTTTTGCTTTTGAGTATCGCAATCCTGAGAGATTTCTTGGCTTCTCATTATTCTTGGGCCAGCTCGGTGACGTTGCCGTGTTTTCTTGCTCTTGTATACCGCATTATACTTTCTGTTTTTGACGAATTTGGTCGTCGAAATCTCGGAATTGAGCTGATGTCCTTAAGACTTTTCACACATTTCCGAATAAGGAAAGAACTTGTGGTATCATTTTAGTTGCGCAAACCGTGAATACTGCAAAATTTCCACCATGTCACGAATATTCATTTTTGTAAGTCACTTTTTGAGGTAACAAGTCGCTCATTTGATGCTTCCACATATTTATTTTAAATCGATTATTGAATTTAAATTGATTTAATAAGATTTACTTTGTAATTGAAATATGTTAAGTAGAATAAGAAATTTGAAGACAACCAACAAAATAGTTGGACAATAGTGTAATAGATTAAGTAAAATAGTATTAGAACAATATGGCAACACCAGAAAACAGCTGTTACAGCAATCAGCTGTTCACACTGAGGTGAGTTGGGATGGTTATAACCTCAGTGTCGACGGAAAATATTGGGATTACAGCGGCGACCGGGAGCGAGTAAAGGTGGGAAGCATAGTAGTTACTAGCATTTAGTTAGCACGGTATTGAGCTAAGCCGATGCTGTAAAGGTGGTAAACGTAGTAATTAGTGGTATTTGGCAAGAACGGAACTGAGCCAAGCTGATACTGTGAGAGTGGGAAACATAACGGTTAGGGGTATTTAGTTAGAACGGTATGGAAACTGTGAAGGCAGGACTTCCGAACCAATTGTAACACGCGAAAATATGTAAATAAGGTACTGTAATCGTAAGAAATTTGTATATAAAGGAAATAAGAGAACGAAAACCAGTGTTTATATTCAACTTAAAACCAGAATAGATACAATTGCTAATCCTTTCTCCAAAATAAAAATATTTTGTGATGCGAACATTAGCCACCGACGAGCCAAGACCTTGGCCGCAGCAAAAGCTTCGTCACAACTTGCACAAAGAACTCACGGTCCGCTTCCGAGAAACGCTGCAATAGCAACTGAACCCCGTACAGCCAGTTGATTTTGCTTTAACTTTTGCAAATAGCGCCATATGTCATAGTGTGTTGGCATTTATGTTATAGACAGATAGAGAAATATTTAAGATTATCAACTTAATAGATGGTGATTTAAACGATATGCTTTTTGAAGTTAATTTTATGTTCATCAATTATATAACTGCAAGTAAACTTTCTGTGGAAAAAAGCTCAATTGTTTTAGTTTTTAGTAAAATGGCAGTCGATTTACATTATGACATTATTTTTGCCACAACTTGCGTAATCTTTATTTTTAAACACATTGTACTTAGTATGTGATTAGTTAATGAACTAAACTGACAATAACTAAATTACTAAAAATAAAATACCTTTTTAAATATTAATTACGGCAATTAGATATAAATTAAAGAAATGATTTATTACAATTTAAGCAGTTTCCTACTCAAATCTTTTATTATACTGAAATACCCACTCAAGCATTTCTTAGTAATTATTCATGAATTATCTAAAAGATGACTTCCTTTGGATTTTCTTACCAAATTTGTAGACTTAAATTGCTGCTAAAAAATTATTTATGACACGCAACAAACAACACAAAAAGCACCAAATTGGCAGCTTTATGACAGCTTCAAAAAACATTTAAGTTGATTTTAAATTCATTGAAATTCAAGCGTCGTTTTTTCATAATTTAATTTATTGCAAATAAATTTGATGACCAAAAAATTTAAATGAATTTTTGGAAATCAAACGATCATAAGTCGAAGCGAAGAAGAAGAAGCAGAAAAAATTTACATAACTAAAAGCAGATTGACTGCGAAGCCGTAAAAACCAACCCACAACAAAAACATTTAAAGCCCGCAACCAACAAAGAAACAGAGCAAACCAACATCTGAAGAATTAAATTTTTTTTTTCTTTTCATTTAATGGTAGCCTCTGGAGAATGTGTGGCCGAGCGTGTGACCATTTACGAAAATGAAAAAAAAAGTTCAACTCTTTTAACGAAATAAAATGCAAATCGCACAAATTCAAAGCATTTTAAATAGCATTTTTTAACACAAGTTTTCGTTTCATTTTAAAATGGGAAAATATCGTTATGTTCTTTTAAATGTTTTTTCCTAAAAGTTATAAATACGGATCAGCATAAATTTTGTTGAAATATCGTAGTAAATCATTGAGAAGAATGGGAATCTACTTTTGAGTTGACTCGAAAGTGGCAAAAGTTGGATTATTTAACGCCTCTGTTTAAAGATTTATTTATTTTTTTGCTTTTATCTCTTATAGGCTATAGTCATGCTCAAAATCGTAATAACACTGATCACACAATTTAAGCCGCAGTAATCATTCAAGAAAATTAAATACGTGCCTACGATATTTTATCAAATCTCATCCATCTGCGTCACTGCATTCCAGGGATATAACGAATTTTGTGTTCGGAGACGACTTCATTCCCCAATTCTCCAAATTTTTGCAAGGTTATAGATACGCTACAATACTTTATTTTATGGGGCTTTATCTAATAATGCGTGAGCCAAAAATTGAGGTGGATTGGATGATGCTAAGTGGTTTCTTATCGAGCTTAAAGTTCAAAAAAAGTGAGGTTGATCTAGACATTGCTCTTGCTTTGCCCAGGTGTCGTCTTTAGACAGGCAAAATGTTAGACCAACATTCACTATTTTTCCCCCTCAATATTTTTTCTGTACAAATGTATCCAGCCCCTGTACCCACCCCTGCAAAAATTAATCTTTTTATGAAAATTTTACCCCAACTTCCAGAGCTTCTAGAGTGCCTTTGGTGAAGTAGAATGCAATATTTACCCCCTATTACCATAACTCAGGGGGCTACCCTCTGAAAATATTTGAGGGAAGAAATAGTGGTGGTTGGTATTGGATATTACTCCACCATGGGCACTAAAGAAAACCCTTGGGAGGCGGAAAAAGAATTAATGAAAATATTTTTGCAGTGGAAAGTCGACACTTAAGCTGAGTTTAATTCCGTGTTGTAGAAAACATGTTTTCAGGTGGTTTTCACGTTAGTTGTTAAAAACTTTAACCATCGTTATCTCTCTCATATGTGTTTTGATCTGGGATGCGGTATCAATAAGTTGATATTTCGAGCGGTAGAGGCCGCCAAGATTACAAAAAATCAGTTTTAGAGCTCCGAATTGAACATTTTGAAAATCTTTGGACATAATTATAAATTTGGTTTCAGTCAAAAATCGAACCAGTCAAACTTCTTTGTTCAATAGAATTAAGATAGATTGGGAAAAACTGTCCCGATCTTCATTCTAATTTGTTTTCCTCTATGAGGAACAAATGTAATGAAGTAAAAAAACAAAACAGATTTTCTACCAGATATTTGTAACGTAAAAACTTTTATTTTAAAATGATACACACTTGGGATGTCATGTCGGAGTCCCTTCTTTTTTTTCATTCCTGAAAATCCCATGATTGCTTGCGAGGGATCCCAGAATTTTTTAAGAGAATAAATTTTGCTAGTTAGGTGTTTTTTTTTCCAGACTCAAATTATATTTGCAAAACAAGTAACCCATGCATGCCTTAATGTTTGAATTTACTGGAACTCTTATTGTACAGGCTATTAGAAGAAGATCTTTACTCTTTACGAAATATCAACATTGAAGCTAAAAATGCTTTTCTTTATTTGTAGTAAATTTCAATCAAGATCTAATTTTAAGAAAAAAACTAAACATACATTTTCATTTACATTTAATTGAAAATGATGAAAACTCATTGTTTTAAAAACATTCGTTTTTATTAAGACTTTTATTTTTGATCTACATACTTAAAAAGGCTTTAGTCCCAGAACTGATCCTGGGATCTCGGAATTGCGTTTTATCCTTAGTACCTATGTATGTATATATAAAAAATAGTTTTTAAGGAATGCTTTTTAATTTATCACAGATGATTTAAATACAATACATGATCATAGATGGAACCTGTTTTTAAGAAAAAATCGATGGATTCAAATTTTTTATTAATTTTCAAAATTTTTGCACCACAATTTTGTTAAGTACCCAATTTATGTAAAAGGATTTGAATTAAAAAGTAAATGAAAATAATAAATAACATGAGCTATAAACGGAATAATCTGGTTTTATTTATGTAATATGTATAAATTTTTGCTAATATTTTCCTTTTCCAAAAAGAAGAAAAAACTCTTCCTTTTTTATTCGCAAAAAACATAAATTTCTAAAAGGCGAGTTCGTTTCTTAAGTCTTTCGTTTTGTCGTCCAATGCTCTTTGCATTATTATTGTAATTGCCGCGTACTTTTTGAAATGAAACATAAAACTTCGTTTATTTACTTTTATTAAATTGCAAATTAACTGTGCAGAAACCCAAAAGCAGCAACAAATACAAAAACAACAACAACAACAGAATCCAGAAAAATTCCTTTTTGTGGTGCCTTTAAACTGGTTCCTCTCAATTTCGTTGCCTTTCTTTTATCTCTTGGAATATGTTTTTGTTTTTTTTTTTGTTGTTGTTTTTGTTCACCTTCTTTGGTTGTTGTGTTGCGCGTTGCGTTCGTCCAGTTAAACTCGAATTGTTGTCGGGTCACTTCAGTTTAAATGAACGGCATCAAATCAAATATTTTGCTGGTAACAGCAACAACAACAACACAGCATTTGTTATTATAATGAAAATACGAAAAAAAATGCATTTATTAGTACGCTCTCATTTATACCATCCGTATGCACACTCTCTCATATATATTTTATTTTTATACTCACAATTCCTTTGAATTTTCTCTCTCTTGAAATTCTGCATTTGTCCCACTTCCAAGTTCCACAGTTAATTTATTAAAGTTGCAGACGAGCAGCGTTGCTCTCTCTCTCTCTCTATCTGTCTCTATATTTTTGTGCAGTTGCAGATACAGATGCTCACTGTTGTATCTTTAAAATTGTTAATTTTTATTTTTGGTGGTTTTTTGTTTTGTTCTTCAGGCATGTGGATAAACCAGTTTCATCTTTCGATATCTATAATTTTTGTTGTTGTTGTGTTTGATTTTCCTTGTTCTCTTTTTTTCCGTAATTTGATTTAGAAAACTTTTTTTGAAGTTTTATTGATTTCCCATAAATAACCTAGAGGCATTGCAGATGTTTTTCTTTTTATTCCAAAAATCAGATGTGGTTCTCTCCTTTACGAACCCAGAAGTTTTGCTTCAGATTAAGCAAAAACTGGGCATGTTAGTAAATTTCTTCAAATGCAGTTCTTCTTAAATTTTTTGCAATATTTCATGATCATTTCGAGCCAGGTCTTGTCCATAGAATGTAGTCTATAGTATTTTAAGATTAGCGATACAAAATATCAAAATGCACCTTATATCAGGCAGTGCATGTGAACATTTTGAGAGTTGTTGTTTTTCCGGTGGTATCAGAATTTTCAGCAAAAATTTTCTTGATGGCCAAATAAGGACAGGTATTCCTATTGGCAAAAGTAATGTCATAATGTGCCATAATTTTTAGCTCACAAAAGTAATGAGGATGCAAAGCATTTGCAGGAGAAAGGGGATTGACACCAGGTCAAATTGACCAAAGGTAGAAGCTGGTGAAGGACTGGGGTGATGATTGGTGGAAAATGATGAGAGTTGAATATTGGGGGAATGAAATAAAGAACCAGTAGAAGAAGAACGTGAAAGAATCTAGAAAAAAGGAAGAAAACCTTATTACAAAAAAGAAAAAAAAAACTAGTCGAAATAAAAATGAAAAACATTAATCATATAAAAAGGATGGACAAAGACATACGGGGAAGAGGACTCTGACTCGACAAGATTGACCACAGGTGAAAGAAGGAGAATGACGGGCTGAAGGCTGGGGGAAGAATACCAAAAAAAAAAAAAAATCAATACAAAAAATGGAAAAATTACTGGACAAGAAAGACTTCTAAAGAAAATTTACACTTATCCTCGATCATAAAGAAGTTTCATGTAAATGAAATGAAACGTTTGCACTTCTGAAAGTGCAAATTACCTTACATATAGTCAAATGTAGGAAATTTGTAGTAAATATTCCTTTATTATTTAACTACATTTTATTTGTAAATATGACTTTACGGACCCATCAAATAGTTCATACGTAAGGTAATTTAGATTTGAAATTTAGTGTTGATTACTTTAATTTTTCGACTAGCCAATATAGTAAAAAGTATTATACGTATTTTTCTCCGTGCACTACAGCATTTTGAAAACTTGAGTATATGGGAGGTGCCACGCCCTCTTGTCCGAATTAACCTAGTTTCTGACAAGAGCTTGCATTTACTCTTATTATGCTATGTTTCCACCGAAGGATTATAAGCTGATTTACGGCTGTTTCGAGACTTAGCTTTAAATCTCGGCATAAGTCAAGTGATTTTCAATATAAATTAAATCTATTTCTGCTGAGATTTATTTTAAACCTGCATATAAATCTCATTTCATTTAAAACCAAACAAATGCAAGATAAATATTAAGAAGAAAAGAAAAAAAAACTTCATTTTCCTACATATAACTTTTACTGTCAAAAATAAATCTTCGGATCCGATCGGTAAAATGATGCCGGATCCGGTAGATGTTAAATGATGCTGGATCCGCCGGATTACCGGATCCGATTTTCCGGATTGCAATTCCTAAGTAGGACATAACGATGAGATTTGTAGATCTCATCGCAGTTTAATATATGGTGAAAAAATAGTATTAGTATCTGAGAAAAATTTTGTTGCATTACCTCAAAAAATGCTTTCAGTATAGCATTTTGAAACTTTTGCTTACATATATGGGACGAGCCCGCCCTCTTGTCAGAATTGATCTTTTTTTTTTCGCCCAGAGCCTCCCCTTGTATTTATGTGTATTTTGGTTGAGTTGTGCTTTAAATGTTTTCTTTTTAAATATAAGCGTATTGGCGTGTCCGCTGACCGATTTTGCTCAATTTCAATGGAGCTTGCTTTAACGACGGAGCCAATGTACAAAATTTCATCGAGCTATCTTGCTTAGTTTTCACGTGAAAAACATTTCCGATGACTTAGTTTGACTAAGGCCAGAAACAAAATTAACATTTTCAATGCACTGAACATCCACAAAAATTATCAACTCCGCTCACTGTGGCAACGCTTTTGTGGAATGTATCTTGTATCCATACAACTGAAGTAGAGGCATTTAACCCTACAACACCAACAGCAACAAAATCGAGTTCGAAGGCATACGCAGCTATGCAACAACAAACATGTTAGAACACGTTCGCGCCTGCTTGTGGATGTTGTAAACGATAAGCCGAATGCTGTTGCCGTGCCGATTGAATTCAGTTCGCCGCAATTCGTGGTTCTTTTCGTACCTATAGAGCATTTGCTTTGAATAGATGCCGCTTGTTGGATACTTGAAGGCGCGTTTCGCATTCAGTTCGTTTCGGGCGGTGAATTCGTTTAGAAGTGAAACCGGTTTTTGTGTCTGCAATTTTTTCCCAAACAACTTAACAATCCGTTGCGTTTTGTTTTGTCAAGAAGTTTTGGTGGTGCATTCATGCTTCAAAAGCAGTGAAAATTTGCAACTTAAGTGAGAGATAAAAAATTCGAAATGAATTTTGCATAGTGAAAATTTTTTTGTAGAAATCAATTGGAAAATTTTCTATGATTTAAAATAAAAATAGTAATTTTTGATTGAATGTTTTTTATTAATTAATGCTCTTGCAGCAAAAGGAAACAAGTGTTTTTATGTTTGTTGATTTTAATCATTTTCTTTTTTGTGGGAGAAAAAGTTAAATACATAATTGGTTTTTAATTTGTTTTTAATAACAAAAAATAAACGTGCATTTTGAATTATTTAAATTTTTTATTTTAATTGGAATTAAATAAAAATTTTGAAAAAAAAATACATAAATTTAAACAAACAAAAAAGTGTCGAATTATAAAGTGAAAACGAAAAATACAAAAAAATTTTGTTTGAAGTGCATTTTGTGAAATGTTGTGGAGTATTCATACCTTTTTCCGAAAAAAATTAAACGAAAATTAAATTTTAAACTAAATATTTTCAATATTTGCAAACATTAATATTGCAAAATTTTTGAAACAAAATACAAACATCAATTGGATTAAAACTAAAAAATAAAATTCGCAAGATTATACGCAAGGATTATCTGTAAAAATTGTGGTCTATTGCTTCATTTGCAACTAAACATTCCCGAAGCGATAGCAATATTTTAAGCATTGATAGCAACAACATTCGAAAAAGAGCGAAAGCAACATCTTGAAAAAGGCAAGTTCACATAATTTGTATAAAACTTACACTTTTCTTCCATCACAGTTACAAAATTTTGACACTCTGTATCTCTTGATACATTAAGCTTAAGTTCGAGACCACAGCACCTCGGACGTTTGTCACATGGATTTATTAAACTTTTTTATCATAAACAGGTGTTTCCGCGTCAACTGTAAAGCTGAAAACTCTACTGATTTTTGCATAAGACTTCTGATTTTTGGTTTTTTGATTGAATCTACTCCTGAGTTATCTAATGATTTCCAGTTGAATGGAATGGAATTTTACCGCTAAGAAAATTCTACATCGGCCTTAAACCAATTCGTTTACCTCAAAAATCTATTACGCAAATGTAAAAAAAGCAGAGTGGAAAGACAAAACTGTGCCAACAAAAAAGCGTTGGGTCGAAATATTCTGTCATGTCGTTCCTCTTGAATAATTTGCTTACAATATCGAGTTTGTTCCCTGTTTTTTTGACTTCTCAACTCCAGTTGAGCGCATTTTTGCAAAAGCGAAGAATATTTGGACAGAAGAGAAATCTTTACTCCACGGTGAATCGCTCAATACAATCTAATGTGTGAATTTCACAAATTTCTGAAAATACAACCGAAGCTCTTGAAGAACATATTGAGTTAGTAAAAATTTTACTTTATAGGATCAAAAAGTTCGAGAACAATAGCAGAACGATGCATAACAAGAGAAAAACCAAAAATTTAGACCTTCTGTCTGCACTGTAATATATACTTTTTGATGTGATTCTCAACAAATCAATGCTGAAGGTTAAATAATGTATGCTTGTAAGTTCTTCTGGATGTCTCGGCAAATTCGTCTGATGATATGACCTGTGGGGGCATTGAAACTTAATGAAAACTAGGCTTCCAATAAATTATTTCGTTTTTGCTTTTATGCATTTTGCCTCGTTTTTATGGTTTTGTTAGTGTTTTTTGAAACGGCTATAACTTTTAAGGAAGCATCCTACGACACCTTTCAAAAGCTCATTTTGAAAAGAAAGAGTGGTAGTAGTGATAGCGATAAACTAAATCAAAAAATATTAAAAATAATTTACGCAGTCTGCATCAAACCTCAAAATAGCTATTTGTTTTGTCTTTTACATCAAATATCCCCAAATCCTGTGCTGATCAGCCGATTCCAACTTCGGATTCGGGTTCTACGCAGAAAGTTACTTCGAAATGACCCCCAGCTGTGTACAAAATTTCACAACCCGATTATTTATAGGTGTGTGTAATCATTAAGCAAAAAATGCTTTATAGTATAGAACCCGAAAGGTACGGGTTCAATGGAAAGTTTAAAACCAAAGGTATAGATGTCAATTTATTTTATCCAGGACAAAAGAAGTTGTTTCGTATGATTGAATCTAACCAGACATTAAAGATTTGGTCAATTAACTCCAAAGAGAGCATAAGCCCAAAATGAAATGTCTCCATTTCATGCAATCTTCTGCGATGCATTTAATCTCCTTCCACGTTATTCCCGATTTTTCAAGACAAAAAATACTTAATGGTAGGTATGTGTTTGTAAACAAAATTGACTGAAATGAGTATTGAAGTTTATAGTAGAAGTAGGGAGATCTCGAAATTGTAAAACTAAAAAATGTTGCTTTTGAGAAAAGTTTTATAAGAACTACAGACTTAAGTATGATACGTATAATAAATACTTTTGTATTGAAATTGATAAAACTAAGACGGCCCAAAAAATAGACGTGTGAACCCAAGTAATTTTTTGCTATCAAAACTCGTCATCTATTATGGTCTGGGGTGCCATATTTAGCAAAGGTAAATTGTCGCTAGTGTTAAAATAAACGCTCAGTATTACCTGGAAGAAGTCTAACAGAAAAATCTGAAGCCTAGTTTTCAGGCCATGTATGGAGAAGACTATTATTACTTCCAGCAGGATGGTGCACCTGCTAACACTGCTAAACTGGTTCAAGATTGGTGTAAGCAAAATTTGACAGATTTTATACCTAAGGATGAATGGCCTCCTAGCTCTCCAGACTGCAATTCTTTGGATTTCTACATATGGGGATATATGGTACAGCACCTCAAGGAATACAGAAGCTTGAAGGACATTAAAGCTGCTATTATTGATGTATGGGACAAAATACCGATAACAGTAGTGCATGCTGCGTGTAATAATTTTGATTTCAGACTTTGGCGGGTTGTGGCTAACAAAGGTCAGGCCATCGAGTAATTGCTTAATAAACAAAATATTTTAACTTCAGTTAATATTTGTTCACTTAAATTTTCTTAATTAAAATAACATTTAATACAAAAAACCTACTTTGTTTTTGTATGAACACATATTTGTCACACTGTAAAGTGCATTTCTAAAGATACCTGTTTCTGCAAATACGACAGTATTTTGTTCCACAAAATCCTGATAAAAAATAAAAAAAAATTACCAAAGATACAACACAATTGCATAGATAATCGTTGGGGTATTTCAATTAAATTCACTTTATTTCAATTGCAATCTATGCGTCAAAAAAAAAAACCCAAACAACACAAAAAGTCAAAAATGTCGAAATCAGATAAAAATCATTTCAAGTGCCGCAAGTGTCGAACAAAAGTTTCAGAATTGTAGCAAAGTTCACATTGCTGTCGCACATTTTTAACGGCTGACATAGAAACTAAAAGTACAAGCAGCCACAAAAATAGTTAACATACAACAATGACAATTATAACAAAATAAAAAGCAATCAAGTAACAATTTACCAAAAAAAAAAAAAAAAAAAACAGTAACGAGGTAGATACATAGATAGGAACAAAAAAAATCATTTAAAAAACATAAAAAATTTAACAAGAAATTTCTTATCTCTACCACACGATCTTTAGGCTGCGCGATCGCTTTGGAACTCACCACAACTCAACTTCTCTGTTTATTTCTATTAACATTTTGTCTCGTTCATTACCCCACCGCTTGAAAATTACATGTTGGTCCAAAACAAACTCCGTTGACATACTACTGACTCTGACAAACCGAATGAAAAAAAAAAACACTTAAATTCATTTAATTATTTTGACAAAAGATCTTAACCGCAACCGCAAGCAACTTGCGCATTTTACTCCAAAAAAAAAAAAAAAAAAAAATATAAAAATTAAAAGAAAGATTTTTATCTGCGCGACAAATGTAGCGGTTTTCTAGGAGCGGATGCAGTGACAATAGCAATTACAACAGACACCACCAGCAGTTACCAAAAGTGGTTATACCTAAAGTAAAATCCCATTTTAAGTTAACTGCGCTTGTAATGTGCTGCTACCAGGCGTCTGGCGACGATTGCACATGCTGTGAATGCTTGGCAATACTGGAAGCTTAATTGCTTTGACTTTATGCCACAAAATACATACCAACATAGTACCCTCCTTGTATAGGGTTGATGATCATGAATATAATTCTTTTTTTAGTATAACGATCGTCATATCATTTAGTTAATTACAAACCTGGAGTTTTATTAATTTTTATTTCATCTAAGATGTCTGTTGTACTGAATAAAAATAAAATAAATATGATTTATTTGATAAATTTAAACTTCAACCCATTGGCTTTCGCATCAAGAGAAAAGTTTTATAGCTAAAGAGATTTAGTGGCTTATTATTAACCAAAAACTGAATAAAAGCTTTCTTAGAAAGTTAATAGATTGTGATTTTAGTTTGTTTTACCAAAAATCTTTCTCTGGAATTAAATTTTTTTTTTTATAAAAACAACATTTACAACAACATAAAGCATTTTTCCGCTTGGATAAATGTGACCGTGTATTGGAAAAGGGAACTTATCTTCACTCATAAAATTTTGCAGTACAGCTAGAAATAAGAGTTAGGGTCAATTTTACCAGTTTTCAGTTTAAGATAAAATTCAGTGCTTAGATATGTTCTGAACATTTTATAACTGATTTGAGGTCGATTACCAAATTACAAGTGCCAATAAAATCCAAACCTCTACCCTATTTAAATTGGTAATTGACAAACTTTGAACTTCGACATCTGCAAACTTGAGTTTGCCAATGAACAACCAGAAGCAATCCAAGATCTTCCACTGTGTCCCAATAAATGTACTGTTTAGTGTGGTTTATGAGCTAGAGGCATCATCGGACCGTATTTCTTCAAAAATGCGGATGAAGCCCGTGTTACAGTCAATGTGTGCTCGCTACAGAGCAATGATTACTGGCAACAAAAATTCAGGATATTAGTGTAGCCATACAGCTGGAGAAACAATCGCTTTATTGAGGGAAACGTTCACTCAAGAAATGCTCCTGTTAATTGGCCACCAAGATCATGTGATTTGACGCCATTGGATAACTTTCTTTGGGGATATGTAAAATCACTTGTTTATGTCGACAAACCTGAAACTATTGACGCTTTGGAAACTAAAGCAACTCGTGTTTTTCAAGGAATACCGGCCGATATGCTCGAAAAAGTTATCGAAAATTAGACCCACAGAATGAACCATTTAAGAGCTAATCGAGGGCAATATTTGAACGAAATAATTTTTAAACATTAAGTTGTAGAAACCGAACTATCATTCCAAATAAAGATTTGCATCAATACATTGATTTCTATGTATTTTATTTAGAAAGACAAAAATTGGAAGCTCTTATTGGATCAACCGTTATGTGTACAGGATGGGCGGGTATTGGTAGTATACAGAAAAATGTAAAATTCCTGGGACCATTCTGTACAAGATTTTAGTATCATTTATCGAAATTCGCAAAACCAACGGAGTTATTGGAGTAAGTCCATAAAGCGACAAAAATGCTATCGATCAAATAACTAATTGTTATGGCACAAAATATATATACTTTTGCCACTATATGGATTTATAAAACTCCGTTTGTTTTGCGAATTTTGAAAAATGGAACCTAGAAAAGTTGTTTAGGATAGCCCAAGAAATCCTACATTTTCCAAAATTCTACCGATTCCCGCCCAACCTGCTGTATAAGTATGCATTTTATGTAATAACTGTGATCTTCAAGAAATTTAACTTTCTAGAAGTCCTTTGATTTAGTTGCAAAGTTAATCGAGGCCTACTAGAAAGTGTATAACTACACTGAAAATACATTAAATTGGGTATTTAATTTTAATGAACTCTTTATGTATTTATCGCATAGCTACACGAGTAGTTCATGTTACATAACTGCTACCACTACACCTTCCACATAAAACATTCCTCCTGACGGTGCCGCTGCTGTCGCTCCCTTTGACGCCTACTAATGTAACGATTATTTTACGAGTAACCATCACTTTCAGCCGCTTTTTGTTGTTGTTTTTGTTGTATTTATTCAAATTGTGTTACCAACTGCTGATGAGCAATTGCGGCTGTCTGGTGTTTTAGTAATTAAATACCTACTGGATTTTTTTTTTTGTTTTTCACTTTCGAAAAAAAGAAAAAAATTTGTTTTAAATTTAATTACATGTTGGAAGCAACAGCAGCGCAGTAGATAAACATGAAAATTTTAAATATTCGTTAAAAATCAATCCAAATTAATTATGTAGGTATGTACAACAACAACAACAACAGCAACAAAAGTTAAAACTGAAACAACAAGGAACAAAAAAAAAACTTGGTAACAAAAAAAGCAAAAAGAACAGAGCGCAAAGTTTTAACAGCTGTGTAATTTGAGTAACCAGTGCGGAGCTGTGCTTTATTATTTTGCCTGGAACTTGGTAGAACCGCAGACAAACTAAAGTTTAGTAAATTGCGTATTTAATTACAGTTCAGATACTTTTGCTAAAGAGGAACAATGTTGCAATTAATACATATGGCATGAGTCAGAATAGCAGTGTGTGTCAGTAGGGGGGAAGGTTATGAAAGAAATTTAAATTAATTAAAATAAAAGATTGAACAAAAAAAAAAAAATGCATATAATCCCAAAATCATACTTTATACATGAAGATTAAATCTCATTTTGTTTATTTTGAAGAATCCAATGTAATATAAAAGTTTTTAATAATCTTATGATAAACTACATATATTTGAAACTTCAGGATGATACTTAGGTTGGAATGGAGACTTGAAAACTTGATGTATGTATGTTTACTGGTGCATGGATATCAGAAATCAAGCACTGCAAGATATTGTTTTCTCTTCGGCACGAAATTTGCCTTCAACTCAAGCCATATGTGTATTAAAATACATAAATTTTTTGGATTTAGTCGCTATTGCTTAACATTTCAAAATAAAGATTTTATTATGGAAATAAACTTCTTTAAAACCGTCCGAGAATAAAAGCTTTTTTAAGAAAGTTTCAAAAATTTAAAAAGTTACTTAAATGCAATGGCATGCTAATCGTTGGGTAAAACTGGAAGATATGGCAACTTTTTTGTTGATCTGCTAAAAAACTGGAATTGAAAAAGATTTTTAAGGCAACTAAAAGCGAATTTAATCTTTATTTAATTTAAAACAAATAATAGTATTTCAATTAAAACAAAAATTATTGAAAATATGTTTTCTTTTCAATTCAAAAAGTTGGTATAAATTGCCATCTCACCCGATTTTATGGGTGACACATACGGTACATAACGCATTGAATCCAATCATCTGGCTTGTGCATAGTCTTCTCCAAGTGCATTGCACCCAACAGAGTTGCCATGGAAGTAAATACTTATTTTCTTCACCTTCATCGAAAAAGCATTATTTGTAACCATCTTTCCAATTTTTTGGCATTTTTTGTGTTTTTCACTTCAAGTTTTCAATCTTCTGCTGGACCATATTATCATTATCCGAAGGCGCTAGAATTCTTGCCGTTTATGTTCTTTCGTTCGGCTTGGAGTTTTTTGAAGTCCTTGGAACAGGCGAGATTTCATTTAATAATTTAATTCTGGTGAGTTGTCATTTGTATTCAGGGTTTACATAGCGTTTTCTGAAACATAAGTGAAAACCTCAAATTAATTAGGTAGAAATGAAAAAGTAATCATTAAATGTTAAATTTGATAAAAATCCTGCAATTCTAGTTTGACTGTAAGTTCAAGTACTTCATATTAAAGCAAATATCTTCTAACATGCAAAGGGAGAAATGGCACTCTGACCATATCACCTTCAGTAATTAGATGCCATTTCTTCCTTTCACTGTGTACCACAAAAATATCACGAAACGAATAAACGTGTTCACTCGCGATCGTATTCATCCAAATCAGTCGTTTACAATCCGATTTTTTCAATCCTGTACACAAGTAATTATTGCAACTACAGCTAAATGAACTATTTACCACAGCTTTTCGCGCAACTAAACTTAATTTTATTCATATTTGAATGCTACGAAAGCTGCAAGTGTTCAAATTCAAAGGGGTGCCACATCACCTGGGAGTGCCACATCTCCTGAGTTTTACCTAACCTCATTATCTTTATCTCAAAAAGTGAATATTTTTCATAGATATTGCAGCTTTTGAGGCAAAATATCCGTCTAGTTATAGAGCCAAATGCGGCCTTCAAAAATGTCTCGAATAACAAGAAAAAATAAAGAACTTCTTTGCTTAAAAATATATTTTATTGAATTTTCAAAAGAGACTACCAAATGCTCCGAGAACTTTTAGCGTAAACATTCTGCATGTGTAATATAAAGCTAAATAAACAAAACCACTCTCTAAAATCATCCAGAAACTTCAAAATCATGTAGGCAGATGGAAAAGTATAAAAAGACGGTAGATTGATTGTAATTTTTATCGGAACATTAATATCAAGTTTTTAAAGATTGAACTAGAATTTGTAAATTAACCCCGTAAGACCGGTAGAGACAATTGTCTCAGTAGTCCCATCTTTGGTCTAGTTATTTTGTAAGAAGACTAAAACAGACTACAGCTAAAACTAGAACAAATCATTTGTATCAAAAAAGGTCCGAATGTAGTGTATAGTCCGTCATTAATACCAAAATTGGTCCAAATGTGTATGGATTGTGTTATGCTGGAATTAGCCAAGAAGTAGCGTTTCGTAACGTAACGTCACGGTTGCTTGTCAACGTAGTATCGATTAGTGAAAACGGTAGGCAACGTTCGAAATGTCACCATACAACTTAAAAATTACTTGAAAAATTCCCGTTTTTTGTAAACAAGCATCCATCGTATTACTTATTTTAATTAATCTGTTCAAAAAATTCCATTTATAACATCAAAATTTAATTTATTTTATCTAACAACGTAGTGCGACGTTTGAAAATTTAATTTCAACAGGTCTCAACGTTGCGTACCGCTACTTTACGTTTTCACTAATCGCTTACACGCTTTTGTCATTTGATAGATTTTGACAGAAGTCACGTTACGAAACGCTACTTCTTGACTAACTCCGCCATTAGTGAAATTGTAACGTTACTGACTACGCACTGTTTGGTAGTACGTCGACTGTGAAGAATAACAAACGATAGTGTATCGCACTAATGACTTGCGATGTGTGGAAACGCACAGGTTCAAATCCTCCACTCGGTGATTCTCAATTCCAATTTTTAAATTTCTATTAATTTCTACACAATTTTTCTGAAGACTCTTCGGAGTAGAAAATGAAACAACAGAGCTGATGACATTTTTCTAGTCCGAATGTAATGCATAAGGAGACTATTAATTACGCTCAATGACAAACAATGTAAAACGTAAATAGAACTTTATATGTGATGGGACCAGAGCTGGGACTAGTCTTCCATGAAGAAGTTTGCAAAATAGTTTTGAAATTGGTTGTGGTCCTGCAGGGAAATGTTAAAATAATGGTGTTTACGCCGAAACACTTAAAAGTGATGGAGTAAAGTAAAAATGTGATATGGTGAAGATTTCAACAAAAACAACAAAAAAAAAAAGTGATGGAAGCTATTTTTTTTTTTTAAATGAATCGAACTCGAATCGAACAGAAATGTAATAATTTAAATGAAAATGGTGAAGATATGATGAAAAATGTGTCGCACTAGACTTTACTAGAAAGGCTTGATTTTAAACTTTGAACGGAAAGAAAAGTGAAGACCATTTCCAATCTTATCAAATATCAGAGATCTTTACATGAATTACAGAACTTTCATCAAATAAAGCGATATAATACGAACATAGTCAATCATCCAAAATAGTTTACAAAAATTTAAATAATAAGCCTGAACTTTCTTTTATGCATTTTAACACAAGTGGAAGAAATCCATAGGAATTTTTTAAAGCTTAAGTTACAAGTTTAAGAAAAAGTAACAAAAGGTTTAACAAAATCCATGACGTTTTTGCAAAATCTTTCGTTGTTATAAGAAAGAATTGAAATTGAGGTCAAAAGACATTCGCACTCATGTATATCCTAAGTAGATAGTCCTTTTCCAGCCGCAACTTCTGATGAACAAGAAGACTTAAGTGACATCAACAACTCTACGGTATCTGTCACCAAATCAAAAAAAAAAAAAAAAAAAAGAATGAGAATAACTTAAAAATCTACTCCGTTTCAAAACAGTTGTGCCAACTTAAGAGCAAAAACTGACTTTCAATTCAATGATGCCAACTGCGTAAACTGAACATCGCGCTCTTGTCACGCCACTGACTGTGCTGACAGGAACGAAGAAGAAGAAGACGAGCAACGCGGCGCGCTTACGCTTATACCTTAAACACATAATAGTTTACGTAAAAATTGCTACGTTTACGTTGTTAACTATAAAATGCAATGACTATGGAAAGAGTATGGAGTAAAACAGAGAAAACGTGTATCTTACGGATACATAAAACATTATTTATATGTCAGAGCAGATTATATCTGCACACACACATACAAACAAAAGCGAGCAAACCTGAAACAGATAAAATAAAAATGCCAACGAAGAGCAGCAGAAATAAAATACCTAGTCAACAGCAGCAGCAGATACAAAAAAAAAAAAAAATTACAACTTGGCAGTGAATGCAGATAAACGGATACTACGTACTAAGATACTTTTATATATTTTTTATATTAAACAGCGATAAACAAAGCGTTTTGTGCCAGAGTCATCGTCGAGAGCTGTAGATGGAGTGGTAAAGTGAAAAGCAAAGAGTGGAATAGAAAACATAAACCACGATGTTAAAAACCAAAGAATTATGCACCAAAGTAACTAACGTAACTAACAGATACTTTCGTATCTTTTCCTGGCATTAACAGCAAGTAAATACACATAAGTTACCACTGATTCTGAATCAACAAAAACAACAACAAAAATAGAATGAAAAAAGGACAACAAAATTTTGTGCTAAAAATATATCTATAGTTCCATACACACACACAGTGGGCAAAACATCAAAAAAAAAAAAAAAAAAAACATAAACAAACCACACTAACAACAACATTTGTGCTGCTTGACACTAAAGAGTCAAGTCAAATAGTTGTTGTTGTTGTCAACGCAAATGCAGCAGCAGCATGGCAGGCAGCATAAGTGAATCAACGTGTATCAACTTCAAATTGTATCTTTGTGATACTTTAAACATCGCTAAGTTAAGCGCATCACCACGCACAGTGCTTTTACTTTGGACAAAAAATCATGAAGTTCCACCATAAAGAGTAACACTAAATACATAAGAACATAAAACGTGGAAAAAGTAGGCTTGGCATCGATTTAATATTTAGATATTCCTTTCTTTTGTCTATGAAGTCTTCGGGTGACTTTTGCGTGTCCGAGGAAAAGAATCAATAAAAACTTGTTGATAGTCTGACATAGATGTTTTACCTCTGTAATGTCTAGATATTCTTCGTTTTGACTATACGTATGAAGCCTTCGTATGCTTTCAAAACCTTCGGGTGTCCCAGGTAATGAAACAGTTAAAGCTTGTTGATGGTCCGCTGTAGATGTTTTCCATCTTGTATATCTAGATATTCTACGAAGCCTTTGGATGTTCTTTGCAAACTATTATATCAATTAATGATTGTACACCTTCTTACGAAATTTCGTCAAAATAGGTCCTATGGCTTGCGAGATATAATGGGACTTAATGAAAATTGTCAGCCGACTGCTTTATGAGAAAGAATTTTTTGTTACGTCCTTTTCAGTGGACCATTTTTTTATGTGTCGCATATTCCTTGAATAACATTCCTAAAGTGCTATATGCATTTCCGAGAAAGTGGGATGTCGGAATTCCTAGGATACTACTAGTATACTAGGATAAACCATCAACAGCGAGTATTATTGTGCATTATTGGAGCGAATGAAGGGCCGAAATCGCTGCGAAACGGAACGAAAAAAATTTTTGTTTTGCAGGACAATGCGCCATAAGAGCATCGCAACCATGGCTAGATTCAACGATTTAGGGCTCGAGTTGCATCCCCCCATAATCCTTATTCACCCGATTTGGCTACCTTGGACTATTACCTGTTACCAAAGCTCAAAAGATGGCTCATCAATTAAAAATTTAGATCGCGCGAGGAGATCATCGACGCCGTGGAAGAGTATTTTGCAGACCTTTCGAAAAATTACTGTCAAAACAAAATAAGTAGCTGCTTCGCGCTGAAATTTGACATGTCTGCCTAAATATGAATGGACTGTAAGGCACCTTCATCTTTTTTGCAATCAAGGAGGTAACATTTTACCCCAGCTAGTAGTAGTCTTGCTTTTGGACATTGAACCTTGGTCATAGTATTGGTTTTGATATTAAGTCTTGGTCTTGGGTATTAAGTCTTGTTCGCGGTCTTGGTCTTTGCCATGATTATGGTTTTGGTCATGATTCTGGTTTTAGCCTTGATCTTGACCATAGAATAAAAAATTACCGAAAAACTTTCTAAATGGCGTTGAAAACGCAAAATTTCCAAACCTCATTTTATCAAAGCAGTTGGTTTTTTAAAATGCCTTCTTCCGTATTGATTTATGTTTTTATGTTTGGATCGAGGCGTGATGTCACTGCAAGCACATTGGAGTACTCTCCAATACTTTGTGGAAAGAAATTTGCAATTAAAAAAGTCTATGGAAATGACTTGCATGGAAACAGGCGCCCAACGTGGCAAGCAAATCAAGAGGCCAAAAGAACTCATGTTAAGTTAAAGGCACAAATTTTCAATTTGTTCAAGTTTTCACCTCATGACTTCCAAACCGTGGATTACTTTTTTTTATATATAGGTCGAACAAGTCGCTATTTATGACTCGATTTCAAAATATTGCCTGTTGAAACTTTTAGGTAGAAATCACTAAGTTCGTCCATGTACTCCATGTAAAAGGAACTGGCAATTCAACCGGAAAAATGGGATCCAAGGTAATATTTATCGTTATATGTCTATATAATTTGACACGGATGAATAACTCAACAAATGTTATTGAATTATTCTGCTATGTTTTCTCGTTACCACAATGTCCACATATGATTAGACGGATAGTGCGCAAAATATGAAGAAGAGGGAGTCCGTGTTGAATCCGTAGGCATGCACAAAATATTCTTACTGATCGGCAGCATACCATGGACAACAAGCATAATCGATTAAGAACCTTGAAGCATTGTTTGAAAGTGATCAAGTGCAAACCGAAGAAGTTTCTGCACTATTCCTTGATTGAGGATGAAACATGAATTCAACTTTACTCGCCAGAAATTTAAGCTCCGTCAAAGCATTGAACATCACGCGAAAACGTCCACCAAAGAAGTTGCACACTTAAGCAATAGCTATGTATTCGACAATAACTTGATTAAAATTCTAAGCTAGAGTATCGATCAAAGCAACAGATTCAACTTAGGTTCCGTACATTTTAGTGAATCTTATCAACCATTCCTCGATTCGGAGTCATATTTTCTAAGTAAAAGTCTATGTAAATTTTAGGTATGAAAATAAGCTTATGCCATTTCAAGAAATATAAGCATAACTTAACAAAGTAAAGTATTCAGAAACGACAAACATTTTAAAACAAACCAAAAATGTAGTGTTACCGTTTGAGTGATCTAATGTTTTGAAGTACGGTGTTTTTCTTGGCTAAATTCAAGTAATATAGAGAATACTAATGTATTTCTTTTGACTTTTATTGGTGATTTCGATAATGTGTACCAGGAAACATTTTGCCACACCTCCTTTTTATAATTTACTTAGAATAAACTTTGAAGCAGTATTGCCAACCATATTCGAAACACTGTGCAATTTGTCCTTAAAAACTAAAACTAAAAACCCTTTCCCCCAGAAATTCTTGTTGTTGTTGTTTTGGTGTTACATTGTGGGACACCATGCATGCACATCAGAAGTTTTGCGCTGTTGCTGGTTGTTCCGTTTTTGTTTTTGCTTCCATTTAAAGTAACTACTTATAATGCTCTTTATATATATATATATTTTTCCAGTAGTGTCTTAGTTCTGACTGTAAGCATGGATAAAAAAACACAAAAAAACACAAAAAGAACACAAAAAGTATCTTACAGATATCGTTCACGGCGCCGCTGTCGTTGCCGTAACAGAATGAAAGTAGCTTAAGGCATAAATGCGCTATAGTTACAGCTTCACGTAACGGCAGCACCACCAACATTCGGTAGGTAGCGTGAAGGTGGAAAACACAGCTTTAAGCAGTCGCCCAAAAACTTTTTCCTTTTTGCCACCAAGGAAATTTTACGCTGTTGCAGTAGAATTCTTTTTTTTTTGTTTTTGCACTTAAGTTGTTTCCAGTTACTACCCGTATCTTAAAGTTACTCGTATTTTTCTATGCTAGCGCGCGCATTTTTTCTACATTTTTTTTTTCGTTTGTTTGTTTCATTAGTTCTTATTTCGTATTTTTGTTGACTGAAATTTTATTTAAACACCAAAGTTTTTTTCGTTTGTTTGTTTGTTCGGGATGGCAACATTGGCGAGAGAGTTGCTCCGTTAGCCGCATTATGAAATTAGAGACTTTTTTGAAACTAGGATGTATCGTTTTTCGGTGTTTTGGTGTTTGATCTCGACTTAAAACCATACACTCTTAAATTTTTTTTCGGGGACACTTAAAATGTTATAACTTACACCTTTAGAGATTATGTGATCTTAAAGACTATACATTTAAATGTGAAAATTTTCAAATTTGATGTGTTCCCAGAAAACAAAAAAATTATTCCTCTACTTTTGGTGGAAATTTTTAAATATAACTAAAGGATTCTATTTGTCGTTCTTAAATCGAAGGAACAAAATTTCGAAATTCTTTGGAAATAAAGTGGCCGAAAGTGCAAAATCTCACTCACAACCACCGATGATGAAGAAGTTGGAAAGCTCAGAACAACCATTACCATGCTTCAAAGCTTTGTTCAGCTTTTAAAAAGTCTTGTCCATTGTGTAGAATTTTGAAAAAGAAGTTAGCGCCACTGCAAAAATGATATTGAACATACCGCGAAGAAATATTTCTTGCGAAACGTAAATGAAGGCGGATTCCATAGAGTGTGTCAACCAGTCTAGAAAACTAAGGAGTATTCTCACTGAAAAATCGTCTCTTTTGAGCAGTTTGCAATGCCTAAATTGAACATGGACTGAGTCTCCAAAATATATTTAATTTATTTTTTGAAAAACGTTTTCCACAAAAATTCTTTACTCTTGTCGTGATAATCCATGTCGAAAGTTGTGAAAAACGATCGCACGAAAATGTTCACGAGTTAATTCCATTTTTTTGCCAAATTGATTTTTTCAAGTCACTGTAAACAACACAAATGATGGTCGTGCGTCAAAACGTTCTGAGTACGTTTATGCTAAAAAATATCAAACTTTATTATGGTGTTGCCAGATTTTAGCTATTGACATTAGTGTTGCCTAGGCTAGAAATGTATATGGCAGCCTACGTACTAAGCTAGTTCGTTAGTAAAAAAGCATGTTACTGCCATACCTAAATTGGAGCGTCAGGCGTTGCGTTATTTAACGTTACACAAAAGTATCAAGCGCCATACCGAAATAAAGAGCGTTGCGTTGAAGTCATTTGTTTGTCAAAATCATGTTGTTGTTTCTTTTTATACTTTTCTGCAGCTAACTTCACTCCATAACGCTTTGTCAAAATTGGCAATTCGAATAGCTCAGCGTTGAGCGTTGGCAATTTCGGTATGCGCCATATAAATTGTATGTACATGAGAAATTTTTGACAGTAAAATAACGCTGACGCTCCAATTTAGGTATGGGTACAAACCATTTCAAAACGATCAAGATTTTTTTTATGGCATCCGATTTGGCTATAAATTGGCATAAGCAATAGTTGCATAGTGAAAAAAATTACTACCAAATATTTTTTCAAAATTTAAAAAAATGGCGGAGATATGGGACTTTGAAATTTTTAGGTTAGTTTTTTTTGAGAAGCTATAACTTCGGTTGCATTTATCCAATTTTCAATTTTATAGTGTTAAATGATTTGTCTTAAAACAGGCTTTAAAATAAAAACTAGCAAACATTTTTTTTTTTTTTTTTATATAGTTTACACTGAAAAAAAAAATTTAAATTGAATTTCCCAAAATATGTCCTTTTTAAAATATTTTATTTTTCTTGTAAAAAAAGCTACAAGTGTAACTTACCAGTCCTCCAAAAATTGGAGTGGGCCTCCCAGTGGTTCTCCAGAAAAACAATAAAATGTAGCTTTTGCCGCAATTTTTCAGAACAATTTTTTTGAATTTGAAATTTTTAATTAAACGTTAATTTGAATTTGAAAAAAGTGCGTTGGTACTTATATTAGTACTATACAAGCAAAAAAACAGTCAATAAACTATTTTCAGCATTTGAAAATTTTTTTTAATAAAAATTTTAAATTAAAAAAATGTACTGAAAAATTGGGGAAGATGATACTTTTTATTGTTTTTCTGGAGAACCACTTGCAGGCCCACTCCAATTTTTGGAGGACTGGTAAGTTACACTTGTAGCTTTTTTTACAAGAAAAATAAAAAATATTAAAAAGGACGTATTTTGGGAAACTCAATTTAAATTTTGTTTTTCAGTGTAAACTATATATAAAAAAAAAAAAAAATGTTTGATAGTTTTTATTTTAAAGCCTGTTTTAAGACAAATCATTTAACACCATAAAATTGAAAATTGGATAAATGCAACCGAAGTTATAGCTTCTCAAAAAAAACTAACCTAAAAATTTCAAAGTCCCATATCTCCGCCATTTGTTTAAATTTTGAAAAAATATTTGGTAGTAATTTTTTCCACTATGCAACTATTGCTTATGCCAATTTATAGCCAAATCGGATGCCATGAACAAATTTCTTGATCGTTTACACATGGTTTGTACCTATGGCAGTTAGTAAGTTAGTTAATTAATTAGTTAGGTGGTTAGCCAATTAGTAAGTTTTCTAGTTAGTAAGTTAGTTAAATAGTTCTCTAGTTAGTCAGTTTGTTAGTTAGTTAGTTAGTTAGTTAGCTAGTTAGTTAGGTTAGTTAGTTAGTTAGTTAGTTAGTTTGTTAGTTAGTTAGTTAGTTAGTTAGTTAGTTAGTTAGTTAGTTAGTTAGCTAGTAAGTTAGTTGGTTAATTAGTTAGTTAGTTAGATAGTAAGTAGGTCAGTTAGTTAATTTGTAAGTTAGTTAATTTTTTTGCACCTTATAAATCTCCTTTTCGTAGTCATATTCTTATAATCTGCTTTTGGACAGATTCAAAACTTGCAAAATTTTGCGTTGAGGTTGATCGTTTCTATTGTTACCCTTCATAGAATTAAAGAGTTTATACTTAGGCGCCCTGCTTCTAGGATTAGCTTTTAAATTATCATGGAGATTAATTCGTCGCGTTTTGTTAAATGATCATTCAGGTTTCTTTGTTTAAGAATAGCGCAAAGGTATGCCTCATAGACTCCTTTCGCTCTTCCTCCCTCTTCCTTGCAAGCTTACAATAAGTTTCTGGAATTCTTCATCCCTCGTAGATCTTCCCAGTAGGAACACATCAGTCGATAATTCTCTTTCCTGCGAAAACGGTCACTTCACTATCCTTCTACAGAGTAATTCTGGATCAGCAGAGTTAATTGATACATATTTTCTCCTCTAGTTTGTAGGCTACTCCTTAAAATTAAGTGCTTTATTTATGTTTAGAAAAATGCATTGAGAGATTTATATAAAAATCGATCTATTTATGACTACATCCTTTTGAAAGGGTATACGACCGATTGGGTTTTCTATGCTTACATTTTGACCATCTTAGTTCTCCATGTTTTTACAAAGTTCTTTCTGATTTAATTGGATTCTATAGCTTAGAGTATCTTAATTTTTTTCCCCACCGCATTTTGATTTCGATACTTTTGGGAAATTCCTGTACAAAAACAACAACATCACTCATAACAAGAGTGGATTTATTTGGTGTTACTTTTACTTCCTGGTTGCTGCTTAAAATTCACAGTTGCATCCTTTTTCAAGTTTTTTGCTTTCCCTTACCGTCACTCTCTCGCTTGTTTGTTGTATCCTGCGAATTCTTATTGTCACTTTTATCTTGGGAGGAAAGTTTTCATATATTTTTTTTAGTTTGGTTTTTTGGGGAAAATTTCTTTTTCTTAAATGCGCTGCAATTTTCGTTGCATTGTTCTTGTTGTTTTTGGTTTTTTCAGAAGTAAACAAAAACATTTAACAGCTTTTGATGATAATATTGCGCTGGCAGTTGCTACAGAATTTACGTATATTTTTTCCTCATTGCCAACTTTTTTGTTTGCTTTTTTGGAAAATTTTATACATTACGCGAAATTCATAAAATACAAAAATTATTTATTTTTATTTCTTTTACTATGTAAATTTTTTTTCTTTTTGATTTTCCCATGAATAAATAAAAATGTCAGCACAAGAAGAAGAAGACAAAGTAATGCAAATAATAAGTTGAAGTAAATAATTACATTTATCATCAAGTTTTTGGGTTAAAAGTTTGTATTGTTTTTATAAGATCTGTGTAGTTTCTTCGCAACAAAATAAAGAGGGAGCATTAAGCGTTTCGAAGAATTTCAAAAAATGTGTTAGTAATTTTACTTAAGGCCATATTTATTAAGTCGTGGCGGTAAATTGTTTTAAATATTTTGTGGAGTCTTATCTATAAATAAATATGCAAGAAACAAATTTGTCCTACCTTTTTTCCTATGTTAGAAATGGTGCACGACTTTGAATTATACACCATTAGAAATGCATTTGTGTGCAAATGTGCACCAAGTTAAAATTATTTTAATATTTTGCCACTAATCCAGGTAAAATTAAATCCTTATTTCGATATTAACAACGACCAAATACACGGTCACACAGAGCTGAAAAGATGATACAGCACAAAGAGACAAAAAGCTGACTGACACTGACTGGCACTGACTTCATGTACTAAACTGTCCAAAAAGGACCAAAAATGTTTAATACATTTGTTGTAAAATTTTGACCATTGGACGATTCTAGTTTATATTTTTTTCTCTCTTCATATTATACAATAAAAATATTTAATTTAAAATCGTTTTTTATTTATTTCAGGTAAATTAAGGTTAATTCAGCGCTAATCTTACAACCACTTCTAATTGTCAAGTAATTTTGTTAAAGCTCAGGGCGGCGTTTCCTTAATGCATGGAAAATTCAAACCATAGCGCTAATTTTGTATCGCCCTGTACAAGATCTATACTGCAGTTTGACTGATATTAAACTCAGGTTATTAACACCAACAAATTTTCTTTGGATAGTGTATGTAAATAATTTATTTTAATAAAACAAATAATGTACAAATTCAGGCTGGTTATACTGGAGTTCCGCTTTTTTCGGTGGCATATTTCCGGTGCGAATAAGCGCAGACAAGACTATAACTAATGGCAAAGTTAACACCTAAAAACAAAAGAAATTTAAATTTGAAATAAAAAAACACACAAAGGAAAACAAAATATTAATAATGAAAATCAATAAAAAATTTATTAACAAATGACCAGTTACTTATGTACTTTTAATAAAAAAAATTTTAATTTAATATCAATAAACTTTAGTTGGCCAAAAGGCAACAAAATCAGCGTGTGTGGCTAAACAAAATTAAATGGGTTTAACAAATTTTCTATAAATTTATATGAACAACAACAATAGCAATATGAAAACAAGAAGTCAACAACATTTTGAAATCGCGTCAGAATATCGAATAAGAAAAAAAAAAAAAAATACTAAATAGATAGATGTATAGTAACTCTACAGGGCCGTCGCGTGGCTTTGCGGGACCTAGTGTAAGCTGCCATAACAATCTCTCTTTCCTTTACTCATTTACTGTTTATCTTTCCTGTTTATCTTTCATATCGTTTTTTATGCCTAATCAACCGCTGTCCACATATGTGGACATTTGAAAACTACCTAGTTTTTAAAATGTATTAAAATACTGCTTAGAAAAAAATAGCATTTTCTTTAAAAGCTATTGTACTCTAGAATTTTTGGTTCAGAAGTCAAGACGATAAGCGAGAGGTCACTAATGGAAGCGAAAAAGAACACCAGCTGCAGGGATCCATTTAAGGCGTGTTCTTGCTGAGGCTCAGATTCCCCGCACGTGACGGCCATGTATTTATGTATACAATACAAAAAGAACAAGAACAATAACAACACCAACAACAACAAAAATAGCTATATCAAATGTAACGTAACGAATTATTGTTGAAATTCGAAATAAATAATTAATGACTCTACAGATACAATAAAATGAATAGCTGGAGCGAACCCAAATATCAAAATGTAAAGAACAACACAAGAAATGAAAGAAAGAAACTGAAAAGTGTAGCAGTGAAAGATGTAGGTTATACGATTGAATACTAAATATAGGGTATGACGGGAATCATTGTACAAATAAAGGTTATAACTATACAGAGTCTAATGAGAAATTCAATTCATGTTTAAAAATTTAACGAAGAATCGTATCGATTTAAGTAAAACGTATATAGTTATATGTAGCTGCCAAAATCAATCGCGTCCATAAAGATTTGAAAACAATGGACCATATGCAACAATAATAAAAACAACAACAACAACAAGAAGAATGATGGCAAAAGCCAAATGAAAAAGTTGTAACAATGAATACCTTTGATGAAAGCTCAGGAAGTATAGAATTTGTCGATGATGTCGACGATTCAAACGATGATTGAGAAAGAATTTTCTTTTTTTTGTTTTGTATTGTTAATGTTGAAACATTTGAGAACTCAATGAAATGCTGGAAAAGTTTAAAAAAAAAAAATAAAAAATTTAATGGAAGGGAAAAACAACACCCTTAAGATTACAACAATCAAAATAATGTGCGAGATATAAAAAATGAAATTCCAATAAAATAGGTTATAAGTAGAATTATACAAAACTCGTGCAAAATTAATAAAAAGTGAAAAATGTTCTTGAATTTGGTTTATCAGAGAGTAAGTTCTATAAGTAAGTAAGGTATCTCCTAAAAATGCAAAAGTTTCAATTAGTTTATATCAAAAAGTTACGTGTATGACGAAGGCATTTTTCGAACTTTAAGGTCTCTTGCTCCTTTTGAACTTAGTTTTTACCATTAATACTGAGCACAAAAAGAACAAAATATTTCAGTATACACATTTACTATACTCGGCTAACACATTTTACTTTATAACCGACAGTACAGCCTTCATACACTGCAATCGAAGTTTTGATATTGAGTGTTGGTCTTGGAAATTAAGTCTTGGTCACGGTCTTGGCCTTGAAAAAGTTTTTAAAGATTGTTGAGTATTCAATATTTCCAAACCATATTTTTCCAAAGCAATTAAGTTTATAACGGTGGCGGATCTAAGAGGTGGGGGGGGACGATGGGGGCGATCGGCCCTCCCTCTCAAACCTAGTGATTACATTTTTATAAAATTATATGTGAAGATTTTAAAAATATTTTGTTATTATCTAGAAATGTAGTCAATCGGCCCCCATCTTGACAATGCTGGATCCGCCACTGGTTTATAAGATTGAAAATTTGTGTAACATTCGCAGCTATTCTCGCTGTTTCTTTTCAGCATATGTTTTTTGGTTTGAGCACTTGCTTGGATTTGGCACAGGGTGCACTGAAATTTATTTATGCTTTAATTGTATTGTTGCATAAGGATATTACAGTAGAAAGAATTGGAAGATTCTAGAATCAGCTAGATATGACAGAACATTTATTTTGACCACATTTCGGATATGTACTTATTTTTCTTTTATTTTGCTTTGAATATCATAGTGCTCCACCTGAGGTCCATGAGGTTATTTAAGGTTGTTTCATTTTTTTTTCATAATTAATCCAACGTCAAAAGTTCCCAATAAATATCATTAAAGAGTCCCTTTTTGAAACACGTTGAACACTATAACTAAAGCAAACTATTTGGTGAGCTTATTCAGAAAGGCTTCTCAGTATGTGTTTATTTCTGATACCGAACTATAAGCTGTCTAAAGTCAATTCAGAGACTAAGACCAATGAACTCATAAGACAAACTAAGTATTTTGAATGCTTATACAGAATGGCTCTTAAATATCGTCACTCTTATGCCAGATTCACGAATGTGAAAATTATTGAATTTGAGAAATTGCTATTTAAAATTTTGTGAAATATTAAAATTATATGTAAATTTAGCTTTTTCGTGATATATGCTTTGCATTTGCTGCTTTCATACTTCTGGAATAACTTTATTGAACAATTTTGTACCAGAAAACCTTATTCGTGCAAAACTGAAAAATTTGCACTTTCGGGAATCTGGCCTAAGAGTGATGATATGTGTCATTTCAGATTCATAATTATGAGCGCTTCAAAAATGGCTACGAGTATTGTGTCAATTCAAATAAATTTCGCAACGAAAGCTTGGACAAAATTATGTCTTATAAACAGTGCAATCCAATATGCCTACTACTAATATTTTTTTCGTCCCTAATATCCTTAGCGATTAATATTTTGGCTCAAGCATCTAAAATGCCGTAGCACATGAAGAATTTGTTAAATTTTTAATTTTAATTTGAAAGAAATTACATAACCAACAAAATTTCAAAGTTCACTGCGGATTGTCTTGTTTTCCTGCCTCAGGCATTGAATTATTTCCACTTACCCTACACTCTCATAAATAGTAAATATTTTTTGATTGTCAGCCATATTGGTGGGAAACTTTTGCGGAAAATTATGATGATTACTGTTATAAACTGTGTGTATGCAGGCGAAAAGAACAAAAACAAAAACAAAAATAATAAGAATAATAAAACAAAATAAAAATGAAAAAATCAAACTCCTGGCAATCTGTTTAGAATTGAGACAGCAGAAAGCCGACAACGACACAATGATTCTGAAGGATTTTATAAGACAATTACAGTATATTCTTGTGTTGCTATTGTTGTTGTTGTTGTTATTGTTGTTATTATTACATTGTATACCGTTACAGCATCATTAAGCACAATATTGTTGTTTTTTTCGAATGTATGTTGTAATATAACAGCAGACGTCGCCGCCGTCAGTGTTTTTCCTACAAAGTTTTTAATGCCAAGGCGTAAAAAGTTTTGAACTTTAGTTGTCAAGAAATATTTTTTATGTCTTCCAGACACAAAAGTTTTATGTCTATGAAAAAGTATGGTGTTTTGCAGTGGGTTGGTTTGGGGGGGGGGGGGGGTATGTCGTCTAGGTGCCGCGTAATTTGTTAGAGGCATTGTTTCAGGCGTTAATAATCTGGAAAGGGATTATTTCATTTCTGTAGAAATTTGTTGTCAACAATTGTATTTAATCCCAAAATTACTCAAAAAATAACAGTTCAATTTGGATTTAATTTTTTTATTTTTTGACAGAAAATAGCGCATCAGTTTCAACTATGATTAATTAAAACTTATGCCGCGCATATTGAGTACTTGAACGTACATTACTGCACCTTACAGCAAACGACTCGTGGTTCCCAAATCAAAATTAAAAATGTTCTCCAAAAAGTTTATTACATAGAGCAACGAAAAAAAGCATAACTTGCGTTGCTAAATGAGTTTCTACTAAGTACGTTCGTGAGTGTTTTAAATACGTTAACAACGCTCCAAGATCATATTTGTATGACGCGTTGCTTAATCATCCACGATTGTGATTGAAACTTATCAAGCAACGCTGATTGAAAGCGTTTTCAAATCCAAATCAGCAACGGAACGTGGTCAAAACACCACAAAACGTAGTAAAATCCAAATCTGCTACGAAACGTAGTCAAAAAACTCACAAACGTGGTAGAAGCTAATTTCAAAACAAATAGACTTTCAGTCAACCTCACATCCTCGTTAACGTCCGCATCTATCACACGACAGGTTCCAGGTAAATATATTTTTGTTTATCACGCTTCAATGTTAGTTTCGTTCAAAGATTATTTTTAGCTTTTAATGACGGACCAATTTCAGAGCGTTTTGGGATCATTCCTGAGCTTTTATAAACAATTCAGGATTGTAAGAGCAAGGAAAAAATAATCAGTAAACAGTTTTTTTATTACTCACCTGTTTGGCTGGGAATGCAGAAAATTTTTGAACTCAATTGTAGCGTTTCGCTTCATTTCATTGGCTTATGAGTCGAACTCATCATATGAACTTTTTTTTTAAAAAGAAGCTGTGATAGTTATTTCTATCTACATTTTTACATTAGAAACACTTTGTACTTCAAAAAGTGTTCAATTTCAATGTAAAACATCACTTTTAGATAACACCCACCATCCGCATTTTTTACTCTTTGCGTGGCCAACAACATTTTACTTGTAATATGCAATTTTACAAGCAATATTTTTTTTATTTTCATTTTGCAAATTTATCCATGGAAGTGTTGCAAATTTTTGCATGACTTAACACAAATGACAAACAACAAAGTTTGTCATACTCGTCGACGAATAATTTAACAAACACACACATACACTCACACTGAACAAAATAGCAAATGGAATAAAAACTAAATAAATAAAAAAGTTGACAAATAAAAGAAAAATTGGCAAATATTGTAACAGTGTCAGATTGAAAGATAGCACAATTTGTTGCTGAGGAGAAGGAGCAGAGCAAACTATGCTCTATGTGACAGCACTGGCAGTAGCTGCAGCAACATTGAGAACGAAAACCAAAAAGCAATTGAAACGCTTGCAGAAAATTGCATAAATGTCAAAATGAAATCGAATAGATTTTTGCACAAATATGTGCATAAAATATACTATGTAAAACGATATGATAAGAAGCACAAAGTTGTCCAAAATGACAACAGAAAAAAATTATGAAAAAATGGAAAATTCAAATAAAACAAATGGAGCAAGCCAACACAGAGAAGAGACACAATGTGCTCGAACGCACTTAAAAAAATATGAATGCAGGCAGCACTCATACGCAAATATTGAAACCAGAAGAAAGGCAGTAGATGGTTAGAGGAGAAGGGCTAAAGAGTTGAAGCAGCAACTAAGTGACAGTGCGACAGATATGGAGACAGACAGGCAGGCGTATGCATAGATACACTCATATATCCTTAGATAGACAGTTTGAAGGAAAAATGAAGCGGAGCGCACTTAAAGTGCACTGAAGTATTATATGACAAAAAAAAAAAAAAAAGTGTGAAGTCCAACTTCTTCTCAAGTAGTGTGGGTTAGAGAACAGTTCCAGGTTACAACTTTTGTCTTTGTTGAGGTTTAGGCGAAATAATACACTTATGTTCTCTTGTGTTTCCAAATTATTTTTCAGTGTAGTTAGTAATATCTGAAAAATATCAAAGCCCTCAACAGAAACTACATATACGAAATAATATTCTGTAAAGTGAAATGATTACCGAAATTAGTGATTCTATCACATCAGAAATCTCTAAGATCTAAGTTCAATTTACATATAAGAAGTTATGCCCTTTGAAACTTTTTTTTGTAAAATTTACTTCGAAAAGCGGAATGTACGTTACAAAATCTGATTCTGGATAGACCAAAGCATCAACAAAATATTGAAAAGAAATTTAGTTTTAAGATTATCGTAAACACTTTTTAAGCAATCTCTTGATTGTAACCCATTTATTTATTAAAATCTACACAATATCATTTACACAGTAGACACAACTTAAATCTCCTTAGTTAATACTTACTTTTCTTTGCCATGATTAACGAATCTCTAATGCACTGCAATCAAACTAATACTGAATCAAAACTAGTAAGGGTGGTATCTTTGGTCTGGACAAAATTAAATACCCTACACTGCATTTGAAGTATATTATGAAACACTTAGTTGATAAATACTATGCAACATTCTTGAACATAGAAATTTTTATTAAAATAAATGGTTTTATTCTTCCATAACTTCTAGGAGAGTATAAAAACAAATTGCTTATATGAGTGCCGCGCCCTATTTTCGGAGTTAACCTAGATTTTGCGTAGAGCTTACATTTACTGTTTTGAGTGTTTGAGTAAAATTTGGTTAGGTTATCTTAAAAAAAGCTTTTAGTATAACATTTTGAAACTTTCGCTTGTATGGGAAGTGCCACGCCCACTAATTCTACTTCGTCTACTTTTTGCACAGAGTTTGAGTGAAATTTGGTTGGATTATCTTAAAAAACACTTTCAGTATTGATCTGATTGTTCGAGTGCAATTTGGATGCGTCAAAAAACGCTTTCAGTATAACATTTTGAAACTTTTGTTTTTATGGGAGATGCCACGCCCTTTAGTTTGAATTTGCATAGTTTTTGCTCAGAGCTTGTACTTACTATCCCAAGTATTTAAGTGTATTTTACTTCTATTATTGGAAATAATGCTCTTATTATTTCATTTTGAATATATTTTTTTTTATGGGTGGTAGGCGTGTCCGCTGACCAATTTCGCTCATTTTCAATCCCACGAGCTATCTTTAGCGACGAAGGCAGGGTTCCAAATTTAAATTAATTATCTAGCTCAGTTTTCCCAAAAAATGCATTTCCATGCACACCCAGCCAGCCAGTCAGACGGACGGACATAATATTATCGACTCAAGAGGTAACTCTGATCAAGAATATATGTACTTTTCTGTATCTGTCATACCTCCTTTTCTTAGTTACCAATGGAAGGACAAAGTATAGGGTATAGGGTATAAAAACAAGTCATAACGTAGATATTAGAGTTATAACTTAAATTCATTATTGCTGAATGTGGTTAGCTCTTCTCAAAGGTAGTCGTCCTTTCAGGTCAACTCCACAGATGTAGATTGTGATACACAAACACCAACTGTATGAACTAAATATACTCAATTTAATTTGGATCTACTTTTATAAAATCTATTTTATTTGACAATGTATTGTTCTGTAACACTTAAAGTGAGAATAAGGACAAATTAAACCGCCTCCGTGGATTGCGATCCCTTTCGATGACTTTGATTTATCTTCAAACCTTTCCCGAAACTTGGATTTCCATTTTTATTTAGCTTAACCTTTCCAAAATTAATTCCAAAAGAATAAATTTTATATGTCTTCGGCTTAAGCCACTGCAGCTATCACTGAAGAAAAAGGTAATACTTACATAACTCAAAAAAAAGTAATTTATTTAAAAAAAGTAGCCAAAAATATTACTTGGCACATAAAGAAATAAAAAATTGTCACATGAAAGTCTCAAAAGGAAACAGTGAAAAGCCAATAAAAAATTTAAATAGCATAAAAGAGGATATACACAGAGTCCACCGCTGCATTCCCCGCCTTTTTGAGCTGTCACAACTGCCGTAAAGTAGTCGAATCAGCAGCATTTTAAATAAATGGGCCAAATGGGCGTAAAATGACAAAATGCAACACTGAAAAGGACAAACTCACAATCTTGCTTGCATACAAAAACTAACAATAAGTAAATCAACATAAAAAAACCAAAAGAAAGAAAAAAAACGACAGGACGCCATAAAGTAGGCTAATAAAATTCAAGAGACCACTACTGGCTGCTGCTGCAACAAAACCAAAATAAAATTTGCTGCTTTTATTGCAACCATGGCCATTACCGAAATAAATCAAAATTTTTTAAGAGACTAAGAGAGGGGGGAGAGTGAGAGAGAAAAATAACACAAATTTGCCCGACTTTTCTGCATGTCAGGCAGTCAGTCAGTCAGTTACTCTCGATGTTACAAAGAAACAGCTGCATGAAAACTTCCGAAACGCTTCAAGTGTCTTTACCAATTCTTAGTCGCGCGTTGCTGCACAAATGGGAGGAAGGTCTGTTTCTGTAGAAGAATTTTTTCGTAGTTTTTTTGACTTTTGAGCTTGACAGCGTTTGTGTGTGAAGTAAAGTTTTTTTCTCTTTTCTTATCTAGAAATCATGAACTTCGACAGCATGCCAGTGGTAAATTTTTGCTGCCTGCACATTTGGGCCAACAAAATGGCGATCTCTGTTAGCTTTTTATTGCGTAACTGTGACTTTAAAGTAGTTTCTTTAGCGTTAAGTGACATTTTTCGAATAGTGAGTGGTTGACAGCGAACGGAAGGAAGGATATGCAGTTTAATTGAGAGAGAATTAAGTAATGCGAGAGCTTCCGTAATGCCACAATTTCTTAAAGGAATTGAATTGATTTGGATTAGTATACTCATGAGTAGCCATATAACTCAAACTTGCTGGCGGCGCACAAGGCACTGTATTTTAGCGTTAAATGCAAATACTTCAACTGATATCAATAGATTTTGCGGACAGAACTACTTAGTCAAATTTTTCCATATGAATGCTCAGAAATTAATAGCCTTATCTTCGATTTCTTGCAGAAAGGTTTTTTATTTTTGACAAACTGTGTTATATACGAGGGCTGTTTGATAAGTTCTAGACTTTTTGAGTAAGATATATTTTTTAAGCAAAAACGTGTTCTATTTCTCAACATGGTCTTATTTGTAGTATTTCGTCCATCGTTTTTCCAATTTTCGTATTCCTTCCAAATAATAGGGTCTTAAACGGCCCTCAAAATATGAATTTGTTTTAGTATGAATTCATAAAATAAGCCAAATTTCTTACCACCCAGCCATTTTGTCAGGACTGTCAACAGCAAATAGGTATGATGAATGGAGCAGTAATTTGTGGGTGCCATGGTGATTACAAACGTGTGAACCCGGTGATTGTCTTGATGAAACGGCACATTTTTCTTCGCCAAATGCGGTCCTTTCTACTTTAAATCAATATCGAATCTGTCCAAAATCTCGGAACAATATTCATTGTTTTACCCATTTCAAGATAATCAATGTATATGCCAACGTGGGTATCTGCAAAAAAATGGACATGATCTTATTGTCCGACAGACTCACCTTGGCCTTCTCTGGAGCACTTTCACCCGAAGAAACCCACTGTATTGCTGCTTTTTTGCTCTCTGGTGTCTTAATAAGATTCCATATTTTGTCCACGGTAACAAAACGGCGCAAAAACTCGTTTGGATTGCGCCCAACTCTTCTTTGATGACGTAGCACGGTTGCATTTATGGAGTGTGAGCAATTACGGCATCGATCATGCGCATTTTCATGTCTTTAGCCTCAGCTACTTTACGCACTTTCATTCTAGAATAGTCCAATATTATTCCATGGGTTTTTTCAACGATTTCTGGCGTGACGACTTCTTTTGGGCGTACTTTACGCTCGGCGTCACTTCTGCTGGTACGACTATAACGAAACTCAGTAAACCACTTCTTAACCATTAAAATTTATGTTGCAAAGCCCACATTGTCAAGTCCTTTATTGGTTTCGGTGATGGTTTTCTTCCAAAAAAATTCAAAATTAATTGTTTTAAATTTTTGTTTAAATTCACGAGGTTGTCTGCCCTCAATGGCTGTCAAATACAATCGAATGACCCAGCTCGGTTTAATTTTAACGGTGTTCTGTTTATAGATGACAGTATACGGGAGCTGTATTGGTTTTAAAATTATTGTGCGGGAAATTTAAAAAGCCTCAGGCTTATCAAACAGTCCTTTTAGCAAAAGTGCCTTATACTACTGATACAATTGAGGAATTTTATGTCTAATTTAAGTCTCTTTAGCCGTAAGTGTCTTAAGCTTGAATATTTATTTATTTAAACCGATTTTTATGTTTAGAAAAAGTATTGAATCAGACTATAACCACGAAGTAAGGTTTTTTTATGTTTCGAAAAAAGATATTTTTTGTGGAAAGAAAACCAAATCACCTTTCATATGAACTCAAAATCTTGATGATATCTAACGGCTTAGGACTTTTGAACACTTCAAAAAATACAATTGTTTCACAAAATTGTTCATTACTTGCACATTTCTCAAGCGATTTTCATGTTCATTTTATGAACAACTACGTCTCATCACAATCAACATTTTTTGTAAAAATATTAAAAAAAACACAATAAACTAAAATTTTTTTTGTTTAACAAAAGAAGAATATTGAAAACATTTTTCTAAAATTAAGTAAAAATATACCTAAAACTTTTTTCATCAAAGATTTTACAGTTAAGCTTGTGCATGTCAAATGATAATATAAGGAATACAAATTTCCAAAATATGCCCAACATACGTTTTTTGATACACAACCAACAACTACAATTTCACAAAAATTTTTCATTTCCATTTAATATTCAAGACGCAAATGTAACTCATAATTAATGCTACATCAAATGAATAGTTGGATGGATTGATGGATGGATGGATGGTTCGTTGGATGCTTGCATGCCACCTGAAAATATTTTAAAATCCAACGAATGCAAGTGAGGTTAAACAAAGAAACAAAAAACCACAATAAACAATACACAATAACAACAACAACAATAAGAAAAAAAAGAAATGGAAAAAACCGAAAAAGTATGCAACAATTAAACGCAGCATGCAACGCATTGCATTTCAAGTAACCAAAAACAAAAATTCAACTAAACAAAACCGTCCGACCATCCAGCCAGCCCTATGAGTTGCAACAACAATAACAACAACAAACTGTTGCTAACTTTATTAAAAACATTTTGTTATGTTGTTTTTCTTTGTTGTTGTTGTAATATTATGCAGCGCACATACAACTATGCCGAGCCCTTGCACCTTTACATTCACAGAGTGTGGAACGTTGGTTACCAAAATAGGAATCTCAAACCAACGTTCTTGCTACGATTTTGGCATAAATTGACACAATACGAAAAAAAAATGTGCATGAGTTGTACACTGAAAAAAATAAAAAAGAAAAAAAAAATAAAACAGCTGTCGAAAGTCATCGCATTCTTGTAGAAGTTTATGGGGACTATGCTCCAGCTGAATCAAGCTGTCGTGAGTGGTTTAAAAGTGGTTATTTTGATGTCGAAGACAAAGAACGTCCTGGTCAGGATCAGCTAGGTGTGATCCATTATGAGCTGTTGCCAGGTGGCCAAACCATTAATGCTCAATTCTATCGTCAACAATTGATCCAATTGAAGCTGAAAATCCAGGCAGAGCGGCCAACGTATGCGACCAGACATGAGTCAATAATTTTCCACCACGATAACGCTCGGCCACATATTGCTGCCCCAGTCAAAAATTACCTGGAAAACAACGGATGGGAAATTTTGCCTCACCCGCTTTATAGCCCAGACCTTGCACCATCAGACTACCATTTGTTCCGATCGATGCAGAATGCCCTATCAGGAATACGCTTCACTTAAGTTCAAGATATCGAAAATTGGCTCGATTCATTTTTGGCCGCCAAGCCGGCGCAATTTTTTTGGGATGGAATTCATAAATTGCCTGAAAGATGGGGAAATGTTGTAGCTTCCAATGGACAATACTTTGAATAAAATATATTGTAACATTTTTCCACAATAAAGTATCAAATTTCGCTAAAAAATTCCGGTTTTTAAGTTGTGCACCCAATATGTTAGAAATGGAGCACGACTTTCAGTTATACACCATTAGAAAGGTATTTGTGTAAAAATTTGCACAAAGTTAAAATTATATTCATATTTTGCTATTAAGACAGGTAAAATTAAAGTTTTCAATGTTGACAACGACAAAATACGCGGTGTGACCACGAGAGCTGAAAAGAGGATACAGCACAAATAGAAAGAGCTGACTGACACTGACTTCATGTTTTTTGTTTTCTTTTCGTTTCACATTTGTCATTGTACCAGGGATGATAAATGAGCTTTACTATTTCGTACCAAATAGCAAAAAAAAAAAATACTAAAAGTATTCAAAAAGTACCCAAATTATTTGATACAATTGTGGTCAAATTTTGACCATTGGGCAATTCTAGTAACCTTTATTTTGCCGAATTGTGATTTAAGTCGTATTAGGCCGTAAGTCTAAATAATGATTCTTGACTATTTATAATCGAATTCAACGAAGTATGACTTATCAAAATCACAAATAGTTATCTAAACTTATAAAAGTTCAACTTTTAATATCATGAAATTTCGCTAAGTGTAAAAATCAAAACCAGACGAAAAACATTAAAAAAAAGGAACAAAAACTCAAAAATTCATCCAAATTTAAAGTCAGTGTACGTACTTCTTGCAATACACACACAGCACCAACATAAAACTCTGGCAATGACTATGCCCCGACAACGATGACTACGACAATGCGATGAATGTGGGTTTGGTTATGAAGGCGTTTTTTTATGGACATTTTCAAAAATCTACAGGTAGGTAAAATTATGTAAATATTGATTTTATGAAAATTTCTTGTCAACTTTTGTTGCACCAAACAAACAACAGCAACAACAATGCCAGCAGTAAAAAGCGCACATTTAATTTAAATTTAAATTAATTAAGAAAAACTAAAACGTTTACGCGACAACGACGACGGCGATGTCAATTTAAAGAAGCTCAAAATTTATGTGGAATTTAAATGTGAAATTTGGAAATTTCATGTTGTTTTACGCTTCAGAGATATGGCTTTTTGATATCTATCTGGTTTGGCCTCGTTTGTTCTTCACAACTTTTTAATTTATTTTCGGAGTTTTTTTCTCCGGGTTTTGTTTTATTTGTATAATTAATGTGCTTCGTGCAGTGGCGTAGTTAGTAGATATTTTCGTTGAGGGCATTTATTTACTACACTACTCTCATATGTTTCATAGAGTATGGGAGTTTGATGCCCTTTATCTTTTATTATTAACTACGCCACTGATTTGCTTAAAATTGAAAAAAACATCGTCATCTTTTAAAAAGACATAAATTAAAAATGCAAAAAATTTAAGAATTTCTATATGGTAACGCTGTCATGTTCAATCCTTTGCTCTTGTTCTTTTTGTTATTGTTGTTGTCGTTGTTGCCATTTCACATATGGTCACGCCCTCGACAGTATCAGCCTATTTGTTATTTGTTGCGATCCCCCACATAATTTGTGAACGCATTTGTGCAGAGTTTTTTTTTTGGTGTTGCCCTGTTGTTGCCTGCATTTAGGATACACATATAGGGTTGCCACAAAACCAGACGCCATTTAATTAATGCGTGTTCCTGTCAAAATAAATAAAGCGCACAACAACATTTTGGACATTTTAATTTTATTAGCATTAAATTTTGTGATTTGTTGTTGCAATTCGAGTCGAGCAACAAACAAACAACCAAATTGAGGCGACAGGAATTCTGCATTGAAATTTCAGACCAAACAGATATTACTGAAATTTCACTTTGATTTTGTCTGTCCCAATGGGTGATGACTTTACGCTGCACTGCGGGATTTTCATTTGACAGCGAAACAGTGAATTTATGGTTAATTGATTTCTTTTGGAATTAGTTATATATTACAGTTGAGATTTGAAATTGAATATTTATTTATGTGTATTGCTTACCATGATTGAAATATAGCTAAAATCCAAGATGTGTCTCACGATTTCGGTGCTTTTTGAGCAACACCAAAAAAAATATTGTTTTATAAGAAAAGTTTAGTAAGAAAACATTGTTTAGACTTGACAGAAGAGTTTTGATTTAATAGCTATTGTGAGAATTAGTAATGTATGATACTTACAAAAGAGGCTATGATCTGCAAAATACACTGCGTTGAGTGAGATCTTTGAAAAGATTTACCTTCGCAATTAAATGCTATTGAATGAAATTATTGTCATCTAATTAATTTTATTTTTAACAACTCCCTGTGCCAATTCATAAATAGGTAAATAGCTGCTTCAGCCGGCGCACAGTGAGGGGGGTTTGTATGGAACGGCGTTCATAAATACAATAGTAATATAGACTTACGCTGCTGAAATTTGGTACATTTGTTTCTTATGGTAAGAGACTAAAAATCTGTGAATATGAAGAAAATCCATCGTTGCAGACGCCTACCTCCCATATAAAGTTAGGGCGTGGTGGAAATTTTTTTTCAAAATGGGTATCAACTTCCATTAATTTGACAACGCTGATTTCAAAAATGTTATTAATTTTGCGCTATATTTTACAGTTTTCAAGTTACGAGAACAAAATTAAGATAAACTTTATGAAAATAAATTTTGTTTGTTTGTGTAACTGTTCCCTTTTGATTCGGAAACTAACTGACCGATTTTAAAGAAATTTTCACATTATGTTAGTATAAAACAAAGTTAAGTCATAGGCTTAAAAAGTGGGCGTTGCCACGCCCCCCAATTATTATGTAAAAGTCACTGGGAGAAATATTGAAAAAGTAGGCGTTGCCACGCCCTCAAAAAAATAAATTCATTATACCTCTGAAAATATTTGACGCAGTTACGTATAGATATCATAGACAAAAATTTGATACATATCTAAGGACTCTTAGAACAAATAGTCCTCACTAAAAAAATGACAGGGGCCACGCTCCTCATTCCAAAAAAACCAAATTTGTCATATCTCTGAAATTATTTGACACAGGTGAATAAGATTTGAACACTGTTCGCATCACTTTATCTGAAATGAAATCTTATTTACCTGTGTCAAATAGTTTCAGAGACATGACAAATTTGTTTTTTTAGAAGGCGGAGGCGTGGCCCCATCCACTTTTTATCGAAAATTTTTTCACCAGCGCCAATTTCATATATATGAATCTCATTCCCGAGATACGACAAATTTGGGGTAGTGGGGACGTGGTATCCCCCGTTATTTTAATGGATGCTTTTAATATAAGTATTTTTTCATATACGTACCAAATTTCATACACCTATGTCGAATAGTTTCAAAGGTAAGACTAATTCTTTCGATTAGTGCCACATATTTTCATATAAATAGCGTTTTTTCGAACTTCAACGGCCTGGGGGCACGGTCAAGTATTTTCCGATCAGGACTCAAATTTTTATGCTTGAAAAATTCTAATTTCAGATTAAGCTTTTAGTTCATAGCTTTTTATACTCTATACACAGGGTATATAGTATTCACTTAGCCCCTCCGTTGTAACGCAGATAAGGAGGCGTGGCAGTTATAGAAAAGTATATATATTCTTGATCAGCGTCACCTCCTGAATCGATATAGCCATGTCCGTCTCTCTGGCTGGCTGTGCGTGGAAATATTTTTCACGGGAAAATTATGCAAGATAATTTGGCACAGTGTCTTCGTCATAAAAACTAGCTAGTGAGAATGAAAATAAGCGAAATCGGTCAACGGACACGCCTACCGCCTATACAAAAAATATTTTCAAAATGCAATATTAAGAGCTTTATTTGCGATAGCGGAAACAAAATACAAATAAATACTTAGTAAATATAACCTCTGAGCAAAAACTACTTAGGTAAACTCTGACAAGAGGGCGTGGCACCTCCTAAATAAGCAAAAGCTTCAAAATGATGTTAAATCCGTTTTTAGAGATAATCAAATCAAATTTCACACAGAAGTTGAGAACAATAAATGCAAGCTGTGAGCATAAGTTAGGCAAACTCATAGAAGAGGACGTGGCACCTCCCATACAAGCAACATTTTCAAAATACTGCAGTGTAGGGTATGAGGAATTATACGTGTAGCGGACAGGTAAAAAAAGTTGATGTTTCCGATTTTAATAAAATTGGATTATGTTAAGCTTCCTTAATCCAGATACAAAATATTTTTACATTATAAAGTCTAGTTAACGAGGTAGAGGCTTTTAAAAATTGGACTAATTGGCAAGTATGCGTTACTTCGATTTCCATTATCCAGTTTTAAAAAATTACAATAAAATAAATAAAGCATTCGAATTCAAACTAAATAAAATGAGCTTTTTAAATGCATTTTAGGGTTTAAAAAAACAAAATCGTTTTTTTTGGAAAAAGATGGACCTTAATATTTGAAAATTGATTCTAACAAAGTTAGTCCCTTTTAATTTTTTTAATTTTTATTCTAAAAATAGCTAATAGTGAGTAGATAACTCTAGCCAAGCTTCATAGTGGGCATAAAAGTCGTTTAGGAGCTATACCAGTTACAGTCATTTCGCCAGTACGATTTAAAACTATGTATGGACTAGCTCCTACAAGACGTTTGCGCTCACTATAAAATTTGCCAAGGATTATCTACTCAATATTAGCTATCTCTAGAAAAAAAAATTAAAAGGGACTAGCTTTGTTAGAATAAATTTTCAAAAATTGAGGTCCATCTTTTTCCACAAAAAACGAAATTTTTTTTTTTTAATCCTAAAGTGCATATGAAAAGCTCATTTAATTTAGTTTATATTCGACTGCTGTATTTATTTTCTTGCAAAATAACGTACTGGCGACAGTTTGGTTTGAAAAACTACTCATAAATAAACTTTTGTAAAAAAGGAAGCTACTTGAACTGAAAGTAGAATTTTTAAAAAGTTCGCACTTCTAACTTTTGTTTAAAAATGCGTTGATTGTGAAAATAACATCTCAAATATCGAGTTTTATTACTTGAAAAATTTTGGCTGTAATGAATTTTTGCCTTGAAAATGGCTCATATTACACATAATATAACGCACTGTGTGGTACAAAAATAATTTAGTGCTTTCAGCATTTTCGGTAAGACGAAACTCAAATTTAATCTATGACCAATTCAATTCACTGTAGCCTTGTGGTAGGAACTATTTCCTGTTTCACGCATAATTTTTTAACTAAATTAACAGGAAACAGTTAATTTTATTAGACTTAATTTAATTGTAATTAATAAAGTTCATTTCTTTTCCAACACTTAAACACTACGTGAGTGAAACTACTACGTTAACTACAAGAAGAAGAAAAAAAGAGCAGCAACACCTCACCACACACGCCCACTATTTTGTACAGCATAAATACACATATACATGCACACACACACACACACCTTCAAATAACAACAACACCACCAATAGTAGAAGCCATCATCAGTTGTTTTAGCACATTGCGTGGCAAATTAATAATTTATTAATTCACACCACACCGCAGCAATGGCAACACTGGAGCTGGAGTATGCGAGAGTCGAATAAAAGAAAACACCCAAAGCAAAAAAGTTTGAAATAAAACAGCAATTTGCAAGCGTAGCTAATTAAATTGTTGTAGAGTACGCGCGTTGCTTTTTTGTTGTACGCGCGCGCCCTTTTGAACTCAAGAAAGCGTTAACGAAAAAAAAAAAAAGAATAAGTGCTAAAGAGAAAAAAAAATCAAGTTACAAAAAAAATACCGATAAGAAGGATAAAATTTAAATAACCAAATGACTGTGAGATCAAAATTTGACTACTAAATGACGTCAGCGGGGGGAGGGGACGAGGTGTTGTCGCTACTTGGTTTTTGGCTTTTTAAGGACTTGAGATTACGTTGTGCTTTTGATTGTGAAGTGGGTGTTGTATTTTTTTAGGGTGGTACATTTTAGACCAAAGACCACATGTGCCGCCGCCGCCACTCATTTGTTGTGGCTTGGTAGTAACGCTTTAATTGCTGCACTACATGTAATGGGCTTCGGTATGTGTGTTTGTGTGGCATAAATTGCAGCAGCAGCTGTTAAAACAACAAACGAACCGCCACAATTCACTCGCCTAGTTAGAGAGGAGGGGGGGAACCTGTATGGTGCTGTGCTGCTGATAACTTTAGAAAATGCTAATATTTTAAAATATTGTGACACAAGAGGCAAGAGGAGTTGGAGTGCAGCGTAGAAATGGAACAAAAACCAGGTCCAGTGGTAGTCAAGCTTGAAGTGAAGAGTGCGCAGTGTAGAATTTTAGCTTGGTTTCAAGTGACCCAGAGCAGCGCGTGGCTGCTGTTTTTGCTGCCCTCCAGCCATCGATGATGTTTATGACAGGCTTTTTTTGGTGCATACCATACCACACTATGGCATAGTCCATTTACAGGCAAGAGCCAACCCTCAGAAACCTAAGTGTAACTTTAAGCACAAACTCTCGAAACCAACAACACCACCAAGCCCACCCACTAACGTTGAGGTTGTTAATTTTCAGCTAATTTGCATGCAAACAATTTTTAATTGCAATATTTTACAAAATTGTTTGCTTGTAATGAACGGCGTTGAAGGAATTGCTACATAGCAAAAAAGAACTAGGCCAGCATATGAATACAAAATATGGCTTTTACTTGTAGTGTACATTAATTTTTTATCATTTTTGTTTTTTTTTTTTGAAACTTGGTTGTAATTTGTATCAACTTTATTACATATTTACACTACACAAGAGGCAGCAATTTGTGAAAAATTATGTAGACTGTTTGTTTTTCAAAATGAATTATGCAAATGGTAAATAAATATATTGTTGTTAGCAACATGCAATTTTATACTAATGCATTTGTTTGGTTGTACCTTGCAAAGTGTTAATATGCAAGTGTTGCCGTTCATGATCATTTATCTTAAGTTAAATAAAGGATAATAAATTTTCATTCATTTCTATTATGGATTACAAAAACAATGTGCTTTCTTTACATTATTCGCTTACATTGTCTTGTTAATATTAAAAATTCATTAATTCGATTGGTTTTATCTCTCAACAAATGCTTTTTGCTTATAATCATTATTCATTTATTTTGTATGATTTATGTGTGTTATAGCATAAGCAGCAGTAAAAGTTTCAGAAGAAATTTCTTAGCAGACCAACACCTGCAGGCAAATATTCGACGAAAACTTGGGCAAAAACTGCAAATCTACGGTAAAACATTATAATGCGTTGTTGGTGTTTATAACCGCACTGAACTATACACTTAACCCAACATGTACTTGCGTGTTGGTAGCAAAATAGTTGGCATAAATAAAATGTATTACGACATTTTCCCTTCTTCGTGTTCCTTTAAACCCAAATCGGCTAACCCACATATCAAATGGTTAGTTTTGGTTCACATAGGTAATTTCTGGTTTTATAATAGAACTAAAGATCCAAAAAATATGAAAAGTATTCCGAAGACTTCCATATGGAAAGATTTATAGCACTATAGCTGTGGTGTGCAAATTTTTTTGTAGATATATTCCAAGAGTTGCTTCACGCTTTGGTCCAAAAGCCCACTGTGATCGCTATACGCAACTTGATCTTCGCCACGCTTAGCCTTGAGCGCAACTTTGCTCATAGTGGTTAGTCTGATTGCACCCTTATACATAGTGAAGAGTAATTCTGCAAGGAAAGAAAAATCTTGAAAAAAATGCGAGGAAATTTCTGTAAATGCAGTTAAATGACTCTTTAAAATTTTCTGAATAATTTCAGAAAACATTGTACACAAGAGAAGAAGTTCTAAAATCAAATAAAAATACGTTTGAATCAAAATTTTTCCGATACAAAAGGGAGCCAAAAAGGTTTCCATTTGAATCAAAAAACAAAATTTTTAAAAAATCTAAATACGTTTTCATATCAAACACAAATATTTTCAAATAAAAAAAAAGCGCTTTAACATTAAAAAGAAATGTTTTTAAATCAAAAGCTTCTGATTCAAATTCGAAAACATCTGTTCTAAATTAAAAAAAATGTGTGTCTTTGAATTTCTTTGCAACAAAACATCATATTTGGAATTGGAAAGCGCAATCTGAACAGAACATCATTTTATGGCTTCGATTGAAAGACGCAATCTGAACAGAATACTTTTGATTGGGGAAATTATGAAATGACAATAAAAATACGATATTGGGAACAACAATTTTTTGGCGGCAAATCTTGCGGGAATTATGGGACATCCTTATGCCTCTGGAACTAAAAGTCATGGAGACCTGACCTGAGATCAAACCAAATAAAAAGTTTTTAAATTTTGTATTTATGACTAAAATTCTGGAAAACTGTCTTTTCTCAAGTTTGGTTGTTTTTGTCAAAAATCCACATTATTAAACTAAAATTAAATCGAAAAGATAAGTATAATTTTGATTGTACCATAACACAGTAATTGAACTTTTAAAAAGTAGCGACGATAGTTTAAAGACAAAACTTAGTAAAAATACAATATTTGGATAGCTACCAACGTTAAAAGATTTTCAACTTATAAACCACTTTGCGGTATTGCTTTCAGTTAGACGCTTTTGTTAGATCTTTTAATACTTCTTCTGAAAAATTAGGTAAAATATATAACTTTTACCTACAAAAAAAAAAAAAAAGCGTGACAAATGCGATTCAGATATATGTTTCGAACTTTTTTTTCTACAAATGTGGTAAATATATTTCTACCTAAGACTAGTTTGAATGTAGTCTTAGTTTGTGCTCAATCAAACCGCAATTTTTAAATAAACAATACAAACATAAAGGTACAATAAATATTTCATTATGTCATTTTAATTAAAGACTCGTTAAATCCGCTTATCTTTCAAATATCTATGCAAAATAGCGCGCTAATTCTTCATTAACTTAATGAATTTTTAATTTGTTTTGACATAAATTAAATTTTTTTATGACAAAGCACACAGCTGGGGGTATCCATCTACATCTAAACACGCTAAATGTGATGAAGTCTATGAATTTTACACAAAATAAGCATATGAGTCAGTTACAGATGGGTGAGGGGATAGGTAGGTGTTCGTTGTAAGTGTTTTACTATGGGTTAAAAATAAATTATTTGCTTGCAACATTTTAAAATGAGTGTAATGTCATAAATTCTTGACTAAACTTCCAGATTAAATGTGACTTAATGGAAAATTTTGCATTTCATCATAAATTGTAATTTATTTCAAAGTGGCCAGATTAAAATAAATTTTTTTCTATTTTGTTTATTTGCAGGTAAATGAAGACTCTAAGTTGTGATTTCTGCGTAACTGTAACTGTGAGTATGTGTAATGGGTTTTTTTTTATCTAAACAATGTTAATGGTTAAACAATTTTTTGATTCTTTTTTTTTTTAAATTAAAGCTGGTAAGGCACTTTAGGAAATTTCAAACATAGTGGCTTTGAACTGCCCACTTTAAAACAAAAGGGTCATAATTATTATCGTTCCTTAATGCTAACCCATCCTCTGTACCAAATTTCATAAAAATCGATGCAGCGGTTTAGCCGTGAGAGCAGTTTTTTTTTTTTTTAATTTAGGGGCGTGGCACCGCTCACTTTTAAAAAAACAATATTCATTACTGCTCGTCTTCACAATCTTTCCAAAAAGAAAAACAAAATAATAATAATGAAAAATCATATGATGAGATTTAAGCATAGAAACAGAGACTGAACCGATTTCGTTTGCCTATTTTTATATAGACTCCAACAAGGCTCACTTGGACTATCTCGACATAATACAATTGATCAGGAGTTAGGTAATTAATATAAAAATTAAAAAGCTTCGTTTGGTGTAACCATCATAACTCTTTGACTTTTGTTCCAAAGATATAAGAATGTCCCATAACTCACGCTAGATTTGAATTTGCTATCATTTCTCCGTTGAAGTCTTACCAACAAAAGAAACGAAAATAGTTTGATAGCTGATAGTAAAAGTCAGTAAAAAAAAATTAAATGAGGAGATTTAACGCTGTACAACGAAATTCAGCCACATTATTCCCAACTAAATAAGTTTTGTAGCTCTTCCGATAAGACTTCAAAAGTCCTTTTCACTTTAATATTCCCACCATTTTTGATTAGCAGAAATGCAAACAGCTTTTTAAGAAAATAAAAAATAACAACTGTCCTGTAGGCTTAATCACATAAATCAAATTAAGCGAAAAAAGTTAAAAAACGTTGGCATTTCAGCATCCATTAGCGTTAAAAGCTACTTTCAAAAAAAAAAAAAAAAAAAAAATTACTCATATTTCAGTTGTATTTTTTTTGTTTGTCTTTTTTTTTTTTATGTATCTGAGTATTTCGTTTGTCATACACTTAAAATTTCAAAAGGATTAAATTTAATCTGCTCAGCAGCAGCAAACTCTGCAGAACACAGTCTCCATTAGCAACATTTGCAAGTGTTGCTACATAACTCGCATTTTATTTTTATAAAAACATTTTGTTGTTGTTTATAAAATTTAATTTTATTTTATTTATGGAGTTGTAATTTTAGAGTATTTTTGCTTATGAGTTGTGCATTTCGCAGAAATCAGTCAAATGATATTTAAATCCTCCCAGCAGTCCATTATATTTATAAATATATTTCGCAAACATACGCCCAGTCCAGCTGATCCATATTATTATGTTCTCAATTTTTCTAGTTTTTTTTTTTTTGTCGGAATACGAAAATTAGTTTTTTAAATATCAATGGAAAATCAGAACTAAATCCAATCCTTAATACTTCATATTTGGCTATCAACGCTTATTAGCAACATAACTCAAACATTACTGAATTGTTATTCGCTGGTTGCGATATTGGATTTTTCTTGAAAACTCTGTGTGCGATTGAAAACTCAATGTACATGACATCTTTGATAGTGCTCGCAGTATTCTACAGAAAATCCTACCACCTTTTTTCCAAAATTTTCGTATTTTTCACGTTATTCGCAAAATAAGGTTCCATCGGTCTCTCATAAAAAACAAATTTTATCGGAGAGAAGTTCGGATTTGATTTATGGGTAGCTCTCGAAGAGTTCAAAAGGAAATTATAGTACCAATTTTCCGAATTATCCGTAGCTTTCATGCTAATCGCTAAATAAGATTCCATCGGTCACTAAGAAAACAAAGTTATTCAAGAGAAGATAGCGCTTGAAAAGTTCCACCGAAACTCTTATTACCAATTTTCCAAAATATTCTTCGTTACATAGCATGTTAATCGCAAAATAAGAAAAAAACATTGATACATGTATAGAATACATCTATAGAATTCGAGAATATATAGAAATTTATAAAGAGCTGCTCATGGTAAAGCAGTTCAATACTAGTTTGATTGAAGTGCAAAAGGCTGAAAGTGTTGACAATTAAATAAAAAAGAGTTAACTCAGTAAAATGTTGTCAGTGCAATGAAAAATGCATTCGCAAGTAGAGGTAGTAAATGCGAAAGGTTTTTACATATTTTAAGCAACTTGAACCTTTTCTTGAATTTCGGAATTTTTACTCTAGCTTATCTGATGCTTTTACTATCATATGCATAGGTCCTTCCCTAAATCCGAGACGTTCAGAAACTGTAATTTTATAAGAAACACGCCGAATTCGAGTTTGTAAAATCCGTTTAAAAATTTTTCCGAAATTTTGCATATAAATGAGATATAAATATATCGCGTATATTTCAAAATCAAAAACTTATCTTATCTAATTAAATGAAGGGGCCAAATTCAACAATACTTTGTTATAATTTTTATGAAATTGCATATGACAACAATGAGTTTTGTTTGAATTTTACTTAACTTTTGTAATTTATTTTTGTGCTCTTATTTTTTCGGTGATGGTAAATATTGAATTTTCTTTTCATTCTATAGAAATATTTTGTCAATGCGTCACATTGTTGGCGAGACAATGACGCACGAAGTACGAACATAGAACGAATAAAAGGATATTCGATACGAGTACGAGTACAGAAACACTCATAATGCTGGAAGCATTTACAGCTAATCTCGCACAAATCTCGCCACAAGTAATAAAGCCGAAAATCCATTAGGTTTTTCATTTGACATTTGACACAAAAGAGATGCGCTCAATGATGCTGGCAGGTAGTCCGAGAGGAAAAGATACAAATGTAGCAGTGGCATCAACTGTCAAAAACTCTACCTACTTTTTCGTTGTTGTTGTTGTCGAGTATGTATCTATGTATGCATGTTCTTAACATATGTGTTCTTATTGATGATATGACATGTTTGAAGTAATAAATATTTTTTTCCTTTTACATATATGAAATAAATAATCCATGCTTATGTATATGAACTTATGTTGTGCACGTATATCCCTTTACAGGATGTGTTTGCTTAGGTTGCTTTGAAAATTATTTAGGGTTGTTGTATATCACGGATTCAGCGGAGGACCTACATGATAATATAAGCAGCAGATAACCTACATAAAGTGAAAATTCTGAAATTCGAGAAAAAGTGTACAATTTTTCTTCTGAAAATCCTCTCAAATTTAAATACTATCCCTACTTGTGCGTGCCTTTTTCATTTGTTTTATTCAATAGTCAACCCTGTCATCTTTTTGCACTTCAACCAATTCTGAACTGCTTTACAGTGCGCGGCACCTTTTGAACTGCTCTATCTTCTTGACTCTTCTTTATATTTTTTCTTATTTTGCGAATAACATGATAACTACGATTGTTTTGGTTAAGTACTACAAGGATTTTTTGTAGATCTTTCGAGCGCTATCTAGAACTTTGCTCTGATAATTATTTTTTTCCTTAGTGGTCTATAAAACTTTTTTTTGGGACTAACATGAAAGCTATGAATAATTCGGAAAAGTGAAACTATGATTTTCTTTAGAACTCTTCGAGCGCTGTTCAGGTCTTCTTTGCGATAGTTTTTTTTTTTTTTCTTATTGACCGATGAACCCTTTTTTAGCGATTTACATGAAAATTGCGAATACTTTGGAAAAGTTGTATTTATAAGAGTTTTCTTATGAACCCTTCGAACGCTTCTCAGAGCTCCAAACAAAACTCCTCTCCAATAAAATTTGTTATTCATCAGTGAGCGATGGAACTTTATTTTGCGATTGACGTGAAAACTAAGGATAATTTGGAAAAGTGGCTCTAGGATTTTCTTTAGAATTCTTCGAGCGCTTCTCAGAGGTCTAATCAGTACTCCTCTCCGATAAATTTTTTTTCTTAGCGACTGATGGATGCTTATTTTGCAATCAACATGAAAACTACGAATAATTTGGAAAAGTGGTAGCACGATATTCTTTAGAGCTTTTCGAGCACTATCCGAAGCACTAGTCAGTAATCTTCTCCGATAAAAATTTTATTTCCTAAGAGGCCGATGGAAAATTATTTTGTGATTTACATGAAAAGAGCGAATATTTTGGACAAGTGGTCCTATCAATTTTTGTACAACTTTTTAAGCGCTACCCAGAACTCAAATCAGAAATCCTCTTTGATAAATAGAACCTTATTTTGAGATTGTTATAAAAAGATTAAGATTAAGATTAATAAACTTTTTTTTAGAGCTCTAACCCTCACTCCTCTTCGTGGGATATTTTATAGAACTCTTTTAGCGCTACCCAGAACTCTAATATTATAAGTAATGCAAGTAATTTTTTTTTTTAGGAAAAACTTTTTTCACTTTTAAATATAGAGAACTCTAGCTTTTGAGTTAAAAAATGTTATCAGAATTTCCCTATGTGAAAAAACAGAGCTTCGACCATCTTCTTTTAAAGATCTCACTTTAAAACCTACTAGAAATTGCTAGAAATGTCTTGAGAACTCTCTAACATCTAACTAAAGTTTTCTCCGCTTTAAGTGACAAGGGTAAATAATTTTATTTGTTTTCATGAAACTTTTGAAAAAAGTGCCACACTCTAAGAATTCAAAACTCATTTACAATATGTTTTTTTCTTTTACAATTTGTATCCTTTTCAAGGAATAGAAAAAAAAAATATATCCACTCAAAGGTACAACATGTTTTTTTTCTCACCTCAACCGAAAACATTTAACCTAACCACATACAGTTTTCATATAATTTTTTCCCCTTCGCTTTCGTACTTTCTTACACAATTAACGAAGTTCACTCCCTTTTTTCATGGTTTTTAGTACAAAATATTTTAGGAGTAGCAAAAGCAAAAGCAGAAGCAGCAGTTGCTTTAGTATGATATCCTACAAACAGCTCCCTCAAGTCCTTTATAAAGTCAACACACGAAAAAAAGAAGTAAAGAGAAAACAAAAGGATTAAAAAACCACACCCCATTTTCAGGGTACAGTGCATTTCAAGTAGGGGGGGGAGGGAGAACAACAGCGCGGCGCCCACTTGAAAATTAAATAAATGAAAAATGCAAAAATTGTAAAAAGTAAAAAAATAAAATAAATGCAAAGTGAAAATGAAAATTGTCACGGTAAAGGTGTGGCGGGGGAGGGGGTGCGGGCGTAGAGAAAGCAAATGTTGTGTGTTCTCAAAGTTGGGGAGCTCAGTGTAAATTCATAAAAAAACACAAATGGTAAAGTGAAAAATGAAAACGGATATAAAGTGTATGAAGTGTATGCTTCAAAATACACTGTCCCTGCTGTTGCTGCTAAAACTCCTATTTTTTTTTTTTCTGACTTTCATGGGATCGCTTTGATGGTTCATTGTCGTTAGCGCGCGAGTGCACTGCAATGAAACACTTTCGCACTGCATTACCGCGTTGCTGTGTGCGCGCTGTGTGTTTATGATGCCTGCTGCTTCAGCTCCAGCTGGCAGCAAGCAACAGCAATTGGCAGTGGTGCCAATCCCCCTTAAACAAAAATGTTACACATTGCATATATAGAAATTTCATGCATTTTATGCTGCACTTCACTGCGTTCATGCGGTTTTTCGTAAAAGTTTACTTGAAATTTTTGTTTTTAATAAGTTAAATTTTGAAAACTGTAACACTGTGCAACAAAAAAATAACTAAAAGAGACAACGAGTCGTTCCAAAAGGTGTCCGCAGATATAAAATCGGAAAAAGTGTTTAAGGAGCGTGGGAGTATGTGTTGGCTCTTCCAAGCGGGGTGGCATGTCCCTTGATGAACGTTCTTTAGAGCGAACATTATGAAATTGGCACATCCAAAGGAGGAGAGTATAAAATATCTGTAATTATTTAGCTTTTTTTCTTAAATTTTGTCAAAGAAAATCAAATTCTTTGTTTAAGAATTTTAAGAATTTATTCCTCCAGCAACACTGTATTTTTTTAAAAATTTCTCTATTGTAAAATTGACTTTTACTTTCAATGTTCGCTTGTTTGTTGTTGATTTTTTCCTTCCAGCACCATACATAGCATCTGCTCAAAGCCCATCATCGTTGAATGAATCCTCAAAGGAAGTTTCTCGCTTTGTAGTGTTGTTGCTTTTTGTTGTAGTTGTTGTTTGTGTATTTTTTTCTCGTGCACACATCAATTAAAAAAATTGAAGTGTCTTTTTTTTTTGTGCGCTTTTTTTCTATCAAACATTTGACCAATCATATGCCCAACCACCCATTTGACCCTACATTGCCCTGTAGCAAGGACAAAAGCAGAGTTGTCAAACATTATATTCTTTTTGGCAATATTTTCTTGCAGTTTTTTAGATGTTTAGAGCCAATTTTTTTTTATGAAAAGTGCAAAGCACGCCCCACGTTGGGCGCCAAATGAAACTGTGGGAAAAACGGATAAGGAACGATTTGCAACCATGCATGAAAAGTGTTTTATATCAAAGTTAATTAAGAAAACAAATATATTGCATGTGGGTTACCTAAAAAATTTCTCTAAATGGTGTGATTAATTAAAAATGCAGTTTCTTAAACATTGCACTCATTTTTTTTAAGAAACAAATTATGTACCAATGGTTTTTTCGGATCGTTAAAATTTTACAAATCAATTTTGTTTTTAAACTAATTAAGATGTTTTTCTTAAATAAAAATAAAGAAATCGATTTATGCAAAAGGTAAAGCACGTCCCACGTTGGGCGCCAAATGTAAAAGTAGGAGATACGGATAAGGAGCGATTTGCACCAACCAACTATTTAATGCATGAAAAGTGTTTTACCCAAAAAATTCCTATCAAGGGTATGATTAATTAAAAATGCATTTTTTTAAACATTGCACTCATTTTTTTTAAGAAACCAATTATATACTAATGGTTTTTTCGAAGCGATAAAGCTAAATTCATCAAGTTTTTGGCTGATTGTTCAATTCAATTTGCTTCTCTAAATCACGTTATTGTGCAGCTCTGAAATTCGCTTTCAAGCACGTTACGCATTTTTTCTCATTTCAAACCCAGTTTTTTTGCTTTTATTCTGTTTCAGCAAAGTAATTTTACAAATCAATTTTGCTTTTAAACTAATTAAGATGTTTTACTTACAAAAAAAAAAAAAAGAAAAAAAAAACAAAGAAATCGACACTTCTAAGCCAAGTTAAAGCGAAAGAGCAAATCCCATTAACTTGAATTAATTCAATAAGGCAAACGAATTAAAAGTAGCAATAGCGATAATTATTAAATTCAAGAACGAGTGGGACACATAAAAGATCTGCTTAATTTAATTAGTAAAAGTAAAAGAAACCGCTAATCTTGACGGGCAGAAACTTAATTACTTTTTGTATTACTTTACAAGCAACAGAGAGAGAGAGAAAGCGAGAGAGAAAAATTACTTTAGACTGTTTAAAGCAGAAGAGGGAGCAACCATCAGAGGAACACGTATGCTGAGGATGGAGTACTAACATATTATTCTCATTTTTCATATATCTTTTGGGAACAGTACTCCTTTGTAACGCTTTGGAGCAAAATATACTGCACTAATTTAAATAAAACTTTTTTCAAAGAACTAATTTGTGCCAAAGAAGAAACTGGCATACTTGTTTTGAAAATTGTTTAAATATCAATATAATTTTCTTAGGATTAACTAATTGCAAAAAAATGTTCGTCTTTTATTTTCTTTGTTCTCACTATATAAACAATTATTAATTTTATAAATTATTTATAAATAAATAAATAAAAATTTTATTAATTGCGCTCTTTTTTTTTTCGTTATTCTTGAAGAGAGAATATAAAATGATATGTTAAGATGAAAAATTGTAGACTACGCTGTGGTATTATGGCTTCATACATGTTTCTGCAAAAAGCAGGCCTAACTCCAATAGAAAATTAACTAAAATGTTTTAACCCTAAAGTTATGCAACACGTTATTTATATATACAATTACTTACATTGCAAGCTCGCATTGAGCATCATATGACCATTTTCAGAAAAAAAAACAGTCTATGGACACGACACTTTTGTACAGTCTGCATCGAACTTCGTTTTCGTGCTTTTAACCTCAAATATCTCAAAATTTAGAGCTGATGGGCCAATTCTGACCTCAGATTTGGATTCTACCAGGAAAGTTTCTTCAGAAATTACCTACATCAACAAAATCATTGTTGTGCCGCGTTATTGATAATGAAGATTTAAATGAAAATTCTTGTATTTAAACAAATGCAATAACTGGAAATTTCTTTTGCACTGCATTTGCAGCAATTTTTTAAACAACAGCAATTTTTATGCCATTGCAGTTTTAGGTTTTTCTCAAGATTTGTCAAAAACTTCACCACCTTAATGTCAATGACATTCTCCCTTGTTCAACAAATTTTTTTTGGTTTTTTTTTACTGCTGTTTCCTTACATTACTTTCCATTAATTTTGCTTGTTTTTGTGCTTCTTGAGCTTTTTTTTATCTAGCAAAAAAAATAAAGAAATTACTTTTGTTGCCTCTTTTTTTTGTTTTTGTATTCCCAAGTATACGAGCCGTTGAACTCCTTAAAAGTCCTTTTTGGTTTTTTGCTTCCTACACTTTAACTACTCATACTTTTGCTACAACTTCTACTTTTAATACTATGTAGTATTGCGACTGCTACTCCTTTTTGTTTGCATTTTGATTGTTTAACTTTTTGCTGCTGCTGCCACTGCCGCTGCACACACTTTTACTACTTTTTATTGTTGCTGCATGGGTAATTTCCATAAAGTTGTTTCTATCCAATTCTTATATTCTTTAGTCATATTTTTTCTTCCTTTTCCTATATGTACGTATATGTAAGTACCTACTGCTATTTTCATTCGTACATACACTACTGCTGTTATGAGATTAAAGAGACAAGTTGGAAAAACATTGCATACATTTAGGAGCGCGCTCCCATCATATGTCATCATAACCCGTCATCTGCATACCGGTGTGTAGTTAGAGGCGCTTTTAGTAACTTCATTTTTGCATTATTTTTTTTTTTGTTTTGACATTTTTTCCACTTTTCTCGCCGGGTAGTGTTGTGGAAAATATTTTTAATTTATCGATCATGTAAGCATCGAAAAAAAGGTCTAACTACAGCTTTGGTCTCACTATTTACTCCAAGCTTAGGTTAGGTTAGGTTAGGTTAGGTTAGCGCGGGAGATGGCAGTTGCCATCATAACTTAGGCCGCGATTAGGCCCATTGTAGCATTAAGCAAATTCTTTATGTATTATTTGTATACAACTACGATTTTTTGGTATTTTATTGCTACTTTTCATACTACTTTTTTAATACTACTTTTAATACTACTTTGTTGCTACAATTTCTACTACTTTTTTTTAATTTTTTAACTGTTTTTCTACTATTTTTTCTACTACTTCTTAATAAAGCTTACAATATAGAGTATCGGCCCAAAAAAACTGAAATACTACAATTTCTATTTTTTAATACTTTTTGCTACCTTTTTCTTTACTTTTTAATACTATTTTTTTTGCTTTTTGATGATATTTTCTACTACTTTTTTATTTTTTTTTGTTGGTTTTTAAAACATTTTCTACTTCTTTCCACTACTTTTTCTACTACTTTTTTTACTACTTCTTCTACTACTTCTTCTACTACTTTTTTAAAACTGATGTGCTTTTTCGTTATATAAAATAAACGCGACAACATAAAGTATCGGCTTAAAAAACTGAAATACCAACTGACTTTCTTCTTCAGCAATATAAATACATACCTACTACTATTCTTCTTTGCTGTTATTGCATTTGTTATTACTTTTTGCTTCAAGCAAAAGTTTTAAAGCGGCAGCAAATGTTGATGACAACAACAACAATGACTGTTGGTAAAGTCTTCTTTTTTCGGAATTTGTTTTTTTTTTTTGTATATTTTCCCTTTTTTATTCTCTTCTATTTTTACAAACGTGTTATGTTTGTTGCCCGCTGTGGGCGTTTTTTTACCCTTTTGCGCGCGCTTAACCCATGCGCTGCTGCTGCTGCTAAGAGTTCTCTGCTCAGTATGCAAATGCAGCCAAGAAGGGTGTGTCATATGTACTATGTACGCTGCTGATGATTACACTTTGCAGGAAATGACGAAATCTAAGGTGAGGTCGTCGCTCGTAATTCTTGTGGATTTTGCTTGGGAAATTATTTTTGTACTCTTAAGTTCTAAACATTTTATGATATCTTATCTACAAAAAAAAAAAAAAAAAATGCTTCAAAATTATTATGAAAATTTTTAAGTAACAACTTGCACAATGACATGTGTCATTGACTGACTGATAACACTACTCAACACTAAAAATGTATCTGAGGTCGGACTACGTAATAATACAGACAAACAAAAAAAAGTGGAATGAACTTTTTATTTATTGTACGAATATATAGTCTTATATATCTATTTTTTGACGCTGAATCCGACTATATTCTCAGAATTGTCAATATACCTGCATGATTTTTCCTACAGCTACGCCATAAGCCTAGAAACAGCGTTTTCTTCATCTACAAGCAAGTATATCTCGAAATCCTGCAGTTATATTGACAATACATAGGACTGCAAACAAAAAATAAGAAGCTCATTTCACTTTTCTTTTTTTGTGTGCCGACCTCAGATAAAATCAAATGTTTGGAATTTGTTGAGTAGTGTAATTGGCTTGTCATTCGTCGATTCAACGTGGTTGGCAAGCTTAACTGTTAATTCACTATAATTATCGTATTCGATCAAATGATTCGATAGTTACACGCAACACTGATGACAACAGAGTAATTTAATGCTGCCAAAACATCAAATGGGGAGTTTTCTAAGTGATTATGAAAGAATTTATTAATCTAAGGAATTTATTTTATGTGATGGTTAAATTTTTTAAAATCATATTTGAGGAACCGGACTTCTGACAAAATTTTTTTTCAAAAATCGACGTTTTGGTTAGTTATAAATATTACAGCAGATTAAATTTAAAACCCGTTTGGATGCTACTTATACCTGACATCTCTTAACTTGAGTCGGTTTTCAAACCGACGAAATGAAACGCTGAGAAATTCTGATATAAATGGTTTGAATGACTTGAACAATATGGCGGACTCGTACAATACAGTTACAAAATCTGAAGTAATCAGCTTTTGCGATTGCAAAATCAGACATTTTTAACTATCGGTTGCAATACCAGATATCTCAAAACTTAAAATAAAAAAGCAAACCTATGGTAAACCCGAGAGATATGGCACACCCAGGTGATATGGCACCCCCAAGAGATATGGCACCTCTTTCAATTTCAATACTTGCAGATTTCGTGGCATTCAAATATGATCAACATTCTATGTCATACATCAAAATAAATAAATATAACATGTTTACTCGTTTTGTGCCATTTTTGTTCGGTATATACCAATAACGAGAAATAGCACCGAATTACTGAGGTTGATATGAAAATGGTGCCATTTCTCCATTTGCACGTTATAAGTTATTTGTGAGTACAAATAAAAAGTGCTTGAACCTGCAGTCACTACAAAATTGCAGCATTTAAGGGAGGTACTTAGGATGATTGGATCCAATGCATAATTTACCGTGTGTGGTCACATGCAGCATGTACATCTTATATGAAAACATCTGGAAACATATATTCAAAAGCCCCCTAGGGTGCCAAATCACCTATTATATGGTGCCATAGCACGCAAAGTCTCAGATATTTAGGCACTTTATAGCAATTTTTTAAAAGAGAAAAAAACATATTTCCGATGCTATTTATTTTAGTTTAACTATTTTTTTTGTATAAATTAATTAAAAACTAAATTCGTATTTAGTTCTTTTAGAAATTTTTTTTGATTCTGGTTTTATAGGAGAGTGCTTTATCTGTGCCTTACCTTGCATTTTCTCAAAAAGGGGTTAATATGGGAATGGGGGCTATTCTATTGGGTGTATGCATTGATTTCCATCGTTTTTCAAAAGATGGCGACATCAATACATGGTGACTTAAATGTTAGATCAGAAACGTTATATCTAATGCTTAGGCATCTGTCAACAACTCTGCATCATTAGATTTGAAAATTTTCATCCGCATCATAAATTTTACTGTGCTCCAAAATGTCCGAGTTCGTGCCGAAAAAGCAACATTTGCGGGAAGTTTTACTTCACTACTATATTTCAAAGAAAACAGCTGCCGAATGTCATCGCATTCTTGCAGAGTTTATGGGGACTATGCTCCAGCTGAATCAAGCTGTCGTGAGTAGTTTTGACGGTTTAAAAGTGGTGATTTTGATGACAAAGACAAAGAACGCCCTGGTCAGGACCAGCTAGGTGTTATCCATTATGAGCTGTTGCCAGGTGGCCAAATCATTGATGTTTAACAATAGATCCGATTGAAGCAGAAAATCCAGGCAGAGCGGCCAACGTATGCGACCAGACACGACTCAATCATTTTCCTCCACGATAACGCTCGGCCACATATTGCTGCCCCAGTCAAAAATTACGTGGAAAACAACGGATGGGAAATTTTGCCTCATCCGCCTTATAGTCCAGACCTTGCACCATCAGACTGCCATTTGTTCCGATCGATGCAGAATGCCCTATCAGGAATACGCTTCACTTCAGTTCAAGATATCGAAAATTGGCTCGATGCGTTTTTGGCCGATAAGCCGGCGCAGTTTTTCTGGGATGGAATCCATAAATTGCCAGAAAGATGGAAAAAAGTAGTGACTAGCGATGGGCAATACTTTGAATAAAATACATTGTACCATTTTCTTTAAATAAAGTCTCAATAAAAAAAAACCATGGAAATTAATGCATACACCCAATATGTAAATGAAATATTATCGCCCAGCGGTCAAAATTTGACAACAAATGTATAAAATAATTTTGATACTTTTTGGTCAGTTTTAGTACAGTTTAAGTACAGTTTTGCTTTTGGTACAAAATAAAAAAGCTCATTTATCATCCCTGGTGCAATGACAAATGTGAAATGAAAAGAAAAACAAAAAACATGAAGTCAGTGTCAGTCAGGTCTTTCTCTTTGTGCTGTATTCTCTTTTCAGTTCTGTGTGACAGCGTATTTTGTTGTTGTTAATATTGAAAAAATTTCATTTAATTTTACCAGGCTTAGTGACAAAATATTAAAATAATTTTTACTTTGTGCACATCTACATACAAATACCTTTCTAATAATGTATAATTCAAAGTCGTGCTCCATTTCTAACATAGTAAAAAAGGTAGGACAAATTTTTCTCTTGCTTATTAATAAATTGATTAGGAATTATGAAATTCGAAACGAAGTCTTAAAGTTTTGAACTTTTAAGAATATCTTTTATATATTATACATTACATAATAATCGTGTTTTTAAGAGTTTCATGTCACTGCAAAAATCATATTTGCAAAAATTTTTTAATTGTGTTTGAATTTTTTTCAAATATGCCAAAAAATTTAGTTTTTTCATTAACGCTAAATACAATTTTGTTTACATCATTACCAACATGTAAGAAATTGTATGTAATAAAATTATAAAATTTTTTTCCCCCTAGAGGCTTCCCCAAGGTATGTAAATCATTTGGTGTGAGTCACAATAAAATAAACGTCTGTGTAATCACTTTTGCCATGCAAAATGCCGTTTTACATTTAACTACATTTTACAATAAAACAACAACAAACGCTTATACGGCGTTAGCCGAAAGCAACAAAAAAGGTGTGCCGATACATTAAAATAGCAACAACAACGAGAAAAACAATTTTGTGGCAAAAACACCGACTTCCTCTAACGCACATTAAATAAATTAACAGCCATGGTAGCCAGCTATTGCCACAAACGAACATTTTTAATGCCCAAAGTCAACAGCAGTAGCAGCAGCAGCAGGAGACTGAGGTGCATGGTACCCTGCCACCAACGTTAAGTTTTTTCCTGATGGTGGCCATTATTGTTATTGTTCTCGCGCTCGGTTCTGTTGTTGTAATTATTGCGACGGCCAACGCTTGCGGTGTCAAAAATGTGATTCCATAATTTAAATGGAAAAAAACAAAATTCACAGTTTCTTTAAATAATTTTCGGTATTTTTAGCTGAAAATTTGAACTTTTTCGCACAAAGTTCGCAATTAAAAAACACAGCTCATGCGAGATACTTTCAGAGCTCGTGCTTTGTATCTGTAGGTTGTTTGCTTAAGTTTTTTTCGATGATTTTTTTTATTTTTTTTTTTTGTTTGAGCAAACACCTGAGGAATTGATTTTCATTTATGGTTTGATTTTACAGCCGTTAAATAATTTTTTTTTTTTTTGGCTGTTGTTGCCTATAGTTATTTTAATGCCCTGGAAAGTGCTAAAAATCAGTGTTAAAGTCTACACGAAATGTGCGCGCGTCAAATGTTTCTTTTTTCCTGTCGGCGGCACTCTGGTTAATGTTAAGTTTGCACGCGAATTTTCATTTATTTTTTTCTTATCTTTTCAAGGGGAAATTTACGAGTAGAAAAAAAAAAAAACAAATTATTGAATGTTTTCCTCTTAATGAATAAGTTTTATACCAAAACTATTAATCTATTTCCTTAATACATATTTTATTACTTTAAAATAATGCCCCCAAAAAGTCGAAAAAAAATTATTAAGTCCATAGCAAAAAATGATTCAATGAATATTTTTCATTTGTCCATTCATGGCTTGAATAATACAATATTAAAAGCACAGTATTTGTGTCCATCTTCAAGGTTACCATCTCTGTCTTGTTCAAAAAATATTCAAAAAAAAAAAATACTGAAGAAAAATTTCGAAACTGCAATTCATTTGGTTGTCCACGTTTGTCCAAAAAATACTATCGTTTGTCCATGGTTCAAAACTCAAAGGTTACCTCGCAAAATTACGGTTTTGGAACAGTTTTAGAGCATTTGATTGATTGTCCATCTACGGTCTACGTTTGTTCACAAAAAAATTTCGTTTGTCCATCCAAACTTAAAGGCTACCCCAAAAAATTAGGGTTTCCGAATAGCTATAGAACATTTGATTGATTGTCCATCTAATGTCCATGTTTGTCCACATTTTTTTGGTCTCTGATTCAAAAAATATTCAAATAAAAAAAAGATCTTGTGGGAAATTTCAAGTGAGGATATTTGGATATTGCATCGCACTTGTTTGTCCACTTAATAACTTCTCGTTTGTCCAACCATAGTTCAAGACTTCAAAGTTACTCAAAAAATAAAATAAAGAAATGGATTTTGAACTGTTTCAGAGCATTCTATTGGTTTTCCATCGAATGTCTATGTTTGTCCACCAGATTTCTTTGTTTTCGTTTGTACATCTCAGTTTAAAAAATATTCAAAAAATAAATTTCTGTTTGAAATTGAACTCAAAAGTGAGGAAAGTTTGGAAGTTGCATCGCATTTGATTGTCCATGTGTGTCCACCTAATGCTTTTGTTTGTCCAGCCATGGTTCAAAAGAAAAACTAGAAAATACAAAAATTAGAAAGAGCATAAAATTGATCGTAACAATTATGGAAGGGATAAAATTTTATGTCCATTTTTACATTTGTCCATGCTTGGTTCAACAAAATTTTTGAAACATGAAATTTGTGGACAACTTTTAGTTAAACACAAAAATTAAGGAAGAGTGAACAGGTTTTGTGCATTCGAAGTGCATCTTTGCCTATCTTTTATTCAAAGTTTAACCTTGTACTTAAAAATGGAGAAAACTCAAAAATTATGTGACTTTCTTAGACCATGTTTGTCCACCTTTTATGTTGGTTTTTCCAGTCATGGCCTGAAAGATATTGATATAGAAAAGGAATGAGCTTTATCCCCGCAAGTGCAGGAAAATAAAAATTTTCTGTATAATTAGTCTGTCCATCGTATGTGCATGTTTGTCCAACTTATCTTTTCATTTGTCCATTGCTAAATCGAAAGAAATTCATAGGAGTAAAGTTCTAACGGATCACGAAACTGCCCTACAACAGCGAAAAATAAAATTAAATACTGAATAGCAATTGATTGTCCAACGAATCTACATGTTTGTCCACTTTTTATTTTCATTTGTCCAAACGTGATTCAAAGCAATTTAAGAAAAATCCAACCTTTTTTTTTTTTTTGCCCTTTTTCGATTAAAAGTTTATTCAAAAACTAGTTTCTGAGTGAACATAAGCCTATTACTCCTTGGAATTGGCGAAAAATTAAAAGTTATTTTCGTTTGTCCATCTATGACGTAAAAGTTATTGAAAAAGGGGATTTATTTTTCTTTGTTTTGGTATGTAGCTTGTTTTTTGTATGTATGTATGTATTCTCCTTTAACTCCTAGGAGGAGCATAGGATTCTGTTTTTTGAATGTGTCTAATTAATACTCTAGGTAGCTCCTTTTTTGACAGTTTAGCTTTCAAGTTCAAGAAACTAAGCTGTTACTTAGAAATGGATAATTAATTCTCGAGTTATTATCTAAAGAAAATATACTTTTACTTACAGTTTACCGTCAAGTGCAAATTCCAGGAATGCGCAAAAAGTAAATTAACGCAGTTCAAAGACTTTTAATGCCCCTAATCCTAATCGCATACAAAGAAGAACCGTAAACTTCTTACACCCACTAAAGTACGCGCGTACCATGCGTGTTTGTCACACGACCGCCCCCCTGCTACCGCTACCCTTACCAACAAGATTGTGTCATCTGAATATTTTTTTGCGCGCGCTCATATATCAAACTCAAATCCTTTCCATCCGTTACGGTTTTATCCCCCTTTTTGAGTACAAGTGTTGCTTTTATAACGGCAAACTGCGCGGCGCGCGTACGTATGATTCTGTTTTGCCGCCCAACTGTGTGGCTCATTAACATTTTATTCTTTTGATATTAATTTATTTCAATGTTGCCTACTACAGAAGTCTTCGTCATCGGCGGCGGCGGGCACATTGAAAGGGGCAATATTGCCATTGCTGCTCTGTTGTCAGTGTTGTATGTACGAGTATTTTTGTAACGACTCCTTAAAATAGCATTAAATTAGACTAAATAAAAATAACGTCATCATTGCCAGAGAATGATGATCGTATAACTCAACTCAATGTTGTTGTTCGCCCAAATTTTTTGTGACAGATGACATTTGCTCTACCGCCGCGGCCGCTGTCAAGTGTTGTTGTTTATTTTTGTTTTTTTTCGCTCATGCTCTGCTTCTTCTACTTCTTGAACATTATTAATTAGCGCCGTTCAACGCGCCAGTGAATTGCAACAAAGCTTAAGTGAGACGACGTATTTTTTTCTTAAAGAAACAGTCAGTGGTGGGTTGGTAGTAGGGCGCCACACGCAATAATGGGGCAAAATACAAATTTTCTTAGAAAAGAGGAGTTGACTGTTCATACATACATATGTTTAGCAGCAAAACTAAAAAGAAAAGTGGAAGTGGAATAATTATTCGTGGCGTTGCCAACATGCGTGGGATTAAGTTCAACATAAAAACTAATTAATTGCAAAGCAAATGTCTGACTATGTTGACTTGGCTAAGAAAATACTACATTCGTTGTTTTGTGCTGGCTGATCTAAAAAATTGTTCTTGTTTTCCCTTGTTGCTAAAATTTATTTTTTATTTTTATTTCAGTTGACAGCAATTTGTCGAAAATTAACAAAAGAATACTAAAAAAAACATTACGAAAACAATAAAATATTTTGCCATTTGTTGTTTTTAGTGGGAAATTTATGTTCCGTGTTATTTCGTCAACTAATTACATACAACACATATCTTTGAAAATGGGTTTTTCCTAGAATTTCAAAAGTAACAAATAGATCTAATTGTTTTGCTTTTGATTTTTTAAACAATTTATGTGTTATTTGTCAAAATGTGAGATGACATCTCGAAGATGTCGTTAATGTTCAATAATTTATTTGGACAGTTTAAAGTAAGGATTTTCTTGTCTTCTGTTCTGAATCAGAGCAGATCCTATACATGTAGTAAGTAATTGGCAGTAATAGACAGGCAGCGAGGAACTGAGAGAAACTGTCTTCCCGTCCAGAAGTCAGGATTCGAGAGAGACGCGCCACCGCTGCCTCCCCGTTGTCCTCTACTAACCTGTCCTTGTTTGTTCACGAGAGCCCGCGCCACCGCTACACTCTCGGGTCAGGTCAGGAAATTCTCCAAAAAACAAATCCTACGGTCTTAGTCACTGTCCACTAATACGTATGTACTGATTTTTGCTTGAAAATCCCAGTTTCATCCACGGATGGTTGAAATGTTTGAACTACACGTCATACCTCGTTGCCGGTTGTGTTACTAGAGAACGTTACCATTACCGGAACTTACATTTCACAATTTCGTTTTCATCCACGATCAGCTGTTTCCTTTTATTGATAAAATTTGACAGTTGGCACTCACTGTTTCGGGACCAGGCTTGCAGCTGCACGCAATAATCATGCAACTCTCGTCCAACTTTTTATCAAGTGGTTGCACGAAAGTTTGCCAAGCCCGTTGGATGCAATTGTCCCAAAACTATCTACTTACTAAAAAATCCTTAGTTTTTAATTAGTTTTAGATATATTTAACTAGAAATAGTTCTTAATGTTATTGATACTTTAAATACAAGTAACTATTCAAAAGATGTGGACGCAAATGAGGCTTCCGATTTGTGTCTTCACAAGAAAAAAGCAATTTTTCGACTTAAAATTTCAAAGGCCGAATGCTGCAGTTTTATAAAGAATTGCTTTAGTTACCTGCTTGGTATATATTTGAGCAATAAAAAAAATTCCTGAAAAAATAATATAAGTTTCAAGCTGTCGATTTGATAACTTTAAACCACATTGCAATTACAAAATAAACTCAACTACAAAAAAAAAAAAAACAAAAAAAAAAAAACTTTTATTTCAATTAACTTTATTTAAGCCACCATAGAAAAATTACAATAATGCTGCCCCAAAGCAGTTAATTAACATGGTTAGGTCAAAAAGAAAAGAATGAAAGCGAAAAAAAAAAACGGCAAGGGCGCCATATAAAAAATTAATCCCCAAAATAAAAACCACCCATCTTCCTCCAAAAAGGAATTATTCCAAAAAATATTACGCAATAACAACAACAACAACAATGACAAAATGGGCAGAGAAATTCAAAATATTTTTAATGCCCCTTGTCGCAATGATGTTACCGTGACAACAACAACAAAACCAGCATGGCACGAAAATGAATCCTAATTAATTTCTGATTTTTTGGTTTCTTTGCCGTTGCTTTCTAATCAATACGAAATTCAAGCACAAAGGCATCACGAAAAAAAAAAATGGAAGAAATTAAGGCACAAAAGGGACAACTTAAAAAAAGTAAGAAAAAATTCGACAAAACAGAAAATCACGCTAAAATGTCAACAAACGTTTTCAGCACTGGCAGCAGCAGTGTTGCCAACTCAATGTGTAAAGAAGAAAGGCAGCGTTTTAGCGGGTAGTTTAAAAAACGAGAAAATCACGTGTTTCAACGGCACATCATGAGTTAATGAAAAAAGAAAATAAAGAAATTTCGAAAGTAGTGGAAAAAGCGAGCAGTTGATGAGGACATCATCATCATCGTCATCTTCTTTTTTCTGCCTTTGCCGCCGCTGCTTTTGTTGTGCTGAGTGAACGAGTGAATCCTTTATTCCTTTCTTTTTTTTTTATTTCATTTACTCTGACAAAGGTGCAGCGTTGCAGTTGCAGTTGAAATAACAGTGCACAAAGTAAACTTTACGTTTTTTCCCGAAAGTTAGTAATGAAATATCCTTCGCGGAATTATTGATATCTGGTTCTGACGCAAGAAAATCTAACTACCGAACTTCAATGGTTTATTGCAGGATGTTACGGATCTTCGGTTTTGGAAGGTTCGAACTACCGATTGGTTTTGATCACAGACATCGGTCTCGAAAGTTTTAAATCGGAAGTAATTACGGAGGTTGGTTTAGGATTTGCACCGATAAATTGATGAAAATAAAAGAAAGGAGAAAAGCAATGAAACTATTTATAATATATATATTTTATCTCATACTACGGTTCCGATTCCAGTTCCGGTGAAATCATAACCATAATCTGCATAAAGTAAACATGGAAGATATGGCACCAGTTATGTTGAACTGCTATAAAACCGGATTTAAAAAAGATTTTTAAGGGAATTAATTGCGAATAAATTCTTTAATTAATTTAAAACAAATAATAGTATGTAAGTACTTACAACTTAAAGTAAATTATTGGAAATATGTTATGAAAAAATGCTATAATGAGTCAAATCACCCGAGACTATGGGTCATAGTCGTTGGTACAGGCGAAATTTCCCTCAACATCTTTTTTGGCGTGATGTCATTTGTATTCAGAATTTTCACCGAGTTTTCTAAAACATAATCGAAAATCTAAAAACAATCACTCTAACAAAACTAGACGTTTACACCAGGGGGCACTATACACAATTCTCTCGGAGGTTGGACATGTAGAAGAAATATCAAAAATATTTTAAGAAGCACAATAGATCGCTTAACAAAACTTCTACAAAAATAGTACTATACCCTTAATTAGACCTACAACTTCACCTCCATTATATATCGATGTTTTCTACACCACAAACGCTACAACATAAGTTAAATAAATAACAAACAACGTGGATACGTTTAAAGACAATACACCAGATTGTTCATTATGACGGTGTTGATGAAAACGCGACGGCACTGATGAAGATGATGATGATGACTTTGCAGAAAATGCAAAAAAGTAAAGGATATCCAGTAATAAAGCATTCAAAGTACTTACTTCAAAAGTGTGGAAGTGCAGCGGTGGCGCTTTCTATAAAGTACCTATGTATATGAAAAAAAAAAAAAATATAAAAAATGAGAAAACGGAAAGTAACGTAAAGCGATAAAATAGTGAGTGAATAAATTGTGAAGGAGAAGAAAAATTCATTAAAGTAATTTCCTGTGAATAACGTGACTTTGGCCAACCAACAACGTTGGCAACAACAGCAGCGTAAGATATTTTTACCGCCAAAACAAACGCACATATACACACTTACTCGTATGCATGTAAATATATCTATATGTATATTGCATGCAACAATCGCTTGTGGGTGGTGGTGGTTGGGTAAAGTTTTGTGGTTTTGTTGAAAAGTTTCATCGTCATCGAGCCTTAAAACAAGTCGTACGAGTTACATATCTACTGCTTTTATAAGTGAAAATTGTAGAATAATGTATCCTAAAAGTATTTGGCTAAATTTGTATACCACTTTGGTTTTTCAACAAAAACTATTCAATTTCAAAAACCAAGCTTATGTACACGATTGCGAATTTATTATAGAAATCCATGCAACGTTATAACTGGAAAACAATAACATGCAATAGATCATCATGGCATACGAAGCGTTGGGTTTCAGTTAACATTGTCACTTTTATGCACTGTAATCAAACCGATACTGAATCACCCAAAGTATACGTTTTGCAACACAAAAGCTTTTTTTTTAATAACTGCATTATTTCAAGCATACTCTGCGAAAATCATTTACCTTCGCCTTTGTGGATTAAACTTTTTTTAAAACATATTAACCTTTTTCAATTCAAGTTAAACTTTTTTCAAATCAAATAAATCTTTTTCAAATCAAATTAAAATTCAAATTTCTGTAAATCAAATTAACTTTTTTTTCAACTCATTTTAATCTTTTTCCAAATCAAACCTTTTTCTAAGGCAAATTAAACTTTTTGAAAATCAAATTAACCTTTCCCAAAATTATATTAAATTTCTTCCAAATCCAATTAAACTTTTTCCAAATTAAATTCAATTTTTTTTTTCAAATCAAATTCAACTTTTTCCAAATTAAATTCAACTTTTTCCAAATCAACTTGAACTTTTTTCAAACGGAATCAAATTAAACTTTTCCCAAATCGAAGTCAACTTTTCGAAATTCAGTTAAACTTTTTCTAAATCAAATTCAACTTTTTCCAAATTAAAAAAAACTTTTTTCCACAATGAACTTTTTTCCAAATCAAATCAAACTTTTTCTAAATCAAATTCAACTTTTCCAAATCAAATTCAACTTTTCCAAATCCCATTAACCTTTTCCAAAACAAAATTTAACTTTTTCCAAATCCAATTGAACTTTTTCCAAACCAAATTCATTTTTTCCAAATCTCATTTAGCTTTTTCCAAATCAAATTTAACTTTTCAAAATCCCATTAAACTTTTTCCAAATCAAATTGAACGTTTTTTTAATCAAATTCAACTTTTTCCAAATCAAATTAATCTTTTTTCAAATCAAATTCAACTTTTTCCAATTCAAATGAAGCCTTTTCTAAATCAACTTAAACTTTTCCAAATACAAATCAAATTTAACTTTCTCTAAATCAAATATAGCTTTTTTTTAAATCAAATATGATTTCCAAATCAAAAATACTTTTTCCTAAAATGAAAAAAATGAAAAAAAAAAAAATATCAATAAGGTTTAAATTGGAGTGGAAATTTGTTTTATTGTAAATGTTTCAATATGTTTTTAAATTTCACTATTTCCATTGTGAAAAAACCAGAATATTGTAGACAATATGCCTACACAAGAAGCCATCAATATATACTTATTCGAATTTTCTGCCTACATAACTTTCCGAAGTACTCTATACTTTGTAAATGTATACTCCAACAAAACAAATCTCTTTTGTATTGCACAGATTTTCAGTACAATTCACTCCAAACAAAAACCCTAAGCCCCCAAAAATCTGTATTAATTTATAAAAGCAAGTACTCAACATTAATTAATTTGAACTATTTTCAAAGAGCAGCGTCTTTTACAAGTCAGCCAAACGATATGTCATCCTTTTGCTTTTTGAAATCCTTTATGTTGCGCTCCCCCTTTTCGTTTCAGCTACCTACATTTTACGTTATGGCCAAACTCTTGTAAAATTTTTGCCAAATTGAAAAGTGCTGACGCGGAATGTCAACTCAGAGCGTAGTCATTAATCAAAAGCCGGCAAAAGTGCTGTCAACGCGCGTTGAAAATTTCGAACATCGCCCATTTCGTAACAACCCACAGCAGTGCGAGTACTAGTACTTTTATACACAAAGGGAGCAAAAAGTAGGGGAGAGGGAGAAAAAGACAAGTTTTTAAGGAGCGTTTGAAAATAAAAGAGTCAAATTTATTATAAATCGCTGCCATACTTGGCACGTCATCGTTATGTTTGGTTAAAAACTGAAAATGGTTTTTGATTTCATTCTTTCACTCTGTTTTCAAGTTTTTGCTTTTTCAGTCAATGTCCTTTTTTTCTTTTGCTTACTTTGTTGCATTAAATCAGCAAGTTTTATTTAGTATAAATTTAGTTTTTCCATTTTTTTTTTTTTTTGTAAAGTAAAAATTGCAATTTCATTATGGTCACTCTAATGAGAGTAAAATGAGGCGAAGCCAACCACCCACCTTCTTTTGATGTTTAACTTTGCATAATTTTCTTGATTTTTTGATTTCACAAATGTTTGGTCTTCAATGCAAACTGTTGCCCTGTGTACTTTCCCTCCTGACTGATTAAAACTTTTCGAACGAACTGCATTCACTTTCGTTTTGTTGTAGAACTTGAAGCACACTTTTGTCAATTTCATTTGGCTCCCTTTTGCCTGTATGTTTCTCTTTCGCTGTGTGTGTGTAATTCAACATCGAGTAATTGCTATGCTGCCAACTTTTACAACTTTACTACGATGCATCCCAGCTACGCCACCCCGCTCCTCTGGATACTTATTTAGTTCTTTCTTTGCATATCTACTATTTAATTTTCAAACAGAGATATAGGGTGCATTGAGAAGAAACTTCACTTTACTATAATGAATCTAGGTTAATATGTAAATCCAGCTAGGGCTTTTCCGAAATAAAAGTGTCTCTATCGCAAGATTCTAAGTGATCTATGTTTTTACTTTTGGATCACGTGCTCGATCTTTTTAATTTTGTAAGCCTCTTGATCTGCTGTGGTCAAATACTTCTGGTATTTGAAACAAAGCTTTAGATTGAGATCTCTTCTCGACTTCTGAGGTTTACAGACTCTTTTAGGTGGAACATAAGTTTTCTTTCACACGTTTCATCAAGAAAGGTAGAAGGATTGCATTACTTATTTCTACAAAAGATAATTGGGGTATTCTTTGAAACGTGTAAAAGCCTCGAAAACCTCGTATACTGATTTTGATAACGATTACGAGTTTATGTGGTTTTTGTGGCATTTATATGTTTAAAGGAATACCCTCATTGAGAAATTAACTGTTGAAGGTAAATTATTTGCTGACGAATTCAAATTTAGTGATTATTATTTTTCTTGATTTTTTTTAATGAAAGTATTTGATCCATAGTTGGAATGGAACGAAGAAATGTAGGAAGACGTCCGCATTAATCAGCTTTTTAGATAGCTCTGGTGGGACATATGACTTTAACGGACTCATGCTATGCGATAGCCGTACGATTGGCAATTCAGTCATAGTTTCGTAAAATAAACGAAACGTAGTTGGATCGAATTCAACGTATTCACGTATAAAAGCAAGAACAGAAAGCAACAAACAGTCAGTCGCTGCCTAGCGTGCATGATAAAAACAAAGATGTTGCTCTTCCGAAATCCCGGAACTCCAATATTTTTTCAAATCCCAGGATTGAAATAACTGATCCGGAGATTTAATTTTTGACTGAATTATGTGCATGCTTATATTTTGAAATTTTTATTTATTTAGATCTCAGAAAGATTATCGATACGCATCGGACTGGATAAAATAAAAAGTCGATTAATGCGTGGCCACGAGGTTTGGCGACATTTTCAAATAAAACGAGTCAAAATAAGTCGAAAAAAATTGTACATTTCTTGTTTAGGGGTAAAAGCGCTTTTGTTGTAGATGGTGTTGCTTTTTGGGTTGTTTTGAAATTTCTCCTGAATTCCCGAATTCTTTGATTTATATAATTTTTTTAACTTATTTTGGGTTGTTTTATGTGAAAACATTGTTATATCTAGCTTTTCTTGAAACTTCTTCAATATTCTCGTATAATTTAAGCCTTTATATCTCGAAGATATCGAAAAAAGTTATATAATTTTTTGATTTATTTTTGGGTTGTTTTATGCGAAAACATAGTTAAATCGAAGGCCACCAAAACCCGTAATATTCCGATTTCATAAATAGTCCACTCCCAGTCTGATGATAACTGAAAAAGTTGTGATCTAATAGGAGAAGTTGGAAGGAAGAGTCTAATGAGTTAAATCATGGCCATTCGAAAGCGCTGGGATATGTAAATTACTCCATATGCTGAATATGGTTGTAAGGCTCTCATATATATGTAGATTGGGTGCTATCTGGACTTTTGGGGAAAAAAATCTTGATCTTTCTGGGAATTTGAATAAAAAAGCCAGGATTTCTTTTGGACAACCAATTTCCGTAATCCGCGTGGTTTCATTTATTTTTTTCTTAGAAGGCTTTTGATAAAAAGTATAAGGATCTCTTCTGTGGAGAATTACAGGCACTACATACAAATAATATTCATTTGTATTTACGAAAAAGTAACAGTTTCGGAAATATTCGATAAAGTCGAAGTTTTTAATAATATTTCCTGAACGGTTACTTTTTCGTTAGTGCCAATCAAAATCATTTGTAGAACCAGTAATTTCCCACAAAAAAGTTTCTAATACTTTTTGTCGTGTGACTCACCATTTTCATGAAAAAGTCTCGTAAGTAAAAAGTTATTGAAACCACACGGATTACGGAACAGGCCTAATATATTTCATTCTTTTACTTAAAAAAAACAGCACTTTAAACGGGACTCCGAACATCAGATCAAATATCTGGACAATCCAGATAAATACAGATTATCTGGCAGCCTTAACTCTGATATAACTACAAAAACAACTAAAAAAGTGGCTTCTCCACTTTGGAGCAAAATATTTTAGAATTTTGACGTGATAGAAAAATATCAAATTCTGATTCGTAAATAAGTGGTCCCTCTAATCCATGTGGACTGTGTTATAAATTCCAAACTAGCCTGATGATACTACACAAAATATCTGAGAGAAACAATTCTTACCATCACAAGATTGGGATGGAATCTTTCTGTTTCCCCTAAATGAATGGGGAAAGTTAAACTGTTTTTTTCTCAAAAATTTTTCGATACACCTTTCAGTAAGCAACCGATTCACAAGTTTTTTGTAACAGAAATTTTTTCATTTTCTCTAATGAAATCGGGGGTGGAAAAGTTTTGGTCAGTAGTTTTACGTTTCAACCATTGTTGTTACTATCGAAGCATTACATTGCAATGCGTTACGTTACGTTACGTTTACGCTTACATACTTTTGTTAAACGTACTTTCGTCAACTTTAATTTGTGTTGGTGGTGATGGTCGTTATGGTGGAGGTGGTGGTTGGTAACAACATCATCATCATCAGCAACGTCATTGTCAAATTCTTGTATTTTCATCGCATTGTTGTGGAGAAAATTTAACGATTTCTTCAGCTGGCAACAGAATGTGCTACCCACAATGAGACCCCCCACCTACATAGACTTATTTCTTGCCACCCTGACATTTTCTTTATCTTTAACTTTCATGATTTTCTTACATTTTTACGAAAGGTTATGCGTACATACATACATCCCCAACCCCCGTTTTCATTTCCAGCACAATTACCTCATTTTTCGTGCTATTTTGTTTGGTCTGCACTTGCTGTTGTTGTTGTTGTTGCTGCTGTTGCTATTGTTGTTGCAAGGACATGACCAAAAAGTTGTTGATTTAATTTACCATAACGTCAACTGAATACATAATTTTTTGGCAGTAACGAATTTTCTTTTGTTACCTCCTAAATTCTTGCATTTTGTGTATTGCTGCGTTCCTTTTTTTATGATGCCAAAGACGAGCGGAAATTAATTTATTGAAGTATTTTATGACATGCTGCTGCTATCCAGGATATAAGAAAATGATCGAGCGTAATAAAAAATTTGATGTCAATTGAAGCGTGCATAATGCATAATAACGAGCGAGCCTCCCTTACATTTTTGCATTACTTGGTATAGCAGCTCCATGATTTGGGTTCGTTTGCCCCTTGTTTTACATTCTACGGGATAGGACATGTTGGCAACAATCTAGAGATTTTAATTGGTGACCGCACTGGGGAGTCCTTTGACTCATTTTTTTTTCTTCTCTTTTTTGTGTTTCTTTGATAGCAATCAACATGTTAGGCAAATTTTGATTGTTGGTGCGTTGTAATTGTTGCAAAATTGACGGAAATTCACAAAATAATGATGAACAGAAAATTAATTCTGTAGAACGCTCACAAGAAAGATATCTTTATGGTTATGTGGGATATGAAAGTTGGAAAATGTTAACGTTGAGCACGTAATTAAAAGTAGTGATGAGCAGAATTAGTCTTAGTAATTTTACGAGACACTGATATGTATGCGTGAGGGAGCAATGCAAGTTGTGAGGCTTGCAACCCAATCCTACTATTTTGCTGGAATAAACCGAAATATGTTAAACCAAAGCTTAAAGCTCACCGTTCACACTGACTCTCTTGGTATATTTTCTGAAAGTTTTTTTTACATGCGTCAAAGAAAACTTTTTTCCAATTTTTCCTATTAACTGTTGTCATGATCAAAAAACATTGTCAAACTGATGCTTGCTTAGTGAAGTCTCTGTTTTCTTTGAAACCAACTAAAGCTCAATATATTATAAATCGATTTGGTTAAGGCTTAACCAAGTACAAACCAACAAAATAATAATAACCAATCAAGTGGAAATCAGCTTCAAATCGCATGAGTAGAAAATAAATAGTGAACCATCTGGAAGGTGCTCAGCGGAATGGCTCCTGGTACAGTAAAATATTGCATTAGTTAAAGCTAGCTAAGAAATCTTCGGAATGGACGCGCCTACCTCCCATAGAAAGTTCCTTTGCTAAACTAAATTCTTTTGACCCTAAACGTATGCAACACAATGTTTCTATATAAAAATACTTACATTGCAAACTCACATTGAAAATCATATGACCTTTTTCAGAAAATTTATAAGTTTTTCAACTAGCGCAAACATGCCAAAAACTTTTTGACTTCAATTGATTGAGTAGATTCACACCGTTCATGTTTTTATAGTTTGGAGACGTAGCTTACTTAGTAATTTTCGAAGGAAAGTCTGCTTTTATAATTTTCAGTATAAATTAAGTTGGAGTACTCACCGCGAGCAAGAAACACTGTCTGAGACGAGGCTTAAATGCAAAAACAAAAAAACCATGATGAATAAATAAATATGTATGTATTCATAAGAAAGTCTGGCGATCGTTCTCACCAGAAAAAAAGAAAATGCATAGTGATCTTACAAAACGAAGTAGAATGCGGAAAAAAATTTGAAAAAAATCTAAGAATCGGGAAAGTCCTGAAAAAAACATAAAGTCAACGCATATATTTCGGCCTCTCCTGTTACTGGACAATACAGTAATCGAGATATTTGTCTACATTTTCCAATAGGCTTGAAATTTCAATCGGTTTTCAAGTAACGTTAGCCTGAATATTGAAAAAAAAACCTTGAGCTCTCAGTCAGAAGATTAAAAAAACAAAACAAAACTGGAAAGAAAAAACTTGCTCTTCCACTAATGCCAGAAGCAAAAGCACAAACTACAAAAAGAAGACTGACTGACAGGCAGTAAACCCAGCACATCGATCACTCTGAAACATAAACGCGCGGGTGTTTCACTACGAACTTGATTGTTGCGCCGCCGAAATCATAAACCCATAAAAACCACAGCAGCAACATTGGCGATGGATGAGTTCGATTCTTCATTATTTCTTCTAATGGAGGCGCGCATCATTAGCGAGATATTTGAAATCCATTAGCGCATAAAATCACAAAGAAAATACAGAAAAAAATACCATATTTTTTTAATGGACTTTTAAATGTGTTTACTGGCAATTAGCGTGAGTGTATAGGTCAGTTTAAGGTGTTGTTTATAAGGTGTATTATGTGTGTAGATTTTTATAAAATGTTCAACGAGCAATAAAATCAACAAATCTAGTGATGTTACACTTTCGCCAATATATACGAGTAGTAATGAATTGTGTAAGTGGCAAATTGTCACTAATATTTTTTCATTGAGTGTATCTATGTAGGCGTTCATTTTGCTTAATTAATTGGTTTAATGCTCAGCGATAAATTTAATTTTTATTATTTTAACTTAAAATCACTTTTTTTATTTTATTTTTTGGCTTAGTTAATAAAGCGCAGACTAAATTTGTTAAGTAGAAGTTTTTAAGTATTCATTTTTATTATCATTCTAAAAGTCGATTAGGTTGTTTACTTAAGATAGTGGAAATGTAAAATTTTTACTAACATTTATGGTGGAAAGACTCTGTGCACCCTAAAGAAGCCAGAAGGCATCTTATCCAAAGTGAGCGGTTTCTTGGTCAGAGTCTGTAGTAAATTGAAAAACCTTTGAAGTCCTGCGTTGGATTGCTTTTAAACACTTTGCCATATGCGTAAACACGTAGAACAGTAAGTCTTGACCATACGGCAGTTAAGCAAAAACGAACTTAGAAATAGAATTGGAAAGAGTTGGTGCCCAGTCGCCGGGGCCTAAAAGCCTATTGTGCTAGCCCTAATAAGACTAAATTACAAGTTAGTCCATAGGCGCATGACATTGATGAATGTCAGTATGTCCATTAGGAATAAAGCCTAAGGAGTAGAGGGTAGCGAAGTAACAAAGTAACACAGTCTGCGTCTTCCAAGACTGTGAAAGTGATATAGCATATGTACAATACTTCATTACAGAATCTGCAGAATTCATTCTGGGTAAACCCCATGCTGGAGAAATGTTTCTTAACTGAGCAGTTTCCCGTGAGAAATCCTGTAACAGTCCGCATACATTTTCTGTAGCATAAGTAACTGTTTTCTTCTTTCCTTGGAAACTCTTAGCATAAATGATTTTGCTTGTCTATTGCCTAGCGTTCCGTAATTTTTGAACTTTTCTATCCAGACAATTGTTAAACTTTATAAAACTTCAAGGCGGTCCGCAGAATTGAGTAGGTCCAACAAGTTGTGTTGATGAGCTTTTTCTGGCAAGCTCAATTTCACTTTGTCCAGGTACCCAAATAAGGTGAACCGTATTTCGGTAGGCGAGTCTGATTAGTAGTTGAAGGCGCTCTCACAAAAAAATCGATGTAATTTTTAAGTAGTGTAACAATAAGTTTTCTTGGTTTGTGCATGCAAATATATTTTTATGTGGCCTGACTCCATATACATCAGCGCTAACTCCCTCATTAATTTTTGAGCTGTCTGTGTACCATAGTTGGTGATCACTAACGAATTTTGGTCGGCTCTTTTCCCAAGCATTTCTGATGGGGTACGTAAGTTAAGCAAAAGGATATAATTGGGTATGCAGTAATCACTGATAGTGATAGTAAGGTTAGGATAGTTTCAGCTCTGATTTCTTATTGCCGGATGTAAAGTTGCTACATCCAGCATTATTTTCAAAACAGCAGTTGGTACACAGTAGAAATTTTTGCTAAATTTTGAAATCAAAAAATATTTATATAGAACAATGCCAAAAAAAGTATTAATTTTAAACTATTTTGGAATAAATTTCATACTTTTTTGGAATAAATTTCAAACTTTTTGGAAAAAACTCGGATTTTAATACCAAAAAGCTCAAAATCAATACTAAAAGAAATCAAAAGCAAGAAAATCTAATTATCATATTTTAGTGTGTACGATTTTCATACCTCCTCCAACAGAAATGCAAGCCATTCCTTGTAGTTTGCAGGGTTTGACTTCTATCGAATTTTGTCACACTATGCATATGCTCCATAGGTAGCAATAGATATGACGATTGCATTGTAAGCTGCACAGAAGGTTAAGTTTTCGGCTGAGTTTCCAGTTTTTGCCTAGGAAACTCCTCCCGGTTTATAAGGCCGCTCTTGCTTTCCGTATTGTGGATTCCGAGGAGGATTCCAAGTAAGCTTTTTTGTCCATAACTACACCCAGGTATTTAGTCTAAAAGTAAAGTGCCTTTTGCAATCTGAATGAGATTGTGTCTGCATATTAACCTAAAATAAGGATAACGTCAGCATATACATACACTTCAAAACTATTTGAATATACCAACTTACAGAACTTATATAGCCATTCCGCAGCGTCTGTTAAAAATGGTTATTCTCGCGCACTCTTATATATAACACGTGTCTATGCAAAAGCATTATGCAATGTGAATGTTTTCAAACATTCTGTTTATTTGTTGTTGCTACTTTTTTTTTAATTTATACAACATTATTTCGCTTTTAAGTAACTATATGAACTTTAAATAAAAACTAATTTATAAAAGGCGTATTTTTGACCATCTAACAGCGCCTAGTGATTCTCGTACTTTCTATAACCACAAAGTCTGTAACCCAACCAAGGGGTGGTTTTTAAAGAAGTGCATACGGTAATCACAGATTGCGTTACCTATCAGTTTGATCTCTCTTTTGCATAAATTGGAACAATTAATCAAAGATTTCGAAATGAAAAGGATCTCCAAACGGGAACTGCCTATTTGGAGATACAAAATACTAAAACAATGATTTTTCAATCAAACTTAAATGATCTTGTTTAAGTATTGAGAATTTAAAGGGATTAATAAGAAATCCTCTAATGCTTTTATGTCAAAATATTTTCTTCTTGCTCTCTCCACTACCCGCTATCTCTTTTACGAACATAAGTTACATGTAAACTTTTGTGTGTTTACGCATAAAAATAAAATAAAAAAGCAAGAAAATTGACAGACCGACAAACCGAAAAAATCAGCGCAACCCATAAAAATCTTAAATACTTCACATTAATTTGCTAATGGCTTTCAGTTTAAATCTAAATGTTTTTGCTCCCTCTACCTTTTTGGCCATTGTCGTCGTCGTTGTAGCGAGGAGCGATACTTTCATCTCAAATCCAACAACAACAACATTTTAATAATATTACCAATGCTCATTGTTGTTGTTATTTCGTATTGTTGTTGTTATTTTAAGTATGTATTTTTCTTGCGTTTTTACTCATCAGCTTCTGTTTTTGTTATCTTTTTGCTTGCAGGTATTTTTGTGTTTTTTTTCGGTGATTTGGCAGCATTGGCAACGGAGAAAACAGAGTTGCCATTAGTTGCGCTCCATTAGCAAGTCGAACGAGCAGTTTGAGAACAAAAAAAAGGTGAGTTCTTGTTATTGTTATTTTTTGTTTTTGTTGCGTATTATTATGGTAGTGGTTGTGGGTGATGTTGAATAATGCCGTCTGGCATTTAGTGTTGTTTTTTTTTTTTGTTGTTATCCTTAAGAAATTTATCCTTCGGGATGTTGTTTCATTTTCGAAATTTGTTAACATATGGCTTAGCGGTTGACATCTTAAGCTTTATTTTTTAAAGTCAAGTGGTTAAATGCAGATATACCCATTCTGTACAACGAAATTGTGAAATTTCCATTCAGAGGGAAGGTTTCATGCTTTAAAGTTTGAGCATAGATTATAAAAATAATCAAATTTTTGAATTAATTTATGAAATGTTTATTTCAATGTGTTTCCCTTTTTGAGACCTTTATTTTCTCTTAGAGCAGAGAAGCTCCTTTGATTCCTCCAATATATCTTCAGTTTAGGTGTTTTTTGCTCCAGCATTCAGACGACCGCATTACAGGTGTGAATGCTCTTAAATACACGTACAA